>JAMXBB010000009.1:94656915-94834901 GCA_024138015.1 Lumnitzera littorea | reverse complement strand
CCCCAACCTCTTTTTCTTTCTTTCTCTTTCCTCGATTTCCTAATGTCTTGCTTCTTTATTTTTCAACATAGGGACCTATGTTCTAGATGAAATTGCGAGTGTTTTCCATACAATGCCACCCAATTTCTTAGTAGAATCATGTACTATGGATGGCTTAGTCTTAAATCCACCCTTAAAGGTCTCTAAATTCAAGTGATTATATGGACAAAATAGGAAAGTGGAAAAAAAAAAAAGTATTTTTCCAATCAAAGTTCATTAATCTAAATCCCCAAATTAATGTCATTCCTAAACTTTTCAAGCTTAATCCTTTCTCAAGTAGTATAAATTAGAGGTTGTGAAGTCATTCTAGCCATCAACTAACACTAAAACACTCGAGAATCACACTACTTAGCCCTTTCTCTCTCTATTGTGAGTAGCACTCTCTCTCTACCAATTCTTTTTATGGAAACCTAATTTTTTCTCCTCTTTTATTTTATTTTATCTTCTCAATAGGGTAAAGAGTCCTAAATTAGGAAAAATACAAAAAGAAAATAGAAAATTAATGAAAACCCCAAAAAATAAGAAATTTAGAAAGAAGTTTCAAAAAAGTACAAAAAATAGAAAAATAAGGAAAAGCATAAAAAATAAGAAATCTAGGAAAAATACAAAATTAGGAAAAAACACAAAAAATAAGAAATTAAAAATAATAATAATAAAAGTAATATATGTATAAAAAAACGAAAAGCATAAAAAAATTATTTTAGGAGTCATGCTTTAATGTCTTTCGTTTTTGTTTATTTATTTATTATGTTATTATGTATATATATATATATATACATAGGGGGGGATGGAGATCAGACTAAGATTAAACCTGGTCCGTAAGTTGCAGCCTAAGGTCCTCGACCCTACTTTTAAAAGAGAGAGGAGCAGAGGGCGTATAATAGTGCGCCCTTTATTTATGCAATGCGTGTGTAAAGATACGTGGCACATGCCTTGCACATGGCTTGCAACCCCTCTTTTCTTCTTCTTCCTGTTTCAAGCTCCTGATTTTCAGTTCATTTTCTTTCCTCGTGTGCTCAGTTTTTGGCCATTTTTTACCCCATTTATTAAACAATTTCACCAAATTAATGGTGAAATCATGTAATACGTATGGTCTACTTTTGAATCCACCCTATTTTTCATTCAAATTCAATTAAGATTCTATATTAAAATGGCTCTAAAAATGAGAAAAAAAAAAAAACTAAAATTCCAACATCTTCATTCATGGCTAATTTTCTCCATTAATGACCTTTTTAAGCCTGTTTAAGCTACATTTAGTATAAATAGGGGTATGGAAACATATAAGGATACATAACACAAGTTTAAAAACGCTCTAGGTAAGCAAATCAAAGCTTTCACTCTCTAACTCAATCCCTTTCTCTCTCTTGGATAGCTACCTCCACAGTGATTTTCGATGAAAACCACTACCACCATTGGAATCCTTACTCCTAAAAACCTTAGGTAAGATACTTCAATTCAACTTTTCGAGCTGATCCAAGCAGTATAAGCTGATCGAAGCTAACTAAAGCCAACCGTAGCCTACCAAGCCAACCTAAGCTGACCCCGAGCCGACCAAGTTGACATGAGCCAAGTTGAGCTGATTCGAGCCGTATGAGTCGATCGAAGCTAACCCAAGTCAAACTAAAGCCAACTCAAGCTTGATTCGCTCTACAAATTTTTTTTTTGAATTTATTTATTTTTATTTTATCATTTTTTTATTCTTTTATCCATATACTTGTAAAAAAAAATGAGAGAAAGAAGGGAAAAAAAAAGGGAAGGAAAACAAAAGAAAAAAAAGGGAGTCTTTTATTTACTTATTTAGTTTAATAGAAATAGATAAATAAGAAATTAATAAACAAGATAATAAAAAAAATTAAATAAGTTAGTAAAAATCATTTTGACACATCAAAAAAATCAGGTTTTCCAAAAAATAAAAATAAATGGACCTTTTCCAAATTAGGACTAAAAAATAAAACACTGATTAGGACAGTTTAGGAAAATTTCATTAAATAAATAAAACTGAGTAAAAATATAAACTCGACCTTTTTCGAAACTAAAATCAATCAATCCACTAAAGTTTATTTTTTTAAGAAAAAAGAACTACATACATTTAACCCCTTATAACGAGTACGTAGGTACCTAAGGGTGATAATGAAAAAAATATAAAATCTAATTTTCCTTTTTTAAATTTAGATTACTTAAGTTATCTAAATTAAAGTAACTAATAATTGAGTTTTTGTTTTATAAAATTCAGAGGTGATTTTTAAGGATAAAGTTAAATTTGGAAAGTTAACGATCCCTGTAAGAGTTTAAAAAACCTAACATCTAGATCAAAATCTCTAGTTTCTGAAACTACTTTTTCTTTATTATAAAATTGGTTTAATCAATAGATTAGTACCTAAGTTATAACCAATTCTCCCAATTGGTCATAACTTAGCTTTTTTCTCAACTCTAGTCAACTGGCGACTCCAATACATTTTCAAAATAAAAGTTGATTTTCTTTAAACCTTAGTCAAAGGTTAGTATTAAATAAGTAGTGTTTAATACTGATCAGTTTAAAGAAAATTAGTTTATAAAAAAAAAAACCGAAAGTGAAAATCCAAGCTCGATACCTTAGCGACTCCATTAAAGACGTCAAGAGGGTTAGCCATTTAACTTTCCAAAATTAAAATTAACCTCTAAAAAATCACCTTAGTGTAATTTATTTACTTTTTCATTCTTTGTTATTTGTATCATAATTGTACTAACATCTTTTATAGGTTCAGTTTTATGTATTTAACCATTTGGAGGGAAGGGTTTAATTTTCCTCAAATGTATGGTAGAAATGGTCAAACCCGAACCGTATTAGGACCCTAGAATGGGGGACCATTGTGTAAGCTCCGGCTACTATGGTGTAACCACCACTCAGAGTTAATTAGGCCATCCCTACATAAGCTTGATGTGACCAATAAAAGTGTTCTTTAACAAGTGAGGTCACATAAGCTTAAGAACCTTTAGAACCCATCCTTATGTATTCATGACATTTAGAATCGATGAATAATCAAGCAAGATGGAGATAAAAATATAGAATCGCATGGAGTTTCCTTATTGTTGTAAATAATAGTCAGACAATCTTGTAACATATTTTTTCTTTTGTAATTCAGATTAAGAAATGGCTTATTCATCCAACTCCGTCTACTTTAAGGAAAAATTTGCTAGCAAGCCCATCTTAGACCAATGATTACAACACTTCAATCCAAGGGAACAAGAGACCATCATCAATAGGATCAAGCCCATTCTATCATTCCCTAAAGTAAAAATAGAGATTAATTTGATTAGGGCTCTAACCAACTTTTGGGAACTCGTAGAAATGGCTTTTTGAGTTGGGCCTCACCTGAAGAGCCTAATACTTAAAGAGTATACCCAATTACTTTAAGCCCCTTCTTTAGAAAATATACATACCCCAAATTTGGAAGTAGACCCCGTAAATGCCTTCTCAAGATTCCTGGGTGTTCAAAAAGCCAAAGTAAACAAAGCTCTTGGAAGCTGTAATGGTAACTACATCAAACTGGAAGACTTAAAAGCATGGTTCATCAATGAGCCTAAATCCAACCAATAGGGCATCTTCTGTAGCAATCTTAAAGATTGGGGATAGAATAGAATAAAAGCCTTTATCCTAGCTGCATTCAGGACCCTCCTATTCCCTAATGGAAAGTTCCATATCCATCTTAGGGTCGTTTAGTTAGTGAGCCAATTTCTTGAAAGCAAATCATATGTTCTGGCCCTCCTCGTAAAATAGATTAGAAGCCTCAATATTTTGAAAGAAAAGAATGATGATGCACTAAAGACCAACATAGCATTACCAGCAATATGGTTCGTGAACCGCATGAAATGTTATGGGCTTGATCTAATCCGAGGAGAGTTTGCTCATAATATTGATCTGGTCAATTCTTTTGTTGATAAAGTCCATCTCTTAGAAGGAAAATCCACCTATTGTTGGGTGGAAGTATTGATAAACTTCCAAATTGCCATTATCTTATGGATAGCAAAATAGAGCAACTTCAAAAGGGTAATCCTAGTTTGCAAAAATTATCAAGTAATACCCCTAATTGGGATGAAATTCTACATAGGTTATTACCTTAACAATATGATCAAACAATTTAGAGGTATTCGAGATATAGTCTACAGTCTTCTGTTGGATATCATGACCTTGGATTATGAGAACCTTCAGATTTTGCTACTACAAAAGATGTCCAAACTCAGAGCAATCAAACAGTTATAGGAAACAAAGACCGTCAACCTAAACATCGATTTAGGAGAGTAGCTAGGAGAAGTGGACAAGCACTGAGTTACCAAAGAATACTTATACAATCAGCTCCATAAGGTAAGGGAAATCCAGTATCGAGCACCAAAGGTCATCTAACCTACACTAGCTGAACCAAATCCTAAAATCAAGACATACATGGACTAAATACAAGCTTGTATATAAATAATCTATGAAGAGCGAGACACATGGGAGGATCTCTTTTGAGAATCAAAACAACATTCTAGGGCCTTAGAACATCAATTGAGGATTACCTTAAAAAGACTCAAAGAATTTGAAGAAATGGAAAAGTCTAACTCAAGAAAAAGGAAGGGAGAGCACCAACAGGGTCCAGTAAGCAAAAAAGGAGAACGCCTATCAAGCACCCGAAGAACATTTAGAGATAGGAATAATCCTCTTAAATGTATTTTCTTTTTCAAATAATATCAAAGGGAACTCTAAAAACTACAAAAATTAATAAAAATTTACCATCTTGCTTGTTATTTATTGATTCTAATCCTTTGCATCCGTATGCTATGCATTTCTTTCTTTATCATTCATCTCTTTGAAAAATATTCGTGTACTGACTTATTGAGAAGTGGTCTTAAATAAGTCACTAAGATAGCTCCTAAGCATCAAACCTTCTAATGAAGTCCTATTCGAACCAACTCATAAACCAGAATGGCCGGCCAAGGAAACAACAATATTAATGCCAACAACAATAGTGTCAACCCCAAAATTGTTGATCCTACCAAGCTGAGGTTCCGCTCTTTAGTACAAACAGTAGGGAAGATTGCTGATCAATTAAGCTTCCTCGCTAATAGCATTGCCTTACTCAAGTATACAACTCCATCAAATGAAGGAAGCTCTAAAGCTTGACATTGAAAAAATACTAAAGCCCAACCCCTCGAAGTAGAAGAAGCCTACCTTAAAGTCAACTAGGCCTTTGAATACTTTAAGATAAAAAGGGTCTATCCAAAGGTCAACCCATCTTTCAAGCTAAACACTTACTTGTTTCTAGTTAACCTAAAGTCGAAACCTAATTAAGACAGACTGAAAGAGCTTAAGAAGTGACTAACTCAACAAATCACTGAAAAGATGAAAACGCTTGAGGCGTATGATGGTTTTGAGTAGGCTAATATAACAAACTTTTGTACCTATAATTATGGAAGCTTCCTAGAAAAATTCAAAGTACATGACTTCAAAAAGTACAATGGGATAGGATGCCTTAAGCTGCACACCCGACTATATGTACGCAAGATGGGCAAGTATGTGCAAGATGATCAACTCATGGTCCAAACTTTTCAAGACAGCCTAATTGGCCCTGCTTTAACTTGGTACACCCAATTAGATCTAAATTAGGTGAACACATGTGAAAAGCTAGCTAGAGCATTTTATGAGCAATATAGGTTCAATGTTGACGTGGCACCAACCATGATGGATTTGGTTACCCTAAGGAAAAGACATAATGAATCTTTCAAAGAGTATGCCTAAAGGTGGAGGCCCCTAGCTACAAGGGTATCTATCCTGTGACTGAGAAAGAGCTAACTTCAACTTTTATCAACACACTCGAGAGACCCTATTTCTCTCACCTAATTAAGCAAGCCTCTTCTAGTTTCATAGAAGTAATAGTAGTAGGGTGCCAGATTGAAAATGTCGTCTTCTCCAGCAAGTTAGAAGAGACATAAGATAGAAAACCACCCTCTTCTAAAACCACCACTGCTAAGCCCAGAGAAGCTACTATTAGCACAGTCAATTCAAACACCTAACCTAACACCCGAGTCTCTTTCAGGGTAAATCCTCTACTAGCTCAACAACAATATAGAAGCCAACCACAAGCTAACAGGGCCCTAAGGCAGTTTACTAAAATACTCATTCCATTCAATCGGGTACTTAAAAAACTAAGAAAAGACAATCTGCTCCATTCTAAGGATCCCAATGAAAGGTATAAGCCAAGATTTTTTAATCCCAATGTAAGGTATCAGTATCATTTAGGGCAGGTAGGCCATTCATCCAACTCGTGTTGGAGGTTAAGGAACAAAATTCAAGACTTAATTGACAAAGGTACAGTCCAACTAGATTTTATAGAGGCTCCCACTCCAAACATCAACAATAACCCCTTACCTAACCATAGGCCCATCATCAATATGATATTTGACAATTCAAATCCCGCTATCAACATGATTGGTTCCAATCGAGAGACCCAAGTCTATAGATTCTACAAGTAAGAGGAGAAACAAGTTCTACAGACTAAAAGGTATACCTTCCATGTGCCTTTAGCCCCTGAAAGTTATAAAACTACCCCTCTCAACTACCAAGAAATAAATCATGGGCAATCGAGCTCACTTATAGGAGGAATGACCTGTTCTGGCAAAATCTATGATCTAAGAGAAGAGTTGAAAAAGAAGGCTGTGTTGGAAAAACCAAACAATGAACCAATTAAACATGAAGAAGGATTGTCTGCCTCCACTAAGATAATCAAGTCTAGCGAGTATAAAGTAATGGATTAGCTTGCTAAGACTCCAATACAAATATCCCTCATGAGTTTATTAATGGCATTAGAACCACATCGAGAAGCTTTGTTCAGAACATTAAGGGAAGTCAAAGTCCCTCGTGAAATACTAGCTGAAAGAATAGCGTCTATTACCAACTCTATGCTCACTATGAATCAGATTTCTTTCTCTACCAAGGAATTGAGTGAAGAAGGTAATCAGCATACTAAGCCTCTATTCATAATAGTAAAGGTAAACAACATCATCGAGACAAGAGTCCTCATTGACAACGAGTCATCCTTAAATGTCTGTTTTCTAACAACCCTAGATCTACTAAACTTTGATGCAACTACTATCAAGATAAGTTCAACAACAATTAGGGCTTTTGACTGATATAGAAGGGAAATTATGGGGGAGATCGACTTACCAGTTTACATTGGCCTACAAACATTTAACATCCAATTTCAAGTTTTAGACATCCTAAGGACCTTCAACCTGTTATTGGGTAGACCTTAGATACGTTAGCAGGGGCCATACCTTTGAGTCTTCATGAGAAGGTTAAGTTTATCTCCAATGGCCAGATCACAACAATTATAGGTGACCAAGATTACAAAATATATAAAGAAACAACCATACCCTATATTAGCACCGAGGAGCTAGAGGACTTTGTGCTCCAAATATTTGAAGAGGTATACATGATCAGTGATCGAGAGAGAGATGAGAAGCCAAAGTTAAAAGAAGGCCAGTTTAGAACCTATGGGCTAAGCTACATCCTAACCCTAATAGAAGAGTTGCAAAGAATGTAAGTTAGGGACAAAAAAGTTGACAGGTTGTATCACGCCTTAATGACCTTCCTACCATTGTCAAAAACATTCATTTAGGTCGATATCCTGAATTCAGAGCTTGCCAAAGAGGACACCTCCAATAGAAATAAAATAGCTAGCCCATCCAAGAAGTCCTATCACCTGAATAATTGGTTCTCCATCCTTATGAATAGCAATAAGTCTTCCTTAGGGTAAAGGATGAATTATAGTATAGTATTTTATAGAGTTTTGAAATTATACTCAAAAGAAGCTTCGTCTATATAAGAATCAATCTCTTTTCTCTTCACTTCATCCTTACTTACACTTTTTCTTTTACATACTTTTCTTTCCGAGATCCAATGCTCCGAATAAAGGCCATAGATACCTTACGTAGATAGGTGATAAAAATATTGATATCACCTACGACCCTACTAGATTAGTTATTGGGAGTGATGTCAATGCCTACGATGACATGCAAGAAATTTGGCAAAAACATGAAATGAGTAAAATTTCCATTAACGAGCCAATTGAGATGATTAATATTGGGATTGATGAAAATGCCAAAACATTGAAAATTAGAGGGAATCTAAAAGAAGAACAAAAGGCTGAAATGATCACACTACTATTTGGATACTAAGATGTATTTGCATGGTCTCATGAAGATATGCTTGGATTGGATCGATTAATCATAGTCCATCGCTTACCCACACGAAAGGATATCAAACCTAAGAAACAAAAGTTAAGAAGGTTTCGACTGAATGTCCCATTGAAGATTAAGGAAGAAGTTAGAAAATTACTGGAGGTTAGTTTCATTGAGGTATTTGATTATCCTAAATGGGTAGCTAACATAGTGTTAGTAACGAAGAAGAATAGAAAAGTTAGAATGTGCATAGATTTTTGAGAAATTAATCAAGCAACCCCTAAAGATAATTTCCCCTTGCCCCATATCGATGTCTTGGTCGATAACATAGTTAGAAATCATATTTTCTCTTTCATGGATGGATTCTTCAAATATAATCAAATTCAAATGTCCAAAGAAGATAAAGCCAAAACAATACTTATCACAACTTAGGGTACATTTTGCTACAAAGTAATGCCTTTCAAACTCAAAAATGCAGGGATAACCTATCAAAAGGCCATGGTAGCAATGTTTCACGACATGATGCATAAAGAAGTTAAAGTATATGTTAATGATATGATTACAAAGTATAAGGAAGAAGAAAATCATGTAGATAATCTGAGGAGATTATTTGATAAGTTGAGAAAATTCCAGTTGAAGCTCAACCTAGAGAAATGTACCTTTGGAGTAACGTCAGGAAAATTATTGGGTTTTATAATCAACCAAAGGGGCATCGAAGTAGACCCTGACAAAGTCAAAGCAATAGTTAACTTGCCCCCTTTATGTACACTCAAAGAAATCAGAGGTTAATTAAGTCGTTTAAACTACATAGCTCAGTTCATATCTCAACTCACAGACAAGTGTCATCCCTTGTCTAAATTATTGAAAAAGAACGTCAAGATCAATTGAAACAAAGAATGTGAGCAAGCCTTTACGACAATCAAAGAGTACCTCATGAACCCTCCAACTTTGGTGGCTCCAAAACCTAGGAAGCCTTCAATGCTATACTTAGCAATATTACCAAAATCTGTAAGGTATCTCCGGGTGTAGAATTGGGGCAATACTGATATCCCTTAAAAGTACTCAATACCCTGTGGCTATAAGGCTCATTTTTCCATACACTAATAATATCACTAACTACGAAGCATGCATCATGGGACTCAAAATGGCTTTAAATAAAGATATTCAAGAATTAGAAGTGTAAAGGGACTCTTCCCTGATTATTGGCCAAGCTCAAGGAGATTAAAGGATGAGGGATCCTAAACTAGTACCTTATTACCAGTACTTGATTGAGTTGATAGAGAAATTCAAAGAAATCACCTTCAATCATGTATCAAGGACTTAGAATCAATTTGCCGATGCCTTACCCACTCTAGCATCTTTGATCCAAATATCTGGTGGAGCTGAGATTCAACCCCCCACTATTGAAATTGAAAACAAGCCTGCCTTCTATCTAGCAATTGAGGGTACGAATGACCAAAAGCTATGGTACCATAATGTTAAAAATTTCCTACAAAAAGACACATACCCTAAAGAGGCTGAAATAAAGGACAGAAGGATGATTAGGAGATTGACTACTCAATTCTTAATAAGTGAGTCCACTTTGTATCGATGTTCTTTTGACGATACACTTCTAAGATGTGTAGACGACGAAGAACTTGAGTTGTTGTTGGAAGAAGTACACGAAGGATTGTATAGCCCTCATATGAACGGTTACATGCTGGCTAAGAAAATTATGAAGCTAAGATACTACTGGTCAATAATGGAAGGTGATTGCATCAAACACGTTAGGCATTGTCACTTATACCAAGTTTATGCAAATAAGATGAACGCCCTACCTCAAGAACTAAACACACTCTCAATACCCATGGCTTTTTTCAATGTAGGGCATAGATATCATCGGATTGATTACTCCAAAAGCATCCAATGGACATCGCTTTATACTAGTTGCCATCGATTATTTTAGCAAATGGGTCGAGGCTTCGTCTTACTCGAGCATTACTAAAGGTGTCATAGCTAAATTCATCAAGAGAGATATCTTGGCTTGATACGGGACATTAGAAACGACCATCACTAATAATGGCACCAATCTCAACAACAAGCTTATGTCAAAATTGTGCCGATGGTTCAAAATCATTTACAAGAACTCTACTCCTTATCGACCCCAAATGAATGGAGCAGTTGAAGCAACCAACAAAAACCTTAAAAGAATCATAGAAAAAAGGGCCATTACATATAAGGACTGGCATGAGATATTGCCATTCGTACTTATGGCCTATTAAACTTCCATCAGAACATCGATTGGGGCAATACCTTACTCTTTGGCATGTAGTACTGAAGCAGTGTTACTAGTAGAGGTTGAGATCCCTTTGCTTAGGGTACTATTAGAAACTCAGTTGGACGAAGCTAATTGGGTAAGGAAATGCATTGAGCATTTGAATCTGACTGATGATAAGAGATTGACAACCTTGTGTCATAATCAGTGTTATCAACAAAGAATGGCATAGCTTTCAACAAGAGGGTACAACCCCAAAACTTCAAAGAAGTTGATCTGGTGTTAAGAAAGGCTCTCCCCAATGCACAAGATTTTAGAGGGAAATTTGCTCCCAATTATAGAGGCCCTTATGTTGTTAAGCGAGTAGTACCTACAGGGGCTTTAATTTTGTCTTAAATGGATAGTCCAAATTTGAGAGATCCCATAAATGACGACTATAGATCCCTCATTTTTGCACCCCCATACCCCTATTTTTTTTATAATAGGTTAAAGGGTCCTAAATTAAGAAAAATACAAAAGAAAAAAACAAAAGAAAAAATATTAAAGAAGACCCCAAAAATATGAAATTCAAGAAAATACAAAAAATAAGGAAAATAGGAAAAAAAAAACACAAAAAATAAGAAATGTAGAAAAATATATAAAAAATTTGAAAAGCCACAAAAAGTAGAAAAAAATTGAAAAAAAATAAGGAATTTAGAAAATAATAAAAAAAATTAGGTAATTTAAATAGAATAGATTTTTAATTTAAATAAATTTAAATAAAGGACTGTTGGACTTGAGCTTAAATTCAAGTCTAACTCAAGCAGACTTAGTCAATATGTATAATTTAATTACACCTATGGATAAGGTATAGGCTAACGGCCTAAAAAATAAACTTATATACATTGCAATTGGGTTTAGCTAGAGATCACAAGTTTGAAACTCATTGGATCCATGAAAATGTTATTTATCTTTTTCTTTCTCAAACTCTATGCATGGCCACATGTTAGGCCATCATTGGGCCACGTGGCGCTTTATGATTTGCCATGACAACAAATATTTTTTGCCCCTTTTTCTTCTCCCCTTTACTTTTTATTTTCCTCTCTTTCTTTTCTTAAAAAAAAGATAGCCACACATAGAGTAAGGGGCAATTCATTTTTTCAAACATATGCACATACAATGTACAAGGTGGGGGGTTAGGCACCATCTACTTACATACACACAAAGGGACTCTCTCTCTCTCCCTCCACTATCACTATCTCTATCGACTTTCTCTTGAAACCAACCCCCTTCTTTCTCTCGAAACCGACCCCCCTCTTTCTCTCTATGGTTACTCTTTCTCAAACCCTCAATTTCTCTCTCCATCCTTTCTCTCAATTCACCCTCTCTCTCTCTCTACTATCACTCTCAACCATTTACCATAGCACGTAAACACACCCTCACAAATCCTTCTCTCTCTCAATTTTCTCACCCTCACAGATCTCTTTCTCTTGGACCTTCAAAGAACTTTCTCTCTCTCGGCCATCTCCATCTCTCTCTCACTTCCCCCCGACCACCTCTTTCAACCAATAACTAGCACTCAACCCTGATACAATATCAACTTTACACCGCATGCAATGCCCACTGTACTGTAGTTAAGTACATACAAAACACACTAAACTATGCTCAACCAACTATGGCTACCAAACCCAAAACCTAATCTCCATCGCACGCTACTTCTACACAAACACCAATCGACCTTAACCCCTTCAACTAAACCTAGAGCCATTCCCTCCTTTATCTAAGCACCCAGCCTGAAAACTGCCAATACCCTAAACACTAAGCGAACGAACCTACCACAGCGATAAACCCCACTAACCACTAGCAACGGTTGAGTTATGCCATGGCATCATACCTACACCCCCTAATCCCAATCGAAAACTCACCAAAAAGTCTTTTCCCACTCAATTCAATACTTGCATCTACTCCAAGCACGTCCATAAGTAACTATTGTATACGACCCGCATCCAACCCATGCGGGAGCTCCACCCAACCCAACCTACTCTAGAGATCCGTATCTAACCCATCCCCTATTATTTTGGTCCGGCTTTGGTTATCTAGTTTTGGCCCATTTCTTTTTTTTTTATTATTATTATTGTTTCTTTATTATTTTAGTTTATTTTTGCATTTTGTAAATAATTAAGAAAAAGAAAGAAAAAGAAGTAAAAAAAAGGGAAAAGGAAAAAGAGAAAAATCGAAAAAAGGAAAAACGAAAAAAGGGAAGAATTATTTAGTTTAGTTTTATTTTTATTTTTCACATTTTAACCTAAAGAACCAAAAATAAAAATAAAAAGTAAATAATAAAAATAAAATAATGATAAAGTTACCATATCACTTAGAAAAATTATTTTTCAAATAAATGAAAGCAATTTATCATTTTTCAAAATTAGGACCCTATTTAGAATTTTACAAAATAAAGCCTTAGTTAGAACCCTTTAGGAAATTTTCTTAAATAAATCAAAACAGGTAAAAACGTAAACCTAACTAGTTTTCAAAACATTAATATCTATTCAACCCACTATCTTTTTGGTAAATGAACTACGAAAGTCTAATCCCAAATAGTAGGTACATATGCACACGTACGCATGGGACAATTTAAAATATTGAAAGTTTTATTTTTTCCATTTTTGTGAATATTTGTGTAAATTAATCAAATTAGTTGTATGTAATATGATTAGCCGTTTAGAAACTGAAAAAGGATATTATTGAAAGGCAAATTTAAAATTGGAAAGTTAGAAAGTAGTACTTGTTAAGGGTTTAATAAATTAGCCCCTAAATTTAGATCTTTAGTTTTCAAAAGCTATTTCATAAATTGGTTTAATCGATAAATCAATAGCTAAGTTATAACCAATTCACTCAATTAGTTATAACCTAACTGTTTTTTCCCAACCCTGGTTAAGTCGTGACTCCAATACATTTTTAAACTGAAAAATGGTTTTCTTTAGTCCTTAGTTGAGGGTCAATATTAAATAGGTGAAGTTTAGTATGGGTCAGTTTAAGGAAGACTTAATTTAAAAAGAATCGAAAAGAAAAACACTAGGCTTAACAATGACATTGTAAAGTTATACTACTTATGGGAAGTCAATGGAAATTTTTACTTAGAATATGGAAATGCTAGTCATTTTGAATGCCATTATGGTCTAATTTTCATTATCTACAAGCAAAGTTAGTATCCATAGTAGTTGTCGATGTTATAATCACCACCTTCTCCACTAAAAACACAAGAGAAGTTAAAAAGTGAGATGTAGAATATTGGTAATTGACAAAACTCTCTAAAATACTTTATTATAGATTGATACCCCTTAACACGAAGTTTTATTGTTTATTTTTCAAGGAAGTGCAAGATCCAAATAAGCAATCACCTCATAATAGATATTTATTAGCCGAAAACAAAGGCTTCAATTCATAAAGGTTCCAAAAAGACAAAAAAAGTGGGTGGCATCTTTGTGATATCTGTAAAAGAGCTAATAAAGTCCTAAAGGTTCTATATCAAAATCAATTGGGTTGACAACAAAGGATCAGAGAAAGAGTTGACTAGTTTTGATGGGACTTTCCAAGAAAAGGTTTAATAGTTTGGGCACTATCAATAAGACCAGGTAGGTGCTTCCATATGATGTTAGCACATTGGTTTTCGAAGATTGCATTTACATTTAGATTATGGCTAGTTTTTACTTCTGACAGTCTTTCGAGCCCACCTATAAGGCACTCACCTTCTACATTTGGTGTTTAACTCAATCTCTTTTAGCGAGCCAATAGGGCACTTCTATTCATCATTTTCTCTCAGGCAAGCCCATAGGGTGATCCTCTTCCTTATTATCCTTTAATGAGCCCATAAGGTGCTATTTACTAAGTTCTTTTCGCCACCCCATAGGGCACTTCTATTCACTTAGCTAACTCATAGGGTACCTCCGTTCACTAAATTCTTTTAGCATGCCCATAGGGCACTTCTATTCACCAAGTTTTCTCATTCAACTTAGGGTCCTAGCCAACTCAAGGAATGCTTCACCCACCTTAGTTAGTCAGCTCAATAGGGGTACGACCAAGCTTACCCATTTCACTTAGGTTAATGAGCCTAGAGAGGCATGGTTAGGTTTTCTAAATCAATCACAACTTAGGGTTACTAGTCCTCGAGAGACGCTCCCACCTATTTAGTAAGACTAGAGAAGGACAACTAGGTTTTCTAGATCAATCCCAGTTTAGGGTTGCTAGTCCTCGAGGGATGCTCCCGCTTAAGCTAATGAGCCTAGAAAGACATGACCAAGTTTTCCAAATCAATCCTAGCTTAGGGTTGTTAGTCCTCGAGAGATGCTTTAACCTAGATTAATGAGCCTAGAGAGGCACAACCAAGTTTTCCAAATCAATCCCAACTTAGGATTGCTAGTCCTTGAGAGATACCCTTACTTAGGTTAGTGAACTTAGAGAGGCACGACTAGGTTCTTCAGATTAATCCCAGTTTAAGATTGCTAGTCTCTAAGAGATGCTCTTGCCTTGGTTAGTAAGCCTAGAGAGATACAGCTAGGTTCTCCAAATCAATTCCAACATAAGGTTGCTTATCCCTTATAAACACCCCTGCCTAGGTTAGTGAGCCTATAGTGGTACGGCCAGGTTTCATTTCTTCACCAAAACACCAATAGACTGAGCCTAAGATAGCTATAGCACTTCTTAGAATGAAATTTACCCTTGGGGCAAAAATAGTGTCTCTTTTGTCTTTGTGGAAAAGTTTTATTCAAACTTCACCATTCACTACAATAAGTGGTAGTAAATACCTAATTTTTGCCCCTTTTTTATTTTATTTTATTTTCTCAATAGAGTAAAATTTCCTAAATTAAGAAAAATACAAAAATAGGAAAAAGCACCTAAAAAAAGGAAATTTACAAAAAATAATAATAATAAGTAATATATATATATATATATAATACAAAAAGCATAATAAAATTTTTTTAGGAGTCATGCTTTAATGTTTTTCATTTCTATTTATTTATTTTATTATGTATACAATATATATAAAAGGAGGGGATGGGGATCGGAACAGGATTAAATCTTGTCCATAAGTTGTAACCTAGGGCCTTCAACCCTGTTTTTAAAAGAGATAAGATCAGAAGGTGCACTTTACAACACACATGTGCATTCGTGGTACGTGCCTCGTACATGGTCTACGACCCCTCTTTTCTCCTTCGTCTCGTTTTGAGTTTTTTATTTCCAATTTGTTTTCTTTCCTTATGTGCTTAGTTTTTGGCCATTTTTTCACCCCATTTATTACACAATTTCACCAAATTAATAGTAAAATTGTATCGTACGTATGGCTTACATTTGAATCCACCCCATTTTTTGTCCGAATTTAGTCAAGATTCAATATTAAAATGACTCCAAAAATGAGAAAAAACTAAAAATCTGGCATCTCCATTCATAGCTAATTTTCTCCATTAATGACCTCTCTAAGCTTGTTCGAGTTGCATTTTGTATAAATAGGTGTCGAGAAACATACAGGAACACATAACACAAGCTTAGAAACGCTCTAGGAAAGCAAATCAAAGCTTTCTCTCTCTAACCCAATCCCTTTCTCTCTCTAGCATAGCTTCCTCTATGGCGATTTTCATTAATGGGGAAAATCACTATTGGAATCCTCATACCTCAAAACCCCAAGTAAAACACTTTGATTTAACTTTTGTAGTTGATTCGAGCCATACAAGCCGAACAAAGCCAACTGCCAACCTTGAGCCGGCTAAACCAATCCGAGCCGTACAAGTTAACCGCAGTCGACTTAAGCCAACCTAAGCTTACCCAAGCCTAATCCAGACTATAATTTCTTTTTTGAATTTATTTTTTTTTATTTTTTTATTTTTTTTTTCCTTTTATCCATATACTTGTAAAAATAAAAAAAAATGAGAGAAAGAAGGAAAAAAAAAAGAGAAGGACAACAAGAAAAAGAAAAAAGGGAGTCTTTTATTTTCTTATTTAGTTTAATAGAAATAGATAAATAAGAAATAAATAAAAAAGATATTAAAAATAATTAAATAAGTTGGTAAAAACCGTTTTGACACTTAGAAAAATTGGGTTTTCCAAAAAATAAAAACAAATAGACCTCTCCTAAATTAAGACTATTTTAAAGTTTCTAAAAATAAAACATTGACTAAGACCATTTGGGAAATTTTCCTTCAATAAATAGAACCAGGTAAATATGTAAACTCAACCTTTTTTGGAACTAAAATCAGTCAACCCACTAATGTTTTTTTTTTAGTATGTAAGCACCTACAAGGCTACAATAAAAATATAAAAAATCTAATTTTCCTTTTTTTAGTTTAGATTACTTAAGTTATCTAAATTAAAGTAACTAATAATTGAGTTTTTGCTTTATAGAATTGAAAAATGATTTTTAAGGATAAGGTTAAATTTGAAAAGTTAACGGTACGCATAAAGGTTTAAAAAAACCTAACCCCCGAATCCAGATTTAATTGATAGACTAATAACTAAGTTATAACAAAACTACTAAATTGGTTATAACTTAACTTTTTTTTTTACTCTAGTCGAGTGACGACTTTAATACACTTTCAAAATAAAAGCCAATTTTCTTTGAACCCTAGTTAAGAGTCAATGTTAAATGGGTAGGGTTTAATACTGATCGATTTAGAGAAAATTAGTTTATAAAAAAAACCAAGAGTGAAAAACCCAACTCAAAACTTTTCCTTCTACCATTTTCAAGATAAAATAACATTTCCAATAACTTCCTCAAATAGTGAGCTATGAATCCCCACTACTCTCATAATTCGCTATAAGCTCAGATGCTGGTTCCACCACCTCACTTTGAACCCTAAATGCCTAACACCACTACCACAGAACTAGCAATTTCACCCCTTCTTGACCCAAATGGCCATCATGGCTTACTTTAGCACACTCAAAAACACAAACCCAACATCTTTTTGAGTTCCAACAACTACCTTACACGTTGGCCACACTTCAAAACACTACAAAGCCACCACAAAATCGCGAGGTACTACTCTTAGATCCCCATTTGTCATTAAGAATTTCATGAATCTATCCTTTCTCAATCATTTAAGTGCTTAAAATTGCTTAGGAGACATCTAGCATCGCCTAGGAGACGTCTACCATTTCCTAGAGCTACTTACCATTGCCTAGAGCTACTCCTCTATTGGTCACATGGTGATCACGTGATGACTGAACCCAGCAGTGCTAAATTCGACTTGAACCCAATTCGAACAAGAGCTCCAAACTAATCTTGTCCATGCATTGATTTCCTTAGCCTAACCCCTCTATTGTTCTTTATTTATGATTTTTTATATAAATTTATTTATCTTGTTTTATGTAAAATATATTAAAAGAGACAAAAGAAGAAGTGAAAATAAAAAGGGAAAATGAAAAGAAAAATATTTTTCCCTTTCTCTTAGTCCCTCTTTTGAAAATTTTACAATTCTTCAATAATAAAATAATAAGCAAATAAAGAAATGATAACAGAAAAGCATTATTTAACACTTAGAAAAATATCCATGTTTCCAAAAAATAAAAAGAAATAATCCCTCTTATCAAAATTAGGATTTTTTTTTTAATGAATAAAATTAGTGACCTCTTGAGGTTACTTTTCCTTTTTTCTTAAGCAAAATTAAATGGGTAAAAAACTTAAACCTAACCAATTTTGAAAAGTAAAAAAGGAAAATTAACTCGCTAACATTAACAGAAAACAAATTATGGAAGTCTGATTTTGAATAGTAATAATGTAAGCACCCGTACGCAATTACGGGGTGACTTAAACTACAAAAAAATTTATTTATTCCCCTTTGTAAATGATTAGTCTTTTTTTTTCATTTTTATTCTTTTGTAAATAAGTTTAATTTGTTACTTCTTTACTTGTAAAATAGAATTTGTTCCTTCAATTTAAAACAGTGTATCAAAAAATAAATTTAAATTTGAAAGGTTAAGATAGTATCCATTTAGGGTTTAATAAGTTAGCTTTCAGATCCAAAACCTCTAATTTCCAAAAACTGTTTCTAAAATCGATTTTTATGCAGCCTAATAGCTAAGTTATAACTAATATACTCAATTGATTATAACTTAACTTTTGTCTCGACCTTGGTTAAGTGGTATTCCAAATTTTTTTCAAAATCAAAGGAAAACCTAGTTTCCTTAATTCTTAGTGAAGGGTTAATATTAAAACATATTAAATTGGTAGGTTTTAATATTAATTATGTTAAGGAAACAAAAAAGCCCAAAAATTCAAGCTTGACACCAATAACGAAAAGCCTATGTTGTATTAAAAAAAAAAAAGACCTAACAGATTATTTAAAAGCGTCTCACTTATAAGATGAATTATAATTTTAGAATAGTAGTCATGAGTGAAATCTAAATTGAAAGTGTGAAGAAGTCCTCTTAGACTAAACTAATTAACAATGAGATGCCTATTGACAATAAAGGAAAGCATGAAAGTCCTTAAAAGGACTGCCTTAAGTCATTCATCTCATGTTTGAAGAACATTTCCCTAAAAAGAAAAGGTCAAAGCCTCCATGGAAAAGATAATTCCTAATGATATGGTTGAGCAAATTCCATACACAAAAGTTGTCATGGATGACTAGAAGCACTTATTGCTTAGTAGGAATACTTGAAGCTTATGAAAAACCCATACTTATTAGTAAATCTTCATAAAAATATAAAGAATAAAAAGGGAAAAAATAGCCACTAAATATCTTTGTCGAGCCTACTAGCTAAGTCTGTTACATTCGATGATGAGTCAAAATGTTAGTGTCATTTGGAAGATTCCTTGAATCCATATGTTCTCACTAGCAATCAATATCACTCATCCCATTCTTAATTTAGGAGATCTAGCTATGTACAACTCATTATTCTATCTACCCTAAGATAATTAGGTCCAGTTTTGTCGATTCAAAATTAGGAGACTTTATCCTTATGTTTGCTAATTCATCATAAAAGGTTTTCAATATTTTTTCCCATGGATCATATGCTCATGGTAGTGTTGTCCACTTTTAAAAGTTTTAGGATCACTTGCTCGTTGGAGCGCTATCCTAGTTATCAAAGTTTTAAGATTGAGTGCTTATAAGAGAATTGTCCTAGTTTTAAAAGTTTTAGGATCACCTCCTCATGGTTATTTTAAAAAGTCACATGAGTGCCTTCTTATAGGATTATTGTTCTAGTTGTCAAAGTTTTAGGATCAACTGCTCATAGGAGCGTTATCCTAGTTTTTTTAATAAATCATATAATCACTTGCTCATAGGAGTGCTGTCTTATTTTTAAAAGGTTCAATAATTGCTTGCTCATGAGAGCATTATCTTAGTTTCAAAAAGTTTCGTGATTGCCTGCTCATTGGCATGTTATTCTAATTTTAAAAGTTTTAGGATCACCTGCTAATAGGAACATTGTCCTAATTGTCCTCATTTTAGGATTGCATACTCATTAGAGTGTTGTCCTAGTTTTAAAAGTTTTAAGATCACCTATTCATAGGAGCATTGTTTCACTTGTCCTAGTTTTAGGATTTCCTACTCCCTTGGAGTGCTATCATAGTTTTATAAGTGTTTCTATTGCTTGCTCATAGGAGTGCTATCTTAACTTTAAGACGAAATTGTCTTGGGTCGTATGCTCTTAGAGGGTTATCTCATTTCTTACATAATTAGATAGTCCATATTTTAGAAGCCATAAGATCTCTAAAACATCAAGGACGTTAGCTTACATAAGATATGAACACAACCTTACCATCATTCCTAATTAACTTACCCCAAAGTAATTCCTTAAAATTGCTCCTAGCCAATCATTGCTCTTTAAGCACAATGTAGGACCATCTTATCTAATCTCTAAGCTTATTTCCCTAATGGAGTACTAAGCAATTAAGATATTTGACCAAGTCTCAAAGCCTTAGGCATGTAATTTCCAAGGAAACACTGCTTTCTCTTAAGACTAGTCATCTCGTCAAAGAATCTCATTAAGATGGGCCACAAAGGAGCTCCATCCCCCATTGGATAGCCTTAATGCTACAATCACACTTTAGGATTAGACATCTTGTTGAAGGGTCTCATTAAATAGACCGTAGAGGAGCCTTATCTATCCTTAGGTAGCCTTAGTGCTATCGCTTCCTTTAAAAAAGGTCATCTCGTCAAAAGGCCTCATCAAGATAGATCGCTTATGAGCCCTTTCCACCCTCTAACAAACATTAATCCCTTCTTTAAGGTCTATCTTGTCATATCATTGCTTCCATCATCCTTAGGGGCAAAGTTGGTGTCTCTTTTTATCGATGTGGCATAAAATTTTCACCAAATTTTGCCACAAATAAAGATAGCTATAAACACCACATTTTAGCTTCTACCCCCAACCACCCCCCTAACACCCTAACCCCCCTCCCCACCAAATGAAATTATTAAGTAATAAAAGACAAGACTCTAATCTAGAAAAAAAAAATAGAAAAAATTGAATACAAATAGAAAATTGGAAAAAATATTAACAAATTGAAAAATTAAAAATTTAATAAAATAATAAAAGTACCAAAGTATTTTTATGGAAATATAGGTTATTGGTCTCATTTTGAGGGTCTTTTAGTTTTAGGGATAAGAAGAGCAATTTTGAAGTCAAATTAGGCATATGCGTTTTAATAGAATTATTTATTTTGTTTATTAAAGAAAACAAGTATTTTATTGAAAATAAATTTTTACTTCAAGTTTGGCTTATGTATTTTTAAAAAATTTTGAAAATAAACAATTTAAGTTGATTATAACCTCAAAAAGTGCCTCAATTAGATTGAAATTAATTATTTTATGATCAATTACAGTTTTAAATAAAGTAAAGCACTAAATGGAATGGAGCTCTTAATTCTATTAAATTGGTCCATTTTTAAAAATATTTTTTTACACATGTTTAATCGATCTAAAAGGTTCTAGTCGATTTTTAAGGCCTAAATTTCATCGGTTCTTTTTATAAAATCATCCCTAAAATAAGTTAATTATAATTCTTTTTGAAATACGATTGAGAACAAAACATAGCTCAACAATGTAGGATTTGGTCTAGAAAGGGGGAATTAGAGGTTAAAAGTTCGACTCCAATAAGCATGCATTTCACATGCCTATTTCTTTGGGTGTAGCATATGTAGCTCGTATGCATGCTAGGGGCATCGTAGATGCTTCACAAATGACATTACCATGGTAGTTCCCTTATAGCTTAAAAAAATGTAGAAATGGAAGAAAAAGTCCTTGCATGACCCCTACATTTTTTGACCTAATCAAACTTGTTTTTTTGATCAATTTTGATAAAACAAAATATGGGAACTAGTAGCTGACATGGCCCAATATTAAATTATACCCATTTTTTGCCTGAATAGTCGAGTTTTAGGGTTCATTTTTTGTCTAAAAGATTAAAAAAAAAATCACAAAACTACATCCAAACCAACAATTAAATCAAAGCTTTCTAAGAATGAATGTCTTCCCCACATATAATCTAGCATCATTCCTTTTTTTTTTCCTTGAAATTTGAAGGAATATTTGAATATCTCAAGTACATACCTACGTACATCACTCTTGATATGGCTATTTATGGCCTTCGTAATTTGATTCAAGCTCTCCCACTGTAAAAGTGAAACCTAAGCATCATTTTTAAGGATACACTTCCATTCTACATCACATATAGGAGCTCTCTTAATCACTTTCTCACTCTATACTTACGCTACTCTTTCTCTCCCTCTAGAACCACCATGTTACAATGGTTTTCAAAAGAAACTAGCCACTCCATGAGATTCCTCACCCTTAAAAAACATAGGAAAGCATACCCCATTCACTTCAACCTGCCTTAGTTTGAGTTCCATCTACCATTTCTCTCTCTACCTAAAGTTGGTCACCATCCACCACTACTTAAATCACCACTTCAAGTGAAGGCAGCACCACCACTAAACTTCTCGACCATGAGAACCTCATAAAAGTGCCCTACCATGCTTAAAGTGGTGGTCAAAGTCGCTAGAAGTAACCTAGACTGTCGTTTATGACTGCTGCCTCCCAATGTACATGTTAGGAATGTGCAACACCCGCCAACCTAAATCATCTTCAAGCTTTAACCTATACGTAACTTGCTCCTTTCTTAGGTTCTCTTCATTTTTCTTTCTTTTCTTCTTTTTCTTTTCTTTTTCATATTTTATTTAATCGACTCATTTATTACTTTTACTTAATTTATTTATTCATTAAATAATTTAGGATAAGGACATGTGTAGTTCTAGGGTATTGTAGTATGACCATGCTTAAAGATGAATAGCCCCACTAGAAAAAAATTATAAAAGATAATATGAGAGTATAAATATATTTTTTCATTAATATAGCAATTAATGTTTCTTCTAAGGAAAAAAAAATGGAAAATACCTTTAAGAAAAAGTGTTTTCTTAAGAGTCATTTGGTTTTTCCAAAATAGAGGAAATATTTTTAACAAAAATGCGCCTTTTTAGTCATGAGTTGTTAGGTCTAAAAAAATAATTAAAAAATAAGAAAAATAAAACATGCCTTCTAAAATATGTGGGTTTTCTTAGTTTGAAAAATTTTAAGATTTTTCCAACACTTAAATAAAGGTTTTCGAAAAACAAAGAAAATAGGAAAAAACAGAAAGAAAGGGAAAGTTTCAAAAAGAAGAAGAAGAAGAAACGTGTTTTCCCATTTTTTAGGAATTTTCCCAAAAACAAAGAAAAATCTTTTATCACTTAGAGATATTGTTTTTCAAAAATTAAAATAAAAAAAAAAACTCTAATCAACCCATTTTCAAACATTAGACAAATAGGGATTTTTCTAGTAAAGATAGGGTCTTTCCTTACAATGTTTCAAAATCTAACAAACTAATTAATGATGAAGATCAACTTGTTTTAAAAAATAAATAAATAAATAAATAAACCAAATCACTAAGTTTTACCAAAGGAACTATAGTGGTCTTATTCTAATTAGTAGATACATAAGCACCTATGAGGCACTTGTATAAAAAAATAAAAAAAATAAAAAATTATTTTCCCTTTTCTTCTTAGAAAATAAGGTCTTTCAAGCAATAAAAAAATGAAAAAATAGGAAAAATGAAAAAATTGTTTCTCTTTAAGTTTAAGGGGTATCATAAACATTACGGTTCAATTTAGTATTCTAATTCAGTAGCTTTAAGGTTTTAATAAGTTAGTCCCTAAACCTAAATCCCTTAGCTTCTTTTGAAACTTTTTCAAATGGCTTTCAAAATGTAAGCTAGTAGCTAAATTAGGACCAATCCGCCTAGTTGGTACTAATTGCTCAATTTTTTTCAGTTCCATCGAGTGGTGACTATAGTTTTCAAAAACCAAAAGAAATAGGTTCTCTTAACTTTTGTTGAGGGTTTAAATTAAATAAGCATGAGGTTTGTTTTAAACCAAGTTGAGAAAAATAGAGAACCGAATTCTGGGCTCGATACCATGGTTTGTCTATAGGGACATTGGGCAACCATGTGGCCAAAACCTTAATACTTGAAATATTTCATCTTGCTCATCTTCCATCTTGAGGTTTGCCCCTTCTCAAACTTCCTCAATAATTCACTCTCATCAAATTCACCTTGTTCACCATAATCAACTCAGTAACCTACTCCCTATCCTCTCATCTACCGAAGATCAATTGGACATTGATAAGAATCTCTTCAATAGGTCAAATAATGGTTAATCTATTAACAGCATGTGTTCACTCAGCCATCATGGTGGTAAATATGACTATTTTCTCAATGGCAGACCTTAGAGTGGTGGAGACAAGTTGTCGACAGTAGATAAAACCATTCTTGTTTTCACCAACACAACATTAATGCTAAAATTAGTCATTTCCTTTTCACTGAATCCTAAATTGACACCAAGCAATATTACATTGAACACTAATACTCCAAACAAATACTCTAACTTCAGACCTTAAAAATAGCTACACAGAATACCATAACTTCTCACTATAGCAATTGAACACAACTTAACTATAGACTCTATGTTCTTCACTCGAAATAAGGGATACTTCAAACACTCCACTAGCTTTACTAAACACTACACCTATAGTTGTATGGTTATTGCATTGTTTCAACTCCACAACTATAAATAGTAACCCAGCTACAACCTCACACTTTTAACACAAAAAACTCGGAACACAAACATATAACCTAGAACAAAATCATACTTCCCCAACAAAATGTGAATGATAGCAACATAAACAAAATAAAGAAATGTTACTAGCAGTAGATTTAACAATTGTTGCCACTAAATCTTAGATACTAAGATGATGCAACTCCACAGGTGAACACACGAAGGCTAGCAATCACATGGGGATGGTTCCTAGCTGTAGGATGCCTAAAAGGCTAAATGAATAGTTGAAGGTAAGTTAAAACCCGCATACTAACGAATGGATATTACATACCACTTGCCTTAAGCAGACCTAAGTCTCCAATCGATATGATGTATAGATAGCTACTTAAGGTTATTTGTTAATAACTCTTGCTCAGTGAACTAGATAAGGGTAGGTTCACGGACTTGACTAAACTAAATTAAGCTTAAGACCAAGAACAAGCACAATAATGAAGAGGACACAAGGAATATTTATTAGATGATGTAGCTAATGTATGATGGAGTACTTTAGTTGCCTTTTAAGGCAACTTATAAGGTTTGCATATATATTAAAAAGGGAAAATAATTAATGATATAATGTACCCTAAATTATAAGGGTAATAGGGACAATAGGCACATTACTACACTTTTGATAGTCATACACTATTAGAAAAAGGCACCAATGCATGACAATTTGCAACTAATAGATCCTATTAGGGAGATTTATCCTTAGCTCAAAGGGATGTTGAAGGTCAAGTTGGTAAACATGCTGAAGGTTGGTAAATTTAGTAGGAGACTCCGAAGCACTTGCTAAGCTAAGGGTAAGATCAAACAAGCTGGATATCTAAGCTAGTCTTAGTAAAGGTTAAGAAGTGACAGTCTTCCTTCACCAAGAGATATTAAGATACTAGTGAGAGCTTGAGTACTCTAACAAGTCAGCTTTGTGAAGGAGCTTGACTTCTTCCTCTATGAATTAGTTAGAGAGAGCTCAACAAACTAAGGTTGCCAATTCATGAACTCAAGATCTAGTAATGAGGCGATTATTCTTATCAATCTAGCTATAAGAGTCTACCCTTTACACCATCTTATGATAAAAGCTAATCACTTACTTGCTACCATAGACTTGATTTACAAAAAGGCATTATTAAATAAATCTCTCTAAATCATATTGGTTGACAAAAAATATAAAGTGTAGCAAGATATGTTGTAATATTATGCCTATATAATTACAAATAACTATAGATAATAGTCTTTTAAGATTCAAAATTGTCATTTGCAAAAGATACATAAAATTAGAGTAGGCCAATAAGGTAGGATCTAACTGATTAAAACAAAGATAATACAAAAAGAGTTTATGCACTGTCTTCTCATCACACCCCCTCCTAACATCCCTATACTCAATGGGGTAGGGGTAAGGATACATATGGTGTCCTTAAGGAAATACTATAAGCTAGTTTAAGGGAATGAGTGCAAAACCACATGCTTATAAAGGAGAAGGAGATAAGCATCATGCTCGTAACACATCAAAGAACAAACAAAGCTCTTAAGCAATTTTTTAGGTGCAATGTTTTCAAACCAAATGCCATATGCACTTCGTTGTCCAATCTAACATGAGACAAGAGAAATTACACCACTTTAATATGAATTAAGAGGTTAGGTTACCAATCTACAAGCAACTAATGACTAATCCTAAGTGTTGTGATGAAGATCTCTACTCCTCTCTAGACCTTATTAGACAAGATCGCAACCCTACTATAACCTTCTCTTTTATCACAATTCAAAATTAAGTTTAGGAAATAATGACTTTGCCTCTCTTAGAGATTAGTATTCTTGGTAAAATCTCAAATATACCCTAAGGGATTATGATTTATGTCCTTGATGAATAATTATTACAAGCACTTCAGAGTATAAGGCAATAAATCATGACAGCACACCAAAACATGTATCTTAGCTACCAAAACACTATAGCCTTCTAGCTCAAATATCACACATGCATAATCGAAGAATTATTTACAACTAAAAGCAGCTTCAAGTACTTACAATCTCAAAGTACTTTAATTGTATTAGCAAACATTTTAAAGCATATCCTATTTACTTAAACTCACTACTCAATTGGATTGGTTCTCTTTAGTGCTCCAATCAATAGGGTTTCCTATGGAAATGAACTTTCTAAGTTAAGCATGAAATTCCATTTTTCTTTATAAGTTGTTGCTGCATAAATAATTATAATATAGATTTGTATAAGTAAATATATATAAAAATACTAAGGAGCTTACTCCTTTTGGTTTAAATTGCACAACATTAGCTCATTGTATACTTCATTGTAAAATTGGGTAAATGCATACATAAGGAGCATTATTAATATTCTTCAACTTCCTCACTTAATTTGTTACACCTAAATTTTTGCTATTTTACTTTCATTAATCCCACTAATATTAAACTCTAACCATTTAATATCAACCCTCGATTGGAGATAAAGAAAAACTGGGTTTTCTTTTAATTTTGAAACAATTTAGAGCCACCACTTAATCAAGGTCGGAAAAATGTTTAAATTATAACTAATTTGGTGAACTGGGTATAAATTAGCTATCATACCACGAAAAATCTATTTTGAAAATGATTTTGAAAACCAAAGACCTTTAGATCTAATGCTAACCTACTAAACCTTCTAAATTTAGATTTATTTTTCAAAAGACTCATTTTCATCAAATATAAACCTATTTTTATATTAGCCATTTTTTTTTCTTTTACAAGTAAAGAGAAATATTTTATTTTTATGAAAATGGAAAAAATGAAAAGTAAAATTTATTTATTTACAAAAAGGGGGGGAAATAAAAATTTTACATATTTTAAGCCACCCCATAATTTCCTAAAGGTGTCGATGTATCCATTATTTAGGATTAAACTATCATAGTTCATTTTTCAAAAAACTTTAATATGTTAGTTTATTCTAATTTCTAAAAGTATGAGGTTTACATTTTCTATCCATTTGGTCTTAGTTAAGGAAAATTCTAAAAAATGATCCTGTCTATATATTGTTTTAAAAAAGGTTAATTTGAGCTGTCATTTTTTATTTTTAAAAAACAATTTCTCTAAGTGATAAAAGATTTTTCATTATTTAGGAAAAAGCCCTAAAAAAGTGAGAAAACACACTTCTTTCTTTCTTTCTTGCTTTCTTTCTTTTTTGAGAAACATCCCCTTTCTTTTTGGTTTTGTCTATTTTCCACATTTTCTAGAAACATATACTTAAGTGTTGGAAAATC
The DNA here is from genome assembly GCA_024138015.1 of Lumnitzera littorea. NCBI lineage: Eukaryota > Viridiplantae > Streptophyta > Magnoliopsida > Myrtales > Combretaceae > Lumnitzera > Lumnitzera littorea. Next base: position 94,807,069 of record JAMXBB010000009.1, on the reverse strand, counting down.
CTAAATTTTTTACAAGTAAGAAAACCCACATTTTCTTTTAAAAAACGTTTTTCATTATTTTTTTCATTTTTTATTATTCCTATTCTTTTTAAAATAATGACTCATTAGTAAGAAAGCACATTTTTATTAAAAATATTTTCTCTATTTCTATTTTGGAAAACCCTAACAACTCATAAGAAAATGTTTTTTTAAGCATTTTTCATTTTTTTTAAAAGAAACATTTATTCCTATAAATATTAATGAAAAAACATCTTTATTTTATTATGTTATTTTTTATTTTTTTCTAGTGGCCATACTTATTCCTAAGCTTTGGTCAACTTACAATACGTAGGGACTACACATATGCCCCTATCCTAAATTATTTAATGAATAAAGAAATTAGGTAAATGGAATAAATATATAGATTAAATAAAAATCATTAATGATTTTGTCTACACGTAGGTTAGAGCTCAAAGCAGGTTTGGGTAGGAGAGTACTATACATACAATAAGATGAGGGAGGAGTAGATGGGGGCTTGGGTTGCTTTCAACAACTCCAATGGGCATTTTTAGGAGGGGATGGCCAAGAGGTTGATGAGGTGAGGAAGGTCAATGGTGGTGATGCCTTCACCTGAAATAATGGTTTAAGTGGGGGTAAATAGTGGCCAAGATCAAATAGAGAGAGAACGGGTAGACAAAACTTGAACTAGGATGGGATTAAAGTGAAAGGGCCTATTTTCCTCTTTTTGAGGTAGGGAAATCTAGTAGGGTGGCTCGTTTCTCACGAAAACCACAATAACATGGTGGTTAGACAGAGAGAGGGAGAGTAGTGCAAGTATAGAGTGAGAAAGTGATTGGGAAAGAAGCTATATGCATTTTTTAATGGAGATTTATGCCTAGAAGTGATGCTTAGGGTCCCTTTTATAGTGGGTAAGCTTAAACAGAAATAAGAAGGCTATTAATGGCCATATCAAGAGTGTCCCAAGAATGAGCTTAAGATGCTCGAATATTCCTTCAAATTTGAGGAAAAATCAAGATTGATGCTTGATTGTATGTAGGAAAACACAGATGTGCTCACTTTGTTAGTAGAATTTCAATTCTTTTGTGGAGAGCTCAAATTCGCAAGTTAGTTTAGACGTGGTTTTGTAATTTTTTTTTCTTGATCTTTTACACCAAAAATGAACCTATAAATGCATGTATTTAGATAAAAAAAAAAAAAAGGGTCTAGAGTAACAATGGCCCATGTCAACTACTAAATCCCATATTTTGTTTGATTAAAATTAACAAAAAAATGAGTTTAATCAAGTCAAAAAATCAAGGGGTCACATGGGGATTTTTTTTTTTTCATTTTTGCATTCTTTCAAGCTTCAAGGGATGTGCAATAGTGGCATTGCTTACAGAGCATGTGTGATGGTCTTAGCAAGCATGTGAGCCATATGTACTACACCTAAAGAAATATGTACAAGAATGCGTGCTTACCAAAATCAAACTCTTAACATTTGATTCCCCCTTTCCATACTAAGCCTTAAACCATTGAGTTGTGTTTCATCTAAGTCCCATCTCAACAAAAATTATATTTAGCAAAAGGTCGATAAAATTTAAGCCTTAACAATTCCAAAACCTTTTAGGTATATTAAGCATATGCAAAAAATTATTTTAAAAAGATAGACTAATTTGATAGAATTACAAGCTTGTTGCCTTTCTGATCAACTTTATGCAAAGCTTAAATCACTTATAAAATAATAAGTTTAAATCCAATTGAGGTGTCTTTGAAGTCACAATCAATTTAAATCATTATAATTAAGATATTTTAAAAATAAGTATGTTGAACCTGGTCTAAAAACTAATTTTCAATCAAATGCCTTTTTTTTTTTCCAAAAAACTATAATTTTATTAAATCGAATATACTTATTTTTACTTCAAAATTTCTCTTCTAACCCTTGAAACTAAAAGACCCCTCAAAGAAAACCCAATGACCTTTACTTCCTAAAAAATCCTATATTTTTATTATTTTCTTTTTTTTTTGTATATCTTGATTTTTTAGTACTTTATTTTTTTTCTAATTTTTTATATTTTTATTATTTTTCTTTTAATATTGTTATAATTTTTTCTATTCTTCTAGGTTATTGTCTTTTATTACTTAGGAATTTTAAAAGATGCTACATAAGGTAGGGGAAAACAAGGGAAGGTAAGGGTAATAGTAGTGGTGGTAGGGGGGATGTTAACCAAAAATAGAGTATCTACCATTACCATTATAGGAAGGCCACCAACCATTAAGGTTGATATTACTAATGAAAAGGTTGAAGAATTGGGGGAAGGTAATGCCAAACAAGAGAAGTTCTTGCTAAGCAAGAGATGTTCCTTAAGAAGAGTGAAGTTATAGTAGATAGTGAAGAGTTAGTTTTGTGTTGTGATCATCAATAGTAAGAGTTGTATTGTTGTAGCTTTAGCCAACATGGTGTAGCAACTAAAGTTGATGACTACTCCCCATACTAAGCCCTATAAGTTACATTTGTTGCAAGAAAAAGGGAGTTTTCATATCTTACAATTAGTTACCATCCCTAACTTTATTAGTTTTACTGTAACAAGGTACAGTAGTTTTGTTGATATAAGCTTCACACATATTATTAGGCTAACATTTGTTGTTTGATTGGAGAGTCATTCATGACGAATTCAAGAATGCTTATGCTTTTGAGTATGGAGGAAAGAGGGTTATGCTAAATCTTATGACTCCAAGCTAGGCAAATATGTAAACTTAGTTAAGCCAAGCTTAAAAGAAGAGCCTAGTGATGGCTCAAGCTAAGTTGTCACATGAAGTCAAGGCTAATGCATTGCCATTCTTGTTGGCCAAAAGGTTGTTAAAGAAGAAATAACAAGAGGTTGAGCTACCTGCTAAGATACAAATGCTTATTGGAGGATTCATAGACTTGATCTTGAATAAGCTACCCAAAGGATTGATACCAATCTATGGCATTAAGCATGCCATAGATTTATAGCCAAAAGCCACTTTATTGAATAAGCCCGCCTATAGGATGACTCTTGAGTAAGCTATTGAGCTCTAAAGACAAGTAAATTAGCTAATTAAGCATGGCTATGTTCAAGAATCCTTAAGGCTGTGTGCAATACCAACCATAGTAATGCTAAAGAAGGATAGATCATGGAGAATGTGTGTAGTTAAGTTATCAACAAAATTATTAACAAGTATATATATTTGATCTCAAGGCTGGATATAGGGCCAACATATTTTCAAACAATGGTTTCAATTCAGGCTACCATTAGATCCAGATGCATAGGTTATATCGGTAGTGATGAGCATAATTTTACACTCATTTCGTATGATATTTTTATGGTTATTTTGACTTACTTAAATATGATTTTATTGAATTTACTACTGAATTAAGTCATTTATTGATTTCAAGGCTTTAATGGAGTAATAAAGTGGAAAGAATGGAATTTATACAATTTTTTAAGAGAATTTCACCAATATTGAAGAATGACTTAAAGATAACGAGCGTCAAAAGAGGATCTATGAAAGAATTAAGAGCTAAAGAAGACCATGTGTGAAATCTATGGCCTTGTTCCTTCGCCATGAAGCTATTGTCCTCAATTTCCAACTAAATTTGAAGATTTTACACTAAATACAAGATTGCAAATACATTACACGACCGTGATTATTGGCCATGATTCCCCCATAAATCAATTCCATGCAATTTTTCGAAGAAATATTACAAGAAGAATTTCACACTCAAACTCCATAGCCGTAGTCTCTAACTGTAGACATGCCACAATTTCTCAAACTTGCTATTTGAAGGTCGTTTTGTTAAGATCATATAAATAAAGCTTAGACATGTGCAATTAGAAGATAGGAAACGCCAAAAAGAACAAAAAGAAGAGCTTTACAGCATTCCTAGGGATTTTTATCATTTTATCATGCGTTTTGTTGATTTTCTCGTGTCTATAACATATATTTATAGATATTTAGACCTCTAAATCCTAAGGTAACATGTAGCATATTCAAATTGCAATTATTTTAATCAAATTCCTTATTTTTTATCAATTCAATTATGTGTTTTCTATTGATTAAGTTGTTATTTCTAGGATTTCAACTTCATTATTAGATTTTATGTATTGAGATCACAAGGTTGGATATGTAAATAGATCTACTATAATTGAAGTGATCTGCTATAAACTTAGCGATAAGTTATAGATTTCTTCCGAAATTACTATTATTATATTTCTTATTTATGGAATCCATGTTCTTAACATTGTTCTAATTTCTTCTATTATAGAAGCAATTTAGATAAAATATAATTAGAATTAGGAATTAATAGAGAAGCGATTCCTATTAATTTAGTAATTGAATTCCTCCGATTAATAAGAGTAGGGAACATATTAGAAACTTTACAATTACTACATGATAATCTCTTGGTGATTAGAATCTAGATATCATTATTTATGGTTAATCTAGAAATCCCTTATACTATTACTTGACAGGTGCACTTGCTTGTTCTATGGAAGTCCAAAACTTCTCCAAACTAGCTTCACGTTATTGCTACTTCATCAAGAACTTCAATACCATTATAGCTTCTTTAACCAAGCCATCTATGAACAACATGGAGTTCAAACAGGAGAGAAAATTAGAGGAATTTTAAAGAGATAAAGGAGAAGTTGACTTCTTCCCCAATACTTGCTCTCCTAGACTTTGAGAAAGTCTTAGAGATAAAGTACAATGCATTTGGTGTTAGCATAGTTGTCATAGTGATATAGGAGGGCTGACCTCTTACCTACTTCGGTACAAAGCTTAGGGGAGCTGCATTAAACTAATTAGTCTATGATAAGGAGTTCTATTCCTTGATTTAAGCTTTGACTATGTAGTAAAACTACTTGTTGCCTAGAGAATTGGTCATCTATATCGACTATGATGGGAATCAATTGACAGGATCGATCATTTGCCAAGTAGCAAAGAGTTTAGTTAGCATGGTCTATTGAGTCCTTAACCATTACCTCACATCAAAAGAAGGAACTTGTCAAGCCACCTTAATGGCCATGCTCTTGAACCAAAATGAATTCAACCTCATCTCCATATACAAGTAAGGTCATATCATATGGTCCATGAGCTCAGCACCATTTTTACCAACCTATCCTAAAGACTACTCTTTACTTGAGTCTACGCTAACTAAAGTGTCGGGCTTGTCTTCTCAAAGTTTATTGAGCACCAAATCTTCAGGACCTCCACCAAGCACTATGTATCTTATTGCCCACAGCATGCCTCCTAACAACCCAACATTCTTTTTCTAAGCAAATTACATATTTGTCTTTTGACCTTTGTATTATCATACATATATAGTTTTTACGGTTTTTACTAAATTTGCAAGTTTATGTAACCCTAGAATATGTTGGTATGAAAACCCCTTGATAAGACATTGTAAAGGATTCTACCAATTATCTAATATTACTTTCTAATAGAATTTTCTAAGTTTTCCTCTCTTTCTTGGGAATACCAAAACCTCGTTAGTTCATATCAACCCTTAAGAAAGGATGTATAGTAAGAAACCCACTATCTAGACTAATGAGTCACATCCAATAAGGCACTGGTCGTGAGAGTTTGAGTGGTACGTTACATCTGAGCAACTTATGGATTTGCTTACCTTTTACCTAAAATCCACCTAAATCCATTTATTTTTCTTTGATTCTTCCTGAAGGACCGATCCATGCTATAGTTAGACCTACTTCAAAGCACACCTTCAGTTCCCGTACCAAATTATCTCAATATTAGATCTTATGGTTCTATATAGGGCCAAGAGTTCTCAAGTCACCTTATTCTTGTTGTGCAAGTATGTATGTGAGTTGACTATGTGTTTAAGAAGTACTATGTTTACAGTAGTGTAGTATGGTGTATAATATAGTAGTTATGGTTGTAGCTAATAGTGCAATTATATTGTGCTTTGCTTTCACCCTTTGGATACCAAGTATAGTATTGTAGTTGTTTTCATTGTGTTAGTAGTTGTTATGTGATAGTTGCCATGTATTGAAGTGGTCATTGTTTGATTATGAGGTGACACAATGTGTACTAGAGTTTAGTCAAAATTTTATTATGTTATGGTGATCATGATGGAACCTAGTGTGAATGCTATGATTAGAGACAATGAAAGTGATAAGTAGACATCCAAATCTAACGTAGAGTAAATAGACCACCTTATGGAGTTGTTAGAGCACATGTTGACCATGATGCATGGGAACAATGATGCTCTTATAGGTGGAACTCTTTGAATTGATGGCCGAGCTATTGGTCAAGCTAATGAGAACATTCCAATTGAAGACCTAACTATTTGTAAGGTTAACCAAGCTCATGTTGATGCTTCACATAAAGGAGAAATCTGCCTAGCTCGTAATGCATGAGTTAGAGGAATTGAACAAAGGATCAATAGTAGATTAGAATTGGAAGAAGAAGACAAGAGTGGAGAGGAATCTTACAAGGTTGAGGAGAGGATGGATCTTGCACCCTGAGGTGGATGCCATGAAAATCGACTTGATTTAGTATACTATTCTGTTTGAGATCCCCAACCAAGAGTTAATTGATAAGCTCAAGATAAGACCGACCTTGATGACAATGTTGTGATAGAGGGAGAACTTGATAAAGAGCTCCATGGTGTCAATGTGAGACTAAGTCAAACACCTCGAGGTTGACTAAATAGAGTTGTACATCATGTTCGAAACTTCCCAAGAAGAGTTGATCATCCTACTCGCCAAAGGAATGATGTTGATGTAAAGGAGATTAATGAATAGTTTGATGAGGACTTTTATAAAGAGAAATATGCTATTTAAGCTCCCAAAGTATTAAAAACGTTAAACTTCAAATTCTGAGCTACTTAAGTAAAAACAATGTTGATGAGTACTTAGAATGGAAGAAGTGAGTAGAAAAGTTATTAGAATGTTACCAATCTACCAAAAAGGACAATGTTAGAGTTATTACCCTAAAATTTACTAGATACGCTTACATGTGCTGGAAGAAATTGCAATTGATACAGAGAAGGGATAGAAGACTAGGTTTTAAGACATAGGGGGAGACGAAGAGAGTAATGCGTGTCAAATTCATTCCCAATTCTTATTATCAAAACATTTTTGCTAGGTTTCAAGAGTTGAGGTAGGGGAATTAATTTATTAATGAATATGTACAAATGTTCCAAATGCTAATGATTCAGTGTAAAGTAGATGAACCTAAGGCTAGAACCATTTCTAGATTGGTTACTAGCTTACGACTTGAACTTAGAGATACTATAGAGGTACAATTCTTTCACACCCTCAATGAAGCTATCAAGCTCGCCCAATAAGTTGAATGAAAAAGAAAGTAGCAACCTTATCAAGTACCAACTTCTCAGCTTGTTCAAAATATACAACCTATTCAAGGAAGTAGCAAAGGGCCTAGTGTTTCAATGCCAAGTAAGAAAGAAGGGCAAAGATCACATATAGAAAGAGTAAGGTTGGAACAAGTAGGGAAAGAGAAGGAATTTGAAAAAGGGAAGATCTTAAGAAGAAAAAGAAGTGAACTGAAGTGCTTCAAATGCAAAGGTTATGACATATGGCCACCTAATGTCTAAATTGAAGAACTATAGTAATTAAAGGTGATGTCCCAACTTTTGAAGTGTACAATACTAACAAAGAAGTTAATGAAGTTGTAGAAGAACTAAAAGAGGGAGTGAAGATAGAGACTATAGGAGATAACATTTATCTAGAGGAAGGGGATATACGAACATTAGTTGTCCACTAATCTCTAGGCATGGAACATGATCAACAAAATGAGTAATAAGAGAATTTGTTTAATACAACCTACAAGGTAAGAGATCAACTTTGTGCTTTTATCATTAATAGTGGTAGTTATACTAATGTTGCATATACGAGACTATTCAAGCAATTAAATTTATTGACCTCTTAATGAGTGTAATTTTATACTCACGACTTATATTATTTTCATGATTGATTTTAGTTACTTTGATATAATTTTGACAATTTTGTGACTGAATTGAGTCATTTATTGCAAGGCTTTAATAGAGCAATAAGATGAAAAAGATAGAATTCATGCGATTTTGTAGGAGAATTTCACCAATATTGCAAAATGACTTAAGGAATACAAGTGCCAAAGAAGATTTATCCGAGAATCAAGAGCAATGAAAGACCATGGTTGAACTCCACCATTATGATCTGCAGTTGTGATCCTCTCGTAATTTAGTTCAAGTCAATTACTCGAAGAATTATTATAAGGAGTAGTCCACGCTTAAACTCTACACCTATTTTCATACCCATAGACATGCCATGATTTATGAAAACTTCTTATTTGAAATTTATTTTGTTAAGACCATATAAATAGATGTTAGGCATGAGCAATTAAAAGAGAAGGAGATGCTAAAGAGAAAGAAAAAAGAGCTCCATAGCATTCTTTAGGGTTTTTGTTCATTTTATCATGAAAGTTGTTATTTTTCTTATGTCTATAGTGCAAATTTATAGATACCTAGACTTGCAAACCCTAAAGTAACATGTAACGTACTTAAATTGTAATTATTCTAATGAAATTCCTTTATTCTTGTTAATTCAATTACATGTTTTGTATTGATTAAGTTGTTATTTCTAGCATTTCAACTTAATTATTACATTTTATGTATTGATATTACAAGGCTAATACATGAATAAATCTACCGTAATTGGAGGGATGATCTATAAGCTTAGAGATAAGTTATAGATTTCTATCAAAATTAATATTGTTTGTTTTTTTTGGAAATCTTATTCTTAATGTTGTTCTAATTTGTTATATTGCAGAAATGATTTGGATAGAATATAATTAGGATTAGGAATTAATAAAAAAGAGATTTCTATTAATTTAGTAATTAAATTCCTCTAATTAATGAGAATAAGCAATACATTTGAAACCTTAGGATTACTTCATGTTAAACACTTGGTGATAAAAGTTTAGATATCACTATTTATGGTTATTTAAGGTTTTTCTTAGTTGTTCATGTTATTTATTATTAGTTATTAATTAATCTTTATTTCTATTAATCAATTTGATCTTTCATTTCATTTTTACAATCACTATCTTCTTTTAAGTAAAGTAATTTAGTGCAAGTGAGTAAGTGTATAATCCCTGTAGAATTAACAACCCTAGACTTTAGTGTTCTCTATACTATCACTTAACATATGCACTTACCTAAGCAAACTAATTACCTCTTTCCCCTTAAGCCGTACAAACTACGTTAGCTAAATGAGGAGGGATCATTACATGTTACAAAACAAGTATTATTACCAATTTCTATTAGGAGTTATAAAGACAAGATATTGTATGATGTAGTGCTGATGTGTGCTTCACATAGCTACCCTTAGTTTTTCTATAGAAGAGTTATATATGATGACTATAGAAATAGTCATACCTTTGAGAAAGATGGCCAATTTGTTCTACTTTTCCTAATGACGCCAAGACAAGTTAGTAGTGTGTAATCTAAGTTAAATCAAAGAACTAAGAAGATACTGGTAATGAGCTTATTCGAACTAAGAAAGGCTATAAGGTTTGACAAGTCGACCTTTTGTTAATATAAAGGCCGCTAGAGCTATGGAAGCATGCCGACCTACTTGAAGAGGTTAAGAATTTGTTAGATGCATTCGTCTATCTATTCCTTAAAGAGCTACTAAGAAAATTGCTATCGAAGCGATGAATAGAACACGGCATTGAGTTACAACCAGTTGCTACCCTGCCTAATCAACCAGCTTATCAAATGGATCCTGAGCAAGCTTTTGAGTTGCAAAAGCAAGCGAATGAATTGATTAACAAAGGATACGTACATCAGAGCATAAGTTCTTATGCTATACTTGTGTTATTAATACCCAAGAAGAATGGTAGCTAAAGGATTTTTATTGATAGTTAAGTTGTTAATAAGATTATTATCAAGTATCAATATCTGATATGAAGGTTAGATGACATGCCAGATGAGTTACATGGAGCAAGAGTGTTTTCAAAGATCAATCTAAAGTTTAGATATCATCAAATTCACATGAAAGAAGGTGATGAATGAAAGACAGCCTTGAAAACTAGGCATAGATTGTATGAGTAGCTCATGATGCCGTTTGGTTTATCTAATGTGGTAAGCACATACATGAGGCTAATAAACCATGTGTTGAGGAATTGGATAGGGAAGTTCGTTGTGATGTATTTTGATGATATTTTGGTATATAGCCTTATCATAACCAATCTTGTGAGTCATCTCTGAGCTATATTAGAAGTATTGAGGACTAAGAAGTTATTTAAAAATTTAAAGAAGTGTTGTTTCTACCAAGATGAAGATATGTTTTTAGGATATGCCATCGATACTGGAGGCCTAAGAGTAGACAAGGAGAAGGTACACGTTGTTATACAATGGCCTACTCCAATCTCATGTGCCAATGTTTGAAGTTTCTACGGCTAAGCTTCTTTTTATCACATGTTCATTCAGAACATTAATTCTGTTGCTATACCCCTTATTGAGCTTACAAAGAAGAATGTCACATTAAGATGCAAAAATAAGGAAGAAGAAAGGTTTACTAAGCTGAAGAAGAGATTGACTTCAACCCTTGTTCTATCGTTACTAGATTTTAGTAAAGTATCTAAGCTAGAGTGTAATGCTTTTAGCGTAAGAATTAGAGCAATGTTAATGCGACATTGCCAACCTATTGCCTATTTTAGCAACAAGCTCAAAGGTTCAACCCCGAACTATTATGTCTACGAGAAAGAGTTGTATGCACTTGTCAAATCTATACAAACTTGGCAACATTACTTATTACTAAAGAAGTTTGCTATCTATTTTGACCATCAAACCCTGAGGTATCTGAAAAGTCTACCTATGTTATTGAAGTGACAAAGAAAATGGGTAAAGTTTCTCTAAAGGTTCCCTTATGTGATAAGGTATAAGAAGGGGAAGATCAATGTAGTTGCTGACGCCCTATGTAAATGGCATGCACTACTCTTCGACCTATAGCCAAAACTGATAAGATTTGCCAATATCAAGGAATAGTACTCATGGGATGAGCATTTTGAATCAATATATGCTTAGTGCATTAAAGGGAGGATGCTAGATGATTACTTTGTTGAAGATGGCTATCTCTTCCGAGCTAGCAAACTATGTATACTAACCTATTTGATTCATGATTCACTCATCAAAGAAGCTTACAATGGAGGATTATTAGGACATTTCGTAAAAAGGATGATATATGAATTGCTGAAATTAACGTTTTATTGGTGAAAGATAATGAGGGATGTGCACTAGGTCATTGAAAGATGTACAATTTGCGAAGAATCTAAGTATCGAAAATAGTAAGCAAAGGCAATGCCTTTACCAATACCAACGAAACCATGGGCTTACCTTAGTATGGATTTTGCTCTTGGTTTACCAAGAAGAATGCCTAGAAGCGATGCAATCTTAGTTTTGGTTGATTGATTTAGCAATATGGCACAATTCTTACCTTGCTACAAAACTAATGATGTCTTGGCTATTTCTCTTTTGTTTTTGCATGAAATTGTCAAGCTTCATGTAGTTCCAAAGAGTATCATGTCTAATAGAGACTTAAAATTCCAAAGTCATTTCTGGAAGACCTTATCACACCAACTAAAAGCCAAATTATTGTTCAGCACGTTATGCCATCCTCAAACAGATGGACAAATAAAGGTCATCACCAGAACATTGGCATGTCTATTCTGAGCAACTACTTAAAGGAACCAAACCAATCAAGATATTTACTTGTCCATTGTTGAATTTGCTTACAACTGACCTATCCATACTACAATTTGTAAGACCCCATTAGAACTGGTCTATGGTTTCAATCTAAAGTTGCCTCTAGATCAAATGCCTACACTTCAAGCCAAACCAAAAGACCTAGAAGCTAAGAATCAAGCTAAGGCCACCTTAAAAGAAATCTACTAAAGAGTCACTAAGCAACTTACTTGAGTTGCTAAGAGGCTTGAGTAAGGAAGACCAAGCAAAAGAAGCAAGAAGCTATTCTAACTCAGAGAACTTATAAGGCTACACTTTAGTAAGAAGAGGTTTCCATTCAAAAGGAAGAGTAAACTACCACCTTAAGCTCAAGGATCTTTCTGTATGCTATGGAAGGTAAATGACAATGCCTATAAACCTAAACTCTTTAAAAGGTATGGAGTCTCTGATATCTTCAGCATTACTAACCTAAGCCCATACTATGCCAAGGAAGATACCCCCACAGAGCAACCCAAGGATTTCATTCCAAATCCTAAATAACTTGAAGGGGATAGGTAAATGTCAATGCTTATAAACCTAAACTCTCTAAAAGGGGCGAAGTCTCTAAAATCTTCAACATTGCTAACCTAAGCCCATACTATGCCAAGGAAGACACCCCTACGGAGCATCCCAAGGATTTCATTCCAAATCCTAAATAACTCAAAGGGAATGATGGGAATCAACTGAAAGGATTGATTAATCACCATTAAGAAAAATGGTTAGTTAGCATAGTCTACTGAATCCTTAATCATTGCCTCACCTCATAAGAAGCCAACCTATTAAGTTAACTTAATATAGCCATGTTTTTTAGCCAACATGAATTTAGCCTCATCTCCACACATAAGCAAGGTCATATAAAGAGGTTTCTTGAAAACCATAGTTAAGCTCCAAGCTTGATAAAGTCAAAAGGACTTAAAATAAAAAAGAAAACAAGAACAAAAGTGAAGATGGAATTGAACTTGGCAATTGAGTACCTACTTAAGGAGTATTAGAACAAAAGGCATCGAAAGTGCCATTTTTATCGACTTGTCCTAAAGACTGCTCTCTACCTGAGTTTATGCCAAACCAAGTGCCAACCTCATCTTCTCAAAGTTTGTTGAGCATCGAATCTTAAGGACCACCACCAAGCACCACATGCCCTACTACTCGTAACGTACCTCCTAATAACCCAATATTCTCTTTCAAAGTAGATTACAGATATGTCCTTTGCACCATCAAGTGTATATAACTTTTACCCTTTTTCGTAAGTCTAAATGCTTATGCAACTCTACAATGTATGAGTATGAAAACCCCTTAATAGGACATTGTAAAGGATTCCCTCAATTATCTTTTGTTCATATTTAATAGAATTTTCTAAGTTTTCCTCTATTTGTTAGGAATACCTAAAACCCCCTTAGCTCATATCGACCTATTGAATTGGACCAGTGAATAACATCCTGTAAGGCATTGGCCATGAGAGTTCGAGTAGTACATCACTTCCATTGGCGACTTACAAATTTGCTTACCTTCTATGCAAAATCCATCCAAATCCATCTATTTTTCTTTAATTCTTGTCAAAGGACTCATCCATACTACAATAAGACCTCCTCTAAAGTATACCTTTAGTTTACTTATCATATCAGACTATGAATCATTAAGGTACTTAAAGAGCTAGCTAAAGCTATACAAAAGACAAGCAGAGTGGATTGAGTTCTTGGAGGGGTTTTCTACACGGTGAAATACAAGAAAGGCAAGACCAATGTAGTTGTTGATGCCTTATCTAAGCAACACACTCTCTTAACCGACCTATAAACAAAGCTGCTTATTTTCACCTTCATCAAAGACTTATATGCCTAAGACCCCTTTGGTCCAACTGCTGTTAGGTGTTTTAATGGGTATGTAGTTGATGATTACATTATGGAAGACAAATACTTATTTTGTAAAGGGAAGCTATGCATCTTAACCCAGTCCCTACGAGAGTTATTGGTGCATGAGGCATGTAGTGGAGGATTTGTTCGGCCATTTCCATAAGAAGTCGACTTACAAGCTGCTAAAGTCTAGGTTCTTTTAGCTAAGGATGATCAAAGATGTACATGTGAAGGTTGATAGATGTGCTACATATAAGAGGGCTAAGAGCTAAGTTGATAAGCTCAATCCCTACTATTACCTATCCTAACTAACCCATGGTTCGAATTGAGTGTGGACTTTGTCCTTGGCTTATTAAGAATTTCCTGTAGGAAAGACTCAATTATGGTGGTTATGGATGGGCTCAATAAAATTGCATACTTTATGTCATACTATAAGACTAATGATGCTATAGCTATCTCTTCTCTTTTCTTATATAAAATTATCAAGTTGAACGGTGTACTCAAGACCATAGTGTTTGATGAGGATCTAAAGTTCTTAAGCCACTTTTAAAAATCCCAATTAAGGCACTTCTAAATCAAACTACTGTTCAATGCTTCTTACCACTCTCAAACAGATGGATAGACCAAAATCGTCAACTAGACACTTGGCTCTTTTCACTGAGTTGCTATAGGAAGGAACCTAATAGATTGGGACTCATGCTTGCTCATGGTGGAGTTTACTCACAACAGATTAGCACATAGATAAGCTAGTCCCATTTAGAGATCATATACAAGTTTAACCTTAGCTTATAACTTAGAAGCTTCGCCTAGCCACCACGAAGACCAAGAAGCCATAGACTAATATGAGGTCCTAAAGATTATACGGTAGAAGGTAATTGAACACCTAACCTAAATTGCTTCCAAGCTCAAATAAAAGGGCCAATAAAGATAGGTCAAGGAGTTCAAGCTTAGTAACCTAATGTAAGTTCATCTAAGTAAAGATAAGTTACTGGGCTTAAGGAAAAACAAGTTGTCACCTATGCAGACACGTTATTTCAAGTTCTTGAAAGATCAACCAAAATGCCTATAGGGTCAACTTACTAGAAGGGTATGGAGTATCCAATTTCTTTAACATTGTTGACTTAAGTCCGTACATCCTTAAAGAAGAGCAGAGTGAAGTCGAGCTAAATTAGATCCTAAATCTCAAATACCTAAGCTTTCACCAATACCTCATTATCTCTAGGGTGACGTAAGATTTCCCACTTCAAGATCTTTCCCTGGATCAGCTCAGCATGTTATCATCCATAAAGCATAAGCTCAAAAGCAAATATCTAATTTGGCCAATGTTACCTTCTACTCAACCAACATACCTTCGAGTCTCCCATCTAATTTACCAACCTAAGGACGAATCTCCATATTAAGATTTTCCAATCACAGATTGATACATGTTACCACCTTCTTTTGATAGTGTACAATTGTCAAAAGTGCAATAACCACCCATTGTCCCATTTACCCTTATAAATTAGTGTACATTCTATCATTAGTGATCTGCCCTTTTTAGTATTTATGCAAGCCTTGTAAGTTTCCTTAAGAGGCAATTATAAATACTCCATTGTATATTAGTCACATCATCTAATGAATATTCTTTGTATCTTCTTTCTCATTATGCTTAAACTTAGCTTAGCTTAGTTAAGTTTGAGTGTTTACTCTTATGTAGTACCTTGTGCAAGAGCTAGTGGTAAGCAATCCTAAATAACTTTCCGTACATCATAGGTCTACATAGGACAAATGGTGCATAACATCCCATCATTGGTACACGGATTTTAGCTTACCTTTGACTATCATTTAACCATTTAGCCATCTCGTGATTGTATATATCCTTTTGTGATTACTGGCCTTCCTGTGTTCACCTACAAAACCACATCATGGACCACTTTGGCATGTGATATGAAGTTATTGCACTTAATAAGTAAAGGAAAGAAATAATTTGGGCATGGCTAATTTGAACGAACCCTTCAACATTCTCTTTCCCCTATCCCTTCAAATTGCAAGACATCTTATCTAATTTCCCTCCATATAAAGCCTCAATGCCAAGTAAAATAGGAGCCAATAAAACTTATAATTTGTTATAAACCAAAGCAACCACGTTAATTAAATCAGTAGTGGATTGTAAATTTGTCAAAATACCACCGTTATGCTCTAAAAGTAATCTAATGATATTGAAATGCTCCCCTGAGCTTATTTTCTCCTGAAGCTTGAAAATTTTGGTTCCACTACATTTAGCATAAATGGCAGGAAAACAACAAAGCTCGTTAAAGAGAGGATTCCGAAACTTAATGGTAAGTAACTAATCACTATTCCACCGAATCTCTATCTGAGACATTCCACGCGATGTAATCCATGATTTTGCTTTGCAACTTGAAACTCCTCTGTCGGCTCCCAACTTTTAACCAAATTCAATAAATTGTCAGCATCTAACATTAGTTTGGTCAAATGTTCCAATTAAGACAAGGAATTATCAGCATCACGTCTACGAACCAAACATCTTGTAACACTTGGGAGTAAAACACGTTGCAAGCGTTGTTCTTTTTGCCTTTTATATTTGGCTATATCTTCCATTCTTCATGCAACAAAGAGTTCTTTCCTGTAAGTTCAGCGTCAAAGCTATCAGATAAGTCTGCGTTGTTATCGTCACTAACGAAGCCGTGATCCGCTTCTATAGTATTACATTGTCTCCCTCCTCATGTGCCAGCAATAGATTTTCCTTTTACATGTACCTAAAACATATCAACATTGCGCAGTACAGCTGGCTCCAATATCATTTCATTCTGCATTAAAAAAGATCTTAAGTTCGATAAGCTTGACTCTGATTTCAGTATTCGCTACATTAACCAGATCGGTAGGCTCCTTCTCTCCAATTTTCAATTTTTCTTTATCCATCGATTGCAAAGCATTCTTTCTGGTCGCTCTTTTAATCCTAGAGCCTTGTATTTGGGTCATTTGTTGATGAATTTTTAATAATGCAAACATCGACACCATGTCCAATCTTAAAGTTATGTTTATAATATTTCGAAGCATCTTCATAAATAACATCATGATAATAACCTAATACTCTAGCAATCCATATAGGCACATCTCGTAAATAACATCTTGAAAGTTAGGGCTAGATTACTTTCTTCTTCTTCCAAAAGAAACAATGTGGTTCTCTCTTAAGTAGAGCTTATTGTTCGAAAGCATTCTCATTAGATTCATTCTTAAAAACAAGAAGAGTAAATGATTTAGGATTGATAAACATCAAATGAATTTGCCGACATAGGTTTCCAGCATTGCGGAGCCAGTGAAACTTCAGTGTGATGATTTGATACTGGAGTGGTTGCGCAGGTCAAGGGACTACAGCTTCATCTAACGTAAGGTCCAAAACATATGCTATAAAAACAGTCGTACGAGAAATTGTGCAAGGAGGATGATGTTGAGGTATTTAAAGTACTGGAGAGGATAACATGATTAGCCTGTAAGGGGGTGAGACACGTAATGGTTAAGCTGAAATCTACGAATCTTTCTCGAGAGCCTTGTAGAGGCCTCAGACTAAGATGTAAGTGGGAGTTTGGTAATGTGTGTTCACTTTAGTCCCAAGATAGCCATTATGTTAGCAATCCATATTTCAAGATGTAAGTGCATTTTTCTTTCGTACGGTACATAGCATAATCTAGCTTGAGGATTGTTGTTTGTGCTTTGATTTGATGCTATCGCATTCCTTCCCATGGCCTTGTGGTGCTCGTTTTCCTGAGCTGTGACCTGGGGATTCAAACCAATATCTTCAATATTTATTATTGAACTGAGTGACTCGTACAAAGGAAAATAGTCACACAAACTTAAGCATACGAATCAGCATATTCCAAGCACATAATAAGCATACACCAAGTATACAAGACAGCATCAAACCGAGCATACGACCAAGCACATTCAAACGTATTTTGGTTCAAATGCCAATAACATACTAATGCATGTGATATACACTAGCACCAGCATCTTACCTATCAAACCGCAGCCGGTAATCCAAAACTTGGTAGATCATAAGTAGTGATCTAAAATTAAGATGATCAAAGGTCCAAGATGAGAAAATACCACAAGTGGCAATTATAGACATCCCATCTTTGCGTTTTTGTACCTCTTGAGTCAAAAATTAAAACGTGAAAAAGACAAAAATTTGCAAAACTGGGAAATCCGAAAAATGAAAAAAAATAAAAAAAAATGAAATACCCAAAAGATATTATAAAATAAAGAAAAAGAACCAAAAAAATAAAAATTGAAACATAGCCAAAAAAATTCTTTGGGGTAAAAATATCTTCTCAAGGGGTCAAATCATTTTTCAGGGTAAAGTGATCTTTAGAGTCAAAATATCATATGCGATTTCGTTGGAATCAGTGTTTTAGATGATAAAAACATTGATTTTTATTTATTTTTTGCAATTCAATTTAGCTTGCTTATTCACAAAAATGATAAAATAAGAAGGAAGCCTGGAAATGGTTCAAAAATTGCATACGATTGAGGCACCTGTAGGTATCAAGACTCAAATTGATTGAGGCTTTTGTCAAATAATATGCGGAGAATTGATCTAACCACCCTTATGCCACCATACATCACTAGAGACGATTCAAATCCGCCATAAAAGCACATGCCAAATAAGAGCTAAGAATGCGAAATTTTATTTATTTTGCTATTTTTTCAAAAATTCTATAAAAACTCAAAATTATAAAAATCGTGAAAACTGTGTTTGTTTCTATTTTTTGCTATGGTTATGAATTGTTAATTTTACATATTTGGAATGGGCACCAAAATTAAGTCCTTTAGGGTTTTTTTTATGGAAAATTCCTAAAAATTTTTTTTGGCCAAAATAAAATTCATAAAATTTAAAAACTAAAATTGAAACCATTTTATTTCTACCAATCTGCCAAAGTTTTCTTAAAAGTAAAAGGGTTGAACTATGATGGCCTACATCTGCTAACGGGTAGATAAGCACATTCAAAGAGGCCACAAAATGAATAATAAGATAATTTTTTTTTCATAAAAAACTATTAGAAATGATTTTCTTAGAAAAGGCTAAAAAGAAGAAAAGGGAAAAAAAAAAGGAAAACAAAAATCTTCTTGTTGGCGTGATAGATTCGATATCCATTTATATTTAATTATATACCTTATGTAATATTGTTGTGAATATCTGAACATCTCTGAAACAGGAAAACAAATTTTTTGAAATAGAAAGCTGTTATTTGGAAACCTATTTGTGTTTTAAATAAATTAGCTCTTGTATCTATAATATATTATTTCCTAAAAAATAAAAGAGGAGACTTCTTTTTAAGACACAAACCGATAGCCAATTTAAGATATATCTTAACCTAAAAAAGTATTAGAAATGACTTTTCTTCTTTTAAAGAAATAAACTAAGCTAGAAAAATTGAACAGGAATAAAAAAACAGAGGAAAATCTTCTTGTTCAAATGATAGATTCAATTTTCCATTTATGATTAATTATATACCCCATGTAATACTTTTGTAATATTTTGTGAATATTTGAACATTTCTAAAATAGGAAATCAAATATTTTAAAATAGAAAGCTATTATGTGGAAGCGAATTTGTGTTTTAAACAAATTAGGCCCCAAATCTATAATCGATTAAATAAGATATCAAATGGTGTCTTATTTATTTTATGAAAACAAAATGACTAAAACTCATATGAGATTTTATTTCATTTAGAACTTCTGCTTTTCTATTTTATAATTTTATTTTACACATGTATAACAAGAGCACTATTAGCTAGTTTTTGTTAAAAAGGAAACCTATTTCTAAGACATTGTTAGTTAGTTAATCCATCCATGTAAACTTTGCCTATCTTTTTTTAGCATATTTGGTTGGTCGGCGCAAAGAGTTATTTTAATTAGGATCTTAGACCGGTTTTTAGCTATCAACTTTGCTTAATTATCTCATGCAAAGAATAGACTTAAAAATTGCCCTTCTAAATTTATTTAGGCTCATTTAGCCTTAATATGCCTTAAGAGTTCTTGAAGCTCTTAGGCTCATTTTATAGGAAAATAGACCTTTTCCTCTAAACCTTACAAAGTCATAAGTTTAGGCTTAGCCTAAGACTAGAACTATGGCCCATGAGTTTATAAGAGTTAGAGATTTCAATCTAAACTATCAATGTAAAAAAAAAAAAAAAAAAATGATCCAATGGCTCTCATAAACAACCCATTTAGTCTGTTCATTTCAACTTTATCCAATAGTTGAGATTAAAAGCCAAAATCTATATATAAGAACCTCCTCCTTTCTATTTGCAACATGCAAAGCATCGGCAAGCTTTGCCAAAATGACATTACTTATGGAGTGACCCTATAGAAGGTCAAATATCATAATCCATCGAGAGCAAGTCAAGAGCACAACATGAACTACACATTCAATTTATCATCCTAAACATGCTCTGAGAATTTAAACTTGCCTTTTTCCTACCCCTAACCTCTTTCCACAATCATCCCTCTACATGTCATTAAATTGAAACTTCCTTATAACTGAGCAGCATTCCTGTTTCACATGATCAATCAATAATAACAACACCCCATACATCATCAATTTGTTCTAACCTATTTAACTAGTTTTGTTCTAGTATAGAACTCATATGTAACTTAATTACTCCAAATAAGTGATTGTAAAACTAACTAATATCGTTAAGCATAGGATATATTGATGATATTTTTTTTAGAAAGTGAAACATCCCAATCAAAAGTAAGAGTAATTAAATAATGAAAGTGTATTAGGTAATTATGATAAGAAGCATCACATAAAATTTTGAACTATAAAGGTTAAAGTTCAAAAAATAAAATTTTTAATTTACAAATTTTAACATAATTTTAGGCTTATATAAAATTTGCCACATAGAATAAACTTTCAAATCAATTTTCTCGATATATTAAATAACCACTAAAATGCATAATGATAAATAGTGTATTAATCATCTCATATGCAATTGACTTAGTGTACACTTAATTACTATTATAAATTGTTGAAGAGAAAAAAGGAAGGTTAATTATAGTTTAAGAAAATAATTTAGTATTATGAATAGATTATTCATTTTATTTTATATTTATACACACTATCTCTCTTTCCCTCTTTAATTTCGAATTTTTTTTCCTTATTTCCCTTTTATCCTTTCTTTTCATTTCATTTTTCCTTTTTACCAATTTCCCCAATTTTTCGAGACACTCTCCTTCCCTACCCTAGTCTTCCCACTTATTTGGGCATACCCTTATCTTGAAAAGAAAAAAAAGAAAAAAAAATCCTTACAAGTCACCTTTGTAAAACCCCAATGCTATCACTCAAACCTTTATTTCACCTCTATACTAGCTTACTTTCTCTTCTCTAACTCAACTCTCCATTGTCTTCAACTCCATCTTCACCCTCTATATTTTTATCCATGTTCATCTCAACATCCTTTTAACTTCAACTCAACTCTTATCTCAACCTTTTGTCTCAATTTTATTTTACTCTCATGTGAATACTTTGTTTTTTCCAACTTCTCTAACAAAAAGTCATAATGGTGAGTTTTGGTGTTTGACAAACATGCACAAATTAAACACAACTTTGTTTTAGATCATTTCTTATTTTTGTACTAATTCCATGAACTTTTGATTGTATGTTTCTTTTAAACTCCAATGATGATGCAAGAATGTTTCTCTAAACTCTAAGTTGCAAGTAACTTAGAGTTCATAGTAGTGTTCTAAAGTCTTAATATGTCATTAAATTCTAAGGACACGTGACAGGTTGTGAAGCTATAAGGTTCAAGGGCATTTAAGCTGAAGTGGTATCAAAGTTTAGGTTGTTCAATCTCAAGTAAAATTATGTTTGAGGATCTAAGAAGAGTTTAGGTATATGGATCATAAATAGACTTAGATTAATGAATAATAGAAAGGCTTAGGTTGGAAGATCACAGACCCACCAAGGTTGATTGATCATAAGAGAGAATAGGTTGATTGATTCTAGAAAAGTTTTGACAATGGATTGATAGGGTAGTAACCAAAGAAGAGAAAGGGATAAAACATGAGTCCAATCTAAAAGTAAGTGAGTAGTTACCTTAGTTCTTACATCCATAGACCTAATTTCCACATCCTACTCTTGCTTTCTATTTGAGTTATTTTTATGCGCCTACTTGTTACATTGACTCTACATTTGCTTACTCTCCTACCCATCATAAGTATGTTTAAGTTATTAATACTATATGTTCTTCCCCCTAGCCACTTTCCTTTTAAGTCCTCTCCTCATGTGCAATCCATGTGTTACTCCAATGACGTTACATCTAAGAGAAAAACCCATTCAGTATCCATGTCATGGTATTAATCAGAAGCCCACCTCTGCCATATGTGATGGACAAAGGTATTTACAATTGTGACATTAGGTTCTTCACTATTTCATTCATCTCACCATTGAATATACTCAACATTAAGATGGGTGTGATTTGTTCTATATAATTTGCTCTCTTACTACACCGTGGTTTTATTTTTCTAAATTAAACCTAACCATAGGTTTGGTTTATAAATTTTTCAAACCTAAAAAAAGGGCTCAGTATGGTTTGATTTGCAGTTGGAACCATTTTGTTTTTTAATAAAATATTATAAACTTTTAAGAATTAGAAAGCACAACCTATAGAATTTTGATTATAAATCTCATTGAATCCAATATAAAGATGTGTTGGCATAGCTCCATTAAAGTTCAAAAATTAACAATTAAGATTATAATTGACTTGCAAAATGAGAAGAGCCATCATAGTTTATGTAATTAGCAACTGTAAGAACATTACATAAGAAAACACAAACTAGAAATTGAAAGAAGAAAACTAAGACAAAAATTATGCTAAATTAGTAATGGTAAGGATATAAAATTACCAAAGAAAATTGGCTATTTACGAGATGAAGCTTTCTTTCTTTTTCTTTTTAATAGGAGCTAGTAATATGGTTTGGTTTGCTTCTACAAACCAGACCGTGAACTATTTGACCAATGCGGAACTGAACTGGTAATCACCGGTTGCAAAAAGAACATAACTTTTGGTTCGGTTCTTAATACAGTTTACAGATTACTGTCTGTTTTTTTTTTATCCCGATCCTACTCAACATTATGCATCTTATATAACTAGGAAGAATGATTACTTAGCGAACTTCCCGTAAACTAAATTGACATAATAATAAATTAGTAAAAATGGATTTCAATATAGAGTTATGATCACATTTTCACCGCTTAGAATGTCTTACTCAATTTACACTTCAAAGGAGAAATCCAAGATCAAAAGTAAGCTTAGCCCTGATCTTGAGGAAAAAACGTCAACGAATGTTTGATGAGAAGGTGTAGACTAAGATGATCGATTAATTTTTGTACCCGCAGCTTCTAGGACGACTCGAGGAGGTCTTTGGCGCTCGAAGAAGTCATTCGTCAAGCATGAATCAGAAGTTTATCGATCTGAAAGCCTATATATAATATAACAATGCTATCTTGCGTGTTACCAAGGAGGAAGACTTCAATTGTACCAATGCATCAATTACTAATATATCATGTGCTTTAATGACTATTGGGTATATTTCAATACAATTTTAACATATAAAGACATGAACTCATTATTATTTGTATGTATCTAAACATCATTAATATTGCTTATCATTCATGACAATACTTAAGTTTTAGCATGATTGACTCTTTTTTTAGTCATGAAGAGCCATCGAGAGCTTCATGGGAAATGAAGAACGGGACTGCTACTCTCCGGATTGAATGCCACTTTTGCGAAGTGTGAAATCGAATTCATAACATAAGCAGTAAATTATTGCCACATCGTGAGAGATCCGAAAAAGAAAAATATCGCTTTCTATTAACAATCTCCTGAGGCTAAAAGAACATATATAAAGGGGCTTACAAGATTTAAAGAACACGGACATTTGTACTTTACATTTTCCTTTTGAAATTGTCATATACTCTACTCAGAAATTACCATTTTACCACTCTTGCAACTTTCCTTCGCATACTACTATTTTGTTGAACATCTATCTATAAGGCAAAATCATCTACCACGACGCTTTTCCACACAAGCCTTGGCTTGGTTTGAATCCTTTTATTTGCTGAATTTTTCACGTTTCACCTTACATTTTCTCTCAATGCAATCATACTAGCAGTAAGAGTAATGTAACGCAACCCAATTTTAGATTGAGACTTTGTCTTTACAAGTCCATGGTATTCGTGCTAAAAGTTAAACCACGAACAGGACCTTTGACTCGTGTACAAAGCCAAATTCACCCATCGACTTGTGCCTTGGCTTGATTTAGCAAAATTAATCGCGACAGTGTAATAGAAAGTTAGAGCTCATTTTATTTGATCCATATATGAAAATCGATTCTAGACATGGTATGTTTGGTTTGCATGAGTAGATATAGAAATAAGTTGGAAAAACCATAAAATGGCTATCCCTTTAATACTGTAAAGAAAGAACATTTTATTATTTCACGATAAAAGTAATTTTGGGGAATAACTACTCCATCAAATAAATTGACCATGGGACTGGTAACTGGTTCTTAAACTATGTGTGCCAAATTATATATTCAAATTATGTAATCTTGTGAATCAATCATTAGAAACACTAAGGTTTTATTGGCTAAAATTTATTATCTTAATCTTTATATGTTGATGGTAAGATTTTGTAATCTATAGAGTTCCAAATTTGTTCTGAGCAATTTGCATTCAATCAAGGACGAGTACAGGAAAGATGCTTTCTCATAAAATTTTTTTGAAATTTTCCCTACCTGTGATGGTTTGCAACAAGCCACTCTAGGGTTTACCCCCATAATTAAGGCTAAATAGCACCGACATTATGAGCATCTATTCTACTCTAATCAGCATCATATCCATCAACCCTAGTGGAATGAAGATCGAGAAACTACTCAATTGGAATAGCCTTGCTTCTACTAGACTCTTAGATAACATCATTTTGGTAAAGCTATCATTTACTATCAATATGGTAGCACCATATACGTGAGGTAAGTAGCTTTATCATTGGTTTCATGGTATGGCCAAAAGTAAACTAACTGTTTTTTTCCTTTTTACCCTATTCAATAATTGTACCCATGCTCTCCCTCCGATGTTTCCGCCCGCATGAATGGAAGAGCAAAGGAAATGTATGTTATAATGCAAATTGTTAAACCCATAATTGTTAAGCATCCTAAGGATTCTACAGCGCTGTCTTTCAAAAGTGACTGACAGACAACTTTTTCTCTGTTAATGGACGTTGTTTACGTAATTCAGGGTGAATATCTACAACTTAAAATTAACTATACCGTAAAATCCTCTAAAGAAAATCTTTTCATTTTTCCGTGCAAATACCCTTTTATTGTCCATGAACTCCACAACCAGGGTAGAAAATGTGATGTTAAACTTTATCAAGTGTCAGAAACTCGTTAACAGAATCCTATTTTAATTTGCACCTAAAAATCAAAATTTGAGAATTGCTATGTATTGCAACTCTTATTGGATTCGTGTATAAATAATTGCATAGACTCGTGTGCAACAATGTCATTAGATTGGATTAAACATGATCATTTGAGGCGTGCAATAGATAATGATTGCAGATATCCAAGGTCAACAGTAGCCGAGCGGTGGGAAAAAAGAAACTTTCGGTGCTAGAAATCAATCATGATGTTCTTAATAATGCATATATTTATGAGAAACGGAAATGCTACTCAAGGGAGCACACGAGTTGTATATACGTGCGTATATTAAGAGTCCATCATGCTTTACGATCAAGCAATTATGAAGTATGATTTTCATTTGAGGTAGAGGTATGCACATCAGAGTTCATTATATTTTATGAGCAAGGTGATTATGTGCCATTATGTGGCCTTTTATCTTTCCTGTGATTTCTGGCGTGTTGATGGAAATTTGTATGTGGATGTAAAGGGCATGACTTTTCCATCATTGATCGGTATATATCCGATAATTGCATGTGATTAGCAGATGTAGAGACAGGTATACTTAATAATATAAGAAAACTTTGCATAGAAGAGTGTTCTTCGGAGAAATTTTGGATAATAATCTAAAGGAGCTAATGGAACTTTAAGTCAACAATAGGATTTAAATGAACTAAGCCAGCTATTATTATATGGAAGCATGCAATGGACGAGAAATAATATCCCATTATGTGGGCCAAAAAAAAATCAAGCAGACTAAATCGATTTGCAAAGTGAATAAAACCAAACAGAAAATACATTTATTTTTTTTTTAAATTTTGTTTGGACAATTTTCAAACCAAACCAAACCCTCAATTTATAATATGTTTGAAAGGATAACTAAATCCATCGGTAAAACAGAACTAAACCATTTCATAAAAAAAAATATTAATATTTTACATGCAAGTAAAGAATTGTATTTGTTATATAACATAGCATTTAAAAGAATTTTCAATTTATATTTATTAAAATGTATATGTATTGAACTTTTATTACTATAATTTATAAATTACATATATAGATTTACTTAAAGTTTATACTATATTTATCATTATTAAACAAATTCAGTATTTTTTACATGATATTACATATCATGTAAATATGCTTTCTTAAATTACAAAATA
Organism: Lumnitzera littorea; assembly: GCA_024138015.1. Taxonomy (NCBI): domain Eukaryota; kingdom Viridiplantae; phylum Streptophyta; class Magnoliopsida; order Myrtales; family Combretaceae; genus Lumnitzera; species Lumnitzera littorea. The sequence goes on along the minus strand of JAMXBB010000009.1, from coordinate 94,780,850 downwards.
AGGTTCAATTTATAAACCAAATCGAAATTTCGTAATTTGAAATAAAAAAAAAAAATTTATCCAAACCGTATGATATGATTCAAAGTTACGAACAATCAAATTGTATTTTTATGATTTAGCTTGATTTGGAAGAAAAACCGAACTAAATCCATCCCTACATCACAATAGTTACAATCAATAATAAATGAGTAAAACAAGTAATTGAGAAAAAAGATGGACCAAGATTTGGTAAGAGCAGTTGAATCCATCACCAAAGTTTTCTGCTGGTTACCGTATTATGGCAGTTGGTAAGGCTCTTCATAGCCGACTTTCTAGTCAATTAGCTTATCATCCACATGTACATTATCAACTATATAAAAGCCTAAAACATCCCAACAAAAAACTCATCCAGGGTTCTATCATCTTTAGCGTTAAATGGCGAAGATAGAGCCTCAATCCAACAATTCTCTATCCGACTTAAATTCCTAAACTTGTTCCACTTGAAACTAAAATGATCGAAAAAATTGTAAAACAATCCCATAGTGATAAAATGAAGCAACAATGTTTAAATACACATTTCTATACGGCCTACGCAGGCCTATTATGATTAGTGAATCACAAGAACTAAATCTAAGTAATTCTTAAACCTCTTGTTGTGTAGATGTTTGTTAACATGTCAAGTACATTTTCATGTGTATAAATCTTTTAAACAATAATATCACTAATCACATCACATGCAAAATTATAACAAATATCTGTGTTTTGCCTTCATGTGATGTATGGAACCCTTCCAAAGGTTAATAACACTCTAATTGATGCAAGTGACAACAATCGATCTCTTCTGAATAGCAAAATCAAAAATCAAAATCCTCTATCCTTGCTATAAATTTAGACTCAGTGGACAACATATTAGCATGTTGAAGTAAGGTCTTCCACTTGATCTAGCAACATCCCAAATAAATAGAAAATATATTAAACATCTCTTATTGTCCAAGTCTCGTACCAAATCCTAATTGCAAAATATAGAGAAATCATAAGAGGTCTTGCTAAACTGTAAATAAGCATTAGATATTCCCCTTAGATGTTATAAGATCCACTAATATTATCCCACTAGCATCCATTAAGATAAGTCATGTAATAAATAACCACGTTTATAGCATTTGCAAGTTAAGAGTGCTGATGAAAGGATATATTGTGTTGTCAATTATACTCGAATAAAGGGACTCTATTCATATTAAGTTTTATCCTTTAGCTAGATGTCAATTCTATAGATAACCTAAAATGGGTAGTCAATGGTATGGAGACTAGCTTAGCATCCTGTACACCAAAGTAACATATAAGACCTCTATTAAGACAACCATAACCTATATAATTATTTATTTATATTACTCTCCATACCTAGAATTTTGTTCACTATACTAAAATCTTGCATCTCATACTTTACACTATGCTTGGCTTTCAAACATTAAGCACCATACAAACCCCCTATCGCAATTTGTATTTCATTAACATATAGTAGGAGATAAACATGAGCCACTATCTAACCTCTAAATGTATACACAAGTATCATACCTAATCATGCTAATGCTAAAGGGCAACATAAGAGTTAAACCTCTCTTATCATTGTCTCAAGACTTCTTAAGACCGTATAAGTACTTCTTTAACAATTATGCTCGATATTCTACTCCTTTGACAATAGAACTCTTTGGTTATCGAATTACAATCTACTATTCAAGATCTCCATGTAGAAATGTAATCTTAGATTTTAATTACTCTAAATTATACAAGGAAATAAGAACAATCAAAGCAAGTATTTGAAGTGTAATCGATAACATATGAGAAAATATTATAAGTTTACACTCTCTAACATCCTTTACTAAGAGGTGTGCCTTGTAACTCATATCCTCTCAATTGACTCTTTCCTGCTTATTGAACACCTCAACCCATAACTTCCTTCTCAATTGACTCTTTCCTTCTTATTGACCATGATGATGAGATAAGTTCCTATGTACCATTTATGTGAGGATACTTCTTCTCCTTTAAAGAAAGTTGAATTTAAGTACTTTACCTTGTCTACCACTAAATGTGCATAAGCCATCAAATCCTAGCGATGATACAATCCATTATCATCATTGACCTCTAGCCATAAAATATGTTTGGAATGCCTCTATGGCTATAGTTACATTACTAGACCAAACTATAAATGACGATTCATCTTTTTGAATAAGAATTAACAACTCTACCTTTTCTCATGTACTCTCTATTTCAACTTAATTTGTTGACCTTGATATTATTGATTATGGTATGGTAGATCATTAATGTAATATCCCTATTCATAACTACTTTCTTCATGTCTATGATGTATAACCAATAGCCTTATCTCCATAAGCATATCTTAAGAAGATGCATTTGATAGACTTTGCATCAAACCTTGTAATGCTTGAGAACCTAGAGTGCTAAACTTGCCACACATCCTTACCAAGAAGTGATAAATTAAGATGTCTAGAACCTACATTAGACATCTAAAATCACAAAATCATAACAAATGTACCAACTCACAAATTAATTCTCCATAAATGATACGTCTCCATAACAATTGTATAGTATATGGTTCACCAGATTCTCTTTAATTGATTGAGTATGTACAAGGTCAACTAATGCTCTGAACTTAATCTTTACATACTACTTGAGTCAATCAACACTCAAACAACTGGTATCAACAAACTAATAACCAAATAAAACCGAAGTCACAAGTGATTCTCATAAGTAATAGAGTCTAGTAGCTAAACATAACAACAGCTAGAATTATAAAGTATCCATTCCCCCTAAATTCACAACTTTAAACCAACAACAGCTAAGCAATCCTACTCCCATCAACTATACAATAACTTAACTCACTTCCATTAATATACTCAAAGCCACAATCATCTACAACTTAGAACTTATAAAGAATTTACAACCACAACTAAAAGTTAAAGGATTCTCGATGCATGAGTTATGCCCAATGGAAAATACAAAAGCACATGTACATGAACATACACCAACAATCTCACATGTATCATTTAACATAATAAGCATTAGTTTAACTAACATTATCAATTAAGCCAACAAGTAACACAGTCTTGGCATCTTAAGACTTTAGGTAACTCATGTCCTCGAACAAGAAGCAATATATATACCATATAATGTTGGTGTTGAGTCCTACCCAACACCCAAGTAATCCTTCATAGAATCTACTTAGGTCCTCTCAATGTAGAATTCCACTTGAAACAACATTGTGCAAAGATCATTAGGTGCTTTGCCAACATATTGATCCTACCACGGTGGTAGTTAAAGCCATACAAATGCAATTACATTCATTAATTAATCTAAGTATGCGTTAATTCCATTTAAATTGTCTAACCTAAGACATATAACCAAAAAAACAAGTATCTTGTACCTAACTTTGATGGCTTAAAAGAATTTGATAGATTTCCTCTACTAAAACCTGACAACCAAGAAAGATTTTAACTTATAACTAAAAAATAAGCTTTAATTTGATATAAAATTAGAAAAATACTTGATTTAATGTTTAAAAAGGGTTTAGAGAAGGTAAAACAAAAGGAAAAAAGAGTTTATAAAATAGAACAAAAGATACATGGCCATGCTTGAAGGCTAAGTGGCTTTTTACTCGAGGAAAGGAAGAAAAAGAACAAGGAATAATGAACATAGGCAGACATGGTCTTATAACTTTTTAAGCATCTTCCTCCTCACAATTAAAATGATCACTCAATATGGTCATGTCTAGTGCTCGTACCAATCCTGCGAACATCAAAATTTGATTTCTTCCTTCTCCTTCACACAAACTCCAATCCAACTCGAATTTTCCATTTTTGTACCACACAATGCCATATCCAAACCAACAAAACTCTTATGTTTAACTAGTTAACTCATTGAAACATCCAGAAACAAACACTTTACAAATAACATTCAACAACATAACATAAGAAAACTGAGAACTTTAAAAGAGGGCATAAGATTAGGGATAAACAAACTTAGATTATCGTTTAGTGATAAGACATCCATGCGACTCTCCTAGCAAAAGCACTACAAACAATGACCTAACACTTAAACCATCAAAATCCTTTATCACCAAACCCAAACTTGCAAAAGAAGCATGAACTTACCATTATATTGATTAAATTTGTGTTTCTCTCAATTCCTTCCCAAAAAAAGAAAGAAGAAAAAAAGAAGAAGAAGAAGAAAAAATTTCATATACTAATTTAAACTAACTTCTTGGTGAGGATATGCTAGAGAAATTGCCAAGAGTTAGGAACGTATTGAAAGCAAGAGAGAAAGAAGGAATAGAGAATAAGGAGGAGTAGGAAACAATGCTCTAGAGTCATAGGTAGGGGAGGTTTAAATTAACATTCCCTTACTCACTAAAGGGTATTACAATATTGCCCTAGTTTTGAAAGGACTTGTTAAGCTTATTTAGTTCGTCCTCTTTTTTCTTAAAATCAAGTTTCACAAACTTGCACATGCTCATAAGCATATATCTTGAATTGAGAACCAATGCTAAGTTGTCTATAGTTCAAACTTAAGTAAGGACAACTGACTATTACAACGAAACACGAACCAATTTTCACGATTATTGCTATTAATGGGCTCCGCAAGACTATTTCAGCCAACACATGGCTAAACTCTATTAAGTGAAGGATCAAAATCTCATCTTAGTCTTAGAATGAAAAGAAAAAAAAAAGGCAATTTGCATTTACCTAAACATGGCTTTAAATTCTAGCGTTGAGAACTATATATTTAACTTTCTTTAACAAAGTCCTATTTATATACTCTATGGCTCCATTTTGATGTGTGATATGGGTAATGATACAGGCTATTGTAGATGAACATACTAAGCCTAATATCACGCGAACCAAACGAGTATGTTCGAACCGTAAGATGGTTCGAAGAGTAAATGGTAGTTAAAGGATTGAGCAGGGGGTTCTCTTGCACAAACAAAGGATATGATGCACTAATGCCTTACATGAGCTCAAGTCGTGCTTGATGTTATGTACAAGTGTGGCTGAAGGGTACTCGCCACTAATCCATCTCATGATAGATCAGATAAGAGTAAACGAGAGTAAGTAAGGGTCACTTAGCTCATGCAAGAAGAGGATTTTTGAATATTAATGTCATTAATTGTTGCAACTATTACAATTTAGAAGTATTTATATGACCCGATTAGGATAAGTCTTAAGTTAATATAAATTACAAAAAGATTCATATTAGAAAGGAAAAAGGAATAGTTTACAAGAGTAGAGTTGTAATTAGACAAAAAGAGGATATTCAAACACAAATAAGGAGGTACGGATGTCAGAATAGGGGCATGTGTCAAATGTCCATTTCTATGGTCCCAAAGACGCTATTTGCTAACTAAAGCAAGTTTTGAGCAGATTAAGTCGAGGTTAGGTGATCAATAGCTTGGATGTTCCAAACTGAAGAAGGGTTGGTTCAAGAGGTGGTCCATTGTCAAGTCGACCTCAATTGGTTGGCTCAAGATTAGAGTTAGCTCGGCCTCGACAATGTATCGAGTTAACAATATGTAGGCTCAATACTTAACCTTAGACTGATGCAGTGTGGAGAAGTTGGCTTGACCATTGGTTAGTCACCTCAGCAATCCCTAGGATAAGGTAAAGAGTAAAGCAACTCAGTAGGTTAGACTGGAGAATGCATTGCTCTTCTAAGTTTAACTCCCTTCGGATAGCTCGATGAACCATATGAAGGAGTCCTCGAGCTCAAAAGCATGTGATTAGACCGTGATTCCAATCATCTCCTCTATGCTGTTTGAGATTTAGGATCAAATCTAGCTCAATTCCACATTGCTCAAGTAGTTCAACTCTATAGGCGTTAAGATTGATCTTTTCAAGTACTTTAAATAGTCTGTCAGCCTTAAGAGATAACTTGCTCTTCCTTAAACTTGGGATTCACTCCTTCTTAAGGTAGATCCAAACCAAATCACTTAGCTAAAACTCCCTATTCTTTTATTATTAACCTCATATCTCGAGCTTAGTAACAACTCGGCTTAGATGTTCTACGATCTTCTAATGTATTGCCTCGATGGCCTTGAATCTTTCTATAGTTAATTGATCATCATCCTGGCTTAGAAAGGACATCTAATCTAATGGAAGCTTAGGGTTGAACCCATAGGCGACCTCAAATGGCGATATGTTCGTGATACTGTAAGTGGTTCTATTGTAGGCAAACTCAATTCTAGGTAACCATAGATCCTAATTAGCCATGTTCCGACCAACAGCAACCCGGAGTAAAGTTCTTATTGTCCTATTGACAACCTCGATTTTGTCCATCCGTTTGTAGATGACAAGATGTGCTATATAATAGCTTTGCTCCCATTCATCTCTATAATGTTCTCTAAAAGTAGCTCATGAACTTTGAGTCTCAATCTAAAACAATGGCCTTGGATACTCCATGTAATTTGATGACCTCTTATAAGAAAAGAAAAGAGATAGCCAAAGCATTGTTAGTCTTAGAACAGGGCATAAAGTGTACCATCTTATTGAAATGGACCATGACTACCATGATGGAGTCCTTCCTTCAGGACATCTATGGCAACCCTAACATAAAGTCCATGCTCAGCTCGAACCATAATTTGGTCGAGATCAGCAATGGTAATTATTGTCCCTACTTGACTCGGTTCTTTTCCTTTTTGTAGGTAGTACACCTTTCCAACATAGCTTAAACATCCCTCATCATCTTTAACCAAAAGAATCTCAAGGACAGTACTTCATGAGTTCAATGATTGCCAAAATATCCAGATTATCCTTTACCATGCGCCTAACGCACTAATAACTTTCTCATTAACTAAGTTAAGATACACAATCTCCTCTTCCTAAATAAGTATTCATCCTCCTTATGATAATCATCAAGTGTTTGGCCTTCTTCGCATTTGGCATAGATTGGACCAAAATGTGGATCCTTAACATATAAATTGTTAATCATAGAAAATCCCAATAATCGAGTCTGCAACTTAGTCAAGAGGGAATGTCGTCTTGATAGGGCATCAACCACTACATTTTTCTCTTCATTCTTGTACTTCAAAACATAAGAACATCCCTCTATAAACTCAACTCATTTGGCTTGTCTTCGAGACAACTTAGGCTAGCTCTTCAAATATCTCAAAGATTTATGATCAATGTAGATCATCGCAAATTCTTTAGGTAGCAAATAATGTTTCCATACAATCAGGGCTTAGATCAAGGAGCAAAACTCCTTATCATAAACAAAATAATTAAGTATGGCTCATCAAAGCCTTTCACTAAAGTAAGCATTAAGTCAGCCCTCCTACATCAGCACAGCACCTATGCCTAATCTAAACACATCATGCTCTATTTCAAACACTTTGTCAAAGCTCGATAGAGTTAAGATAAGGAATGTAGTCAGTTTCTCCATTACTTCTTCAAAATTCCTTTGTTCTCTCTCTCCCCACCTAAACACGACATGCATGTTTAATAGTTTAATGAGTAAGGCCATAATGGTATTGAAATTTCTCTTAAATCGGTGATAGAATGATGTCAGGCTATGGAAGCTTTGTACTTCGACTAAATAGGTCAACATAAGCCATTCAGCAATTGCCTATATCTTCTCGTCACCAACTCAAATGCAATCACCACTCACAACAAACCCTAGACAGATTACCTCAATTTGGTAGAAGTCACATTTCTTCATATTGCCGTAAAGCTTCTTAGCTTAGAGTTTTAAGAAAACTAATCAGAGATGCTCTCTATGAGTCTCTAGATCAGGACTATAAACTAGAATGTCATAGAAATATACCATCACAAATTTCCCTATTAGTTCTCAAAGCCCTTGGTTTATCAATTGCATGAACGTGCTCAGTGCATTTAACAATCTAAATGGCATCATAAGCTACTCATACAATCCTTGGCATGTCTTGAATGCAATCTTCTATTCTTCTCTTTCGGATATTTAGATCTAAGGGTATCCTGAATTGAGATCAATCTTTGAGAACACTCTTGCTCCATTCAACTCATCTAGCATATCGTCAAGCCTTAGTATAGGGTACCAATACTTAATGGTGATGCAATTGATTGCTTAGCTATCCACATATATCTTCCATGTTCCATTTATTTTTAGTACCAACAAGGAAGGCTGGCACGGCACATGGGCTTAAGGACTCTCATATACACCCTCTCTTCAATAGCTCATCCACCTATCTCTATAACCTAGCAGCCTGTTTAGGGATTAGCTTATAGGCAGACTTATTCAGTAGTGTGACTCTTAACTACAAGTCAATTACATGCTCAATACCTTGGAAGGGAGGTAAGCCTTTGGGCAGTTCTCCAAGGAACAAGTCAGCAAACTCATTCAACAAGGTTTTCACCTTGATAGGTAGCAACTCCTCATCTAATCCACTCATCTCAAGTAACCTTCTAACCAGCAAGCAAGTCAACTCTTCAAGCTCCATCTCTCTCTTTAGCTTAACTCGGGTCATCATCAAAGCTTCTTTCTTCTAAATATGGCTCCATTGAGTCTGCATTCTTTTAACTTGATTAGCAATCATAAGGCTTAACTTTACTTTCTAACCCTCATGCTCCAAGGAACGTATCCTCTTCTTTGCACATATATCACACTTCGATCAAACATCCATAGTTGTCCAAGCAAAACATGTGATGCACTCATGGGCAACACATCACAGAGCACTCCATCCTAATAGTTTCCAATACTAACCAGCATAAATACTTGTTTATTTACTTATAGGGCTCCTTTGTTACTAAGACAATATAGTTTAGGCCGGCTCATCAACTTCAATCGCTAGACCATGAAAGTTGAGGCTGCATTGGTGCAATTACCACTATCAACAATCAATGTATACAATGACCCATTCACCTTACATCTAATGTGAAATAAATTCTCTTGCTATCGTCCTCAAGTATAGGACTCATACTCATTGTTCTCCTTAATATTATGGTAGTAGACATAAAGTTACCTTTCTCACTATAGATGACTTCCTCCTCTTTAGACAATTTAGCATGTCTAGTCTCTTTCAACTCTTCCACATCCTCATTGGTATTGCTTACCTTAATGGTTAGTGCTTCACCTTGAATCACCATGGTTCTTCTATTCAAACATTAGGCAGCTATGTATCCAAATCCTTAACACTTAAAGTACTTAATCTCACTTATCTTCCTACCTAAGCTTTAACCTTTCTTAAACTTCCTCAGGATCTCCTTCTCCTATACCTAAATAGCTTGAACAGGATGGGTTTCAGTGACTTTACTTGGTTCCATTCGCATAGGTTTGCTAAAAACAGGTTGGTTAGGGGTAAGTTAACTAATATGAGCTTAGAATCTTCCAATTCGATGCCTCTTAATTCTTTAGGTGGCTTAGATAGCTTCATCAAGTAATCCAATGTCCTTGGTCTCCAGATAATCTCCAATCTTGTATTTCAATCCACTAATGAATCGTGACATAGTTTGGTCTTTAGGCTCAACAACTTCACAACCAATCATTAGTATTTGAAATTCCTTCATGTAGACATCAACACTCGATCCGCTTTACCTTAACTCCTGTAATCTCTTGAAAGCATCCTACAAAAAATAGCTTAAGGCAAACCTTCTTCTCATAATTCTTTTCATCTTATCCCAGTTTCTAACTTCATGTTCTCCTTCTTATCTTCAAGTGGCTTGTAAGCTCTTTTACCACAAGGTGGCATAGCCAATAAACTCTGATATAGTAAATCTAGCCTTAACATTATCAGGCATTTCATGGCATTCAAGCTACTTCTTGATCCTATTTACCCAATCCATGTAGTCCTCTATATCAACACTTCTAGAAAAACTTAGAATACGCATCCTTAACCCTTCTACTCTAGGAGCTCAAAAATTACTTTCTTTTAGCTCATAGTACTCCTCATAACCTTCTTCTTCTTCTTCTTCGATCTCATCTAATGCTAATCTACGCCTAGCAACTCTGTCTACTTCTCCAGTTTAGGGTGGTTAAACTAGGACATTAGCTCAACCATAATGACATTACCTCTCTTGTGTTGTTCATGGGCTCGTCTTCTATAGGGACCATTTTTGGCTCACTATTTATCTTCATTTATGGCAATCACTAGACTAGCCACTAAGTTAGTAAGTCTATCTAGTCAATCATTCATAGATTAGGTTATAGAACTTCCTTATTAATCCTAGCCAATTCAAGCGCTACTCTCTTAGTTACCATTGGCTCCTTAAACACTAAAATCAGACATTGTTAACTATTGCAATAGATTAATAGTTGAAACACTACTCAAAATTTTCTTCCACGAACAAGAATAAAACAATGCTGAATACACCAATAGCTAATATAACCAACACACGATAAAAAAACAAACACTCATACTCTGTTTTGCATATAAGAAATAAGGGTAAAGGGAGTACTAAATTTCTTTAACACTATACACCTTCCAAACTCTCATGATAACAACAAAACTTCTAAAGCACACAAAAGTAGCAATAAAACACTCAAAGTACAAAGTAACAGAAACTTACTTGAATGCAACCAAGCTTTAATACCAAGAATATACTGGCTACAGTAGATAAACACACGAATCCAAGTATTGCACAAACCAAAGGGGTGGGTCCAAATTATAAGTTCCTTTAAATAATAAATGGAAGTTGAATGTTTAAGCAATGGTTCTCGTATACCAACGAAGGATATGACGTACCAACATATCACATAAGCTCAAGTCATACTTGATATTACGCACAAGTGTGGCTGGAGGGCACTTGCCACTAATTTATGCTCATGATAAATAGGATAAGAGTAAATAAGAGTACGCAAGGGTCACTTAGCTCACATAAGAAGGGGATATCTAAATATCATTGTCATTAACTGTTGCAGCTATTACAATTTACAAGTATTTATATGACCCAATTAGAATAAATCCTAAGTTAGTATAAATTACAAAAAGAGCCCTATCAAAAAGGAAAAAGGAATATTTTATAAAGGTAGAGTTGTAATTAGACAAAAAGGGGATATCCAGGCATGAATAGGGCAGTACAGATGTCAAAAAAGGAGTGCATATCAAATGTCCATTTATGTGGTCCTAATGCTAATTGCCGAGCAGAGCAGGTTCTAAGTAGATTAAGTTAAGGTCAAGTGCTCAGCAGCTCAGATGTTCCAAATCGAGAAGGGCTAGTTCGAGAGGTGGTCTATTGTTAGGTCAGCCTAAGTTGGTTAGCTCAAGATTAGAGTCAACTCGGCTTTAGCAATGTATTAAGTAGGCAATATGTAAACTCCTACCAAATGATTTCCCTACTAAGGTGTAAGCTAGTTCAAACAAGCACACCAATGCCACTTACCATACCAAAGGTACGAGCCAAAGCCCAAGTGGTCCTTAAACTCCTACCATCTCTCGAACCTTTCTCGAGATTCGAATGAGTAAATAGCTCATGGTTCCCTCGAGGGAACCTAAAGCCCCCCGAGCCCTCCTAGCCCAAGCTTTAAGCACCTAAAATGTCCATCACAATTCGATGGTCCATCACTCAACCAGCAAGAAGAGGTACACTCCTTGTCCATATTATCCTTCAGGAGGCACATTGCCTAGCAAAGCCAAGCTCTTCTTCTTCTACCTCTTTCTTTCTCTCTCTCTCTTCTTTAAATGCTACATGACATCTTAATGTATAGCCTAAGGGTCTAACCATCAAGTCATGGAGGCCATCCACTCAAATGTGATAGGCTCCCTTCCTAAGGCTTACTACTCAGTAGAAAGGTATATGCCATTTCTCATACTAACAACACCCTCACCTTAGATTGCATTTAGGTCTATCCTTATGCACTACTAAGCCATATAGATCAACTGCCTTTCTTATAAATAGAAGGTAAAACTTTAGGTAAAAGGATTATATGTAAACCCCTAAAATTTTCGATCTAGCTTTTGAAGTAAACTCAAGTATGTTAGATAATCTAAGAGTTGACAAGGCTAATGAAAGTGAAAACCCTAAAAGAACTAATCAATCGCGTATGAAACTTTTATACCCTAAATGTATGTAAACACTAAAGATTTCATTCAAAAATGATAAAAACCCTAAAATGATAACCTTAAAGCCATACGAGCACTAATTCATCATAATGTGCTCTAAAACCCTAATTGATAATATAACCTTCATATTTTGCCAAATCATTAGTGAAAAATTAGAGATGACTTTTAATCATGTATATATATTTAGAACCCTTAAGTAAACCTTTAGAAACTAAGATAATGAATCATAGATTATATTTATCTTCTAAGTATATGATTAAGATAGTATTACATAGAGTTAAGGGTATAGTTCAAGCTTAGGTTAAATGTAGTAAACCTTAACACCCTAATTGGTACTTTTCATACTAGTTATACTAAATAGCTTACCAAATGAAGTATATAGGATATAAATATCTAAAGTAAGATCTCATCATCTATTTTTACTAATTAATTCACTAAATGCCTCATTTCCTTAATTTTCCTTCATTACTACATTATGCATACAAAATGACATATGCTTATGGAAAGTTGACTAAATCAATACATGTTGACTAAGGTCAAAAGGTTGACTAAGTCAACACATGTTGACTAAAGTCAACAAATAGAAAAGTCAATAAAAGACACTAATGCATTAGAAAATATCTAATCCATCTCATGATTTCTTTTCTTTTCTTTTCTCTTCTCCTCCTTAATTGCCGTCCACTTCTTTTCTTCTAGACCCCACCATCTTCTTCATTCCAAAAGCAAAACAAAACAAAAGGGAAACAAAGCAAAACCCCTCCTCCATTGCCATGACATCCCCTTTCCCTTTCACTTTCAAAATTTTGCGCTTTGTCTCCATAATTCAAACACAAATTAAGGTATGTGATTATGTTATTATGTATTGCTTTATATTACTTATTAGTTAGGTGATGAGGTAGATTAGATAAGTAGATATGTGTTATTTGTGATCATGTAGAAGAAGGTATAAAGTTTCCACGTTTAAGTGTAGAAGGATAGAAATCATGATGAAGAGGAAAGAAATACATGTGTATATGCCCTTAAGTATATGTACATAAGGATATACTAGAAGGATATAAATATGAAGATCTTTGTACATAAGTATTTACTATGTACATTATCTAAACTAAGACAAATCCTAACTATACATACCTATACCATACTAAATACACACTTAAAAATACAAAAGAATGAAATTAGGAAAGTTTTCTTAAGAGGAAAATTTAGCATACAAAATTTGTACAAAAATATATATATGACCATATAGGTATATGAGTATATATACAAGTATAAATATGGTATAAGTATAAGTATATGTATAATTATACTAGTATACATATAAGTATAATAAGAGTATAAGTATATAGTAGTTTATGTAAAGTATACATAAGACATTTAGGAATGACATAAGCATAAGGTAAGGCATATATAATTATGAGGTAAGCAATGATATAATTAAAAGATGACATAAGCCATGACATAAGCCATGACATAAGTAAGCGATGACATAAGCCATGACATAAGTAAGCGATGACATAAGCGATTGATGATGTAAGCAATGACATAAGCATAGGTTTATAACATAAGAAATAAGAAGAGTGCATAATAATTAGGTACATAAATTATAAACCTTAACACACTTCCTAAATTAGATTACACTTAATTAAATACATAAATTAGTGATGGCAAAGTAAAATTCTCTAAGTATAAGAATTTAAAGGTTAACTAAATCATTAAGTATAAACAAAGGATATAAATATAAGCAATAAGAACAACTAAGTTTCCATTGTTAAAATTTCTATAAATTTAGTCCATATTGTAAAACACGGGTCTTAACGTCCAAAACGGACATTATCGTGTGAATGTACATCCGAAAACGATGAAAAATGACTATAAATTCATAAATATAAGAAATAGAACAAAAAAATTACATACGATTAATAATAAAGTCTAATCGAATAAAAGTTGATAGTAATTTAAGTAGAATTAGGTAAATAGATATTTAGAATTATTAGTTAATTCAATTACTTACTAGCGTTATTATATCGTAATGATCAGGTGATCCCGAGGAGGGTAAGGATCTCCCGATTGATTACTACAACTAAAGCGAGTCGTCATGGCCGAGTGAGTATTTACCCTATGATTCCATGCTTGTATGTAATTGTAGATAGTAAACTTAAATGTTATTGTTAATTGACTACTATGTAGGGTTGGGAAACGCTTATGTATGTTATTGTGTGCTGAGTTGTGAACTTACCTTAAGTATAGATAATACTTTGTTTGTTGCATGATAGTATAGAAATGATTGTGTGTACTATGGAATGGTTACAGCATAATTTGAACTTAATTATACTTAGCTTATAAAAAGAAACTGTACATGCATTGCATAGACACAATTCTGACCGTCACATCACACGGAGGTAAAGAGAGTCCATTCGAGGGTTGTTATTATTAATTTATTGGTTCTATATGATACATTCGTACAAAATGACCTTACCTTGGCCAGCAGGAACACTAGGCGTTGGAGGCTTCAACTGCTTGGCTAAGGGTCGAGTCTAGAGGCCTCCATTTAGGGGTGAGTGTAAACTATAGGGGCTTACTCACGATTATACTAGAACTTGGTTTTTATGAAAATAAAAGACTTATTTGATTTAAGTACGAAACGTAGAGTTCCGTAGTAAAATAAGTTCTAGTATAATACCTAGACCTGATTGGTGCCGTGTATACTCCAACCCTAGCTTTGGAGAGCATTAAATATGAGTTACTTATATGAACTAGTTAACTATACGTATTGCTTGGCATTTTATTTGATCATTCATTTATATGCATAAATATAATGTATTTATAACTTACCTGTAGTGTAGTTGAGGGTTTTGCTCACTAAGCTTAGGCTTACACTCCCTTAGACTTTTGCTACAGGATAACTTGTTCGTAGAGGTTGGCTAGGGGATGCTACAGGTTAGCTTAGGGACTTGGGCAAGAGCGAGTTGTCCTGTGTATTGAGAGAAAACAGTTTATGTAGACTCTTACTCATGTACTTTTGTCTTACTAGTATTATAGACTTAGATATACCCAATTACCATGTATTGTATAAGCTTTGTAATTCAAATATTATATAAATATGTTTGTGTGATGATATCATGTAAATCTGTATGTTCTTGGAAAACCAGTAGTTGTAGAGCCTTGTATATTGTGTGAAGAGTTCATGATTGGAAAGGTAATCAATTAGGGATTCTTCGTACAGTATACGGTGTCTGCTACGACTAGGCTGTCCTCAATTCATGACATTATATCCTTTGACTTCTATTCATCCATCCTTGATTACATTCTCTCAAATCAAATCCTAATTACTCTCTCCATTAACTTAAGCATCAAGGAGCCCTTACTAGCTATGCAAAAAGGGGCTTTTTGCAGGTTCACTATAGTCAATGATTTTCGGACAATTAGAAGTACAACCAAGGACCACAGTTGTAATACCCACCATCACCATTTGATACCTACCGTTTATGCAAACCCAGCATCATCGTAAAGAGCAAAGACACAAACCCTAATCCATCACTATAGAGTGGTGGTCAGTAGTCATCAATACCATCACCACTACAAACAGACCAACCAACTTTAGACTTAGAACATATGAATACAATGTTTCACCAATTGATGGAGGCTAACCAGATGACCCTCTATTTTAATGCAAACCTAAGATAATAGCTAGTGGCTACACTAAAACTTAAAGATAAAGTTAACTCTAAAGATAAGGTTAACATTAAGGACATATCCGCTAGCTCCTCTAGCGGACTTAGCAGGTACCTTAGGTGCTCACCTATACACATAGCAATGACCACTGCATGCCTACACAATCGTATCCATTTCAATCGCCATCCCATGGAAGACTTAGGCGATCAATTAAACACTAATCGTAGAAAGGCGCAAGGCCAAGGAGAACTATTAAGCAACAGCAAGATATGAAAACACACTTCCTCTAAGTGCTTATAGAATTAAGAAATGAATGTGTAGGAGCTAGATGAGCATATCTAATGAGCTTCAAGCTTACATTATCATAAGCATCTCGAATCTACTATCCAACAATTAGGCATAGTAGCAAGTAAGAGCCCATTCACACCAATCATCCTAAAAGAAACCTTTTCACAAGCTGTTTGGCTTCTCCACCTAAACACTTATGATGGCTTAAGTGAACCAGACGACTATATGGCACAGTACTGTACAATGATGAGTTTACATAACTTCTCCAACACAATAATACACAAAGCTTTCTCGAGCACACTCACTAAAGTAGTATTGGTAAGGTTTGACAAACTACTATACAGCTCCATCTGTTCATTCAATAACCTTGACACTGAGTTCCAATAACACTTCCTTAGCAACAAGATGCCACATAAAGACTCGTCCACATTACATAACATTAAACAATGCCCTAATAAAGCCTTATAGGCCTACCTTCAGCGCTTCAATTGCATTAAACTCTAAATTACCAAGGTAGAGACCATGACAAACCTTTAGACGATCATTTATGGCCTAAACCCTAATTGTAAGTTCTTCAAAGCTATAGCACTACATCGCTTGAACACCTTATAAGAGTTCATGACCATAGCTAAGCAACACATCACCAAAGAGGACATCATTCGAGCATGTTTAGAGAATGCATCGAAGAACATTCATGAAGGATTGACTTGGTCCCCAAGAAGATTATCCATCTTCATCTAGGGAATGCCGAGAGACATAGAAGCAAAAGTTTACAAACTACCTTAGCTATACTCTATTGAAATGCCCTCTTAGAGAAGTCTTCTATGAAGTTTGCGAACAACTACCCTAAGCTCTACACATCAAGGAAACCCTTAAAGCAACAGCTTCAGGAAAATTTTGCAATTATCATAGTGTGCACGACCATAACTCTAATGAATATCACTAATGAGAGAAATCAAGCGTGACTAACTTAAAGCTGCTAGACTAAAGATTAGCAATAGAAACCACTACCATAGCAAGAAAATCCACCCGATGACATACACCATAGGGGCAAGCGAGGACAAGTCCAGACAATAATAAAAGGGCTTGGGTTGTCAGACGAAGCACCCCTCACCACCTCAGCATAAAGTACTATTTGTCCAAGTAAAGAAGTTAAGAATAGATACTACCATCTCTTTCTCAAACAATGACAAAGAAGTTATTAAGTATCCTCACATCGGCCTATTACTGATCAACATCGAAATAGGGTATTTCAGTGTCCCCATAACCTTCACTGATAATAGGATCTTAGTAGACATCCCATTCTACTCTACCAATAGGCAAATGAAAGACCAATTGGAAGAGCCCCTTCGCCCATACAAGTAAATCTTAGCCGGCTTCAATGGAAAGTTTTTCTCAGCTAAGGGCATAATCAAACTTCCCATTTAGCTACATGATGATGAACACATTGCCTTATAACCAATCAATTTCATCATTGTCAACCATTAGTCCCCTTATAGTGCCATCTTAAGGCAACCAAGTCTTAATAAATTCAACTTATCGATCACTTAAAGGTGCCAAAAAGATGAAGTTCCCAATGCCCATGGGGGTCGATACTACCCATAATAACAAGAAGCTATCTAGGAAATTTTACTTAAGCGATATCTCACAAAAAAAAGTTATGCACATTGAATCGGCTCTAGAGAGCACACAAAACTCAAAGGGGAAATTGTGGATGAAAATGAGGTTGTCTAATTCAGCTACTGCCCTAACCAAACTATTCAAAAAGGAACTTTCCTATCCACTGAAGATAGGGAAGACATCATCACCTTCTTCCATTCCAATTTACTTGTCTTTGTACCCTCTCCTAAAGAAATTACTAAGATCACAAACATACCTAAGGCAATATATCACCTTTAGGTTGACTCACACATATGCCCTGTCAATTAGAAAAAAGACACTTTGCACTCGAGCGATAAGTTTCCATCAAGCAAGAGATGCAAAAGCTATTACAACTGGCTTCATAAGGAAGGAGCACTACCTTACTTAGCTAGCAAACACCATCCTAATGAAGAAATCTAATGACAAATGGTGAATGTATGTTAATTACACCAATCCCAATAAAGCTTGCTCAGAGGACTTTTTCCCCCTTCCAAGAATAGACCAACTCTTCAATTCCACCTCCGACCATGTGAGACTCAACTTCATGGACACTTACTCAAACTATAATCAAATCCTCGTGCTCCCTAAAGACCAATTACATACATCCTCTTTGTCATTGACTTTAGGACATACTATTACAAAGTCAAGCCCTTTAATTGCAAAAACATCGAGGCAACATATCAAAGATAGTGACAACTATCTTCAAGCCATAACTTGGAAGAAATGTAGAGGTTTATGTTGACAACATGATCATCAAAAACGAACTAAAGACTGACCATATTAAGGGTTTATGTGAAACCTTCGATGCTATGGAAATATCAAATGAAGTTTCATCCTTAAAAATATATCTTCAAGGTGAGCACCAATAAATTCCTTAGATTTATGGTTATGGAGCACGACATCAAGGCCAACCTGATAAAATAAAAGCAATCTAAGATATGAGGCCCCTCAAAAGATCAAAGATCTCCAACAGCTTACCGATAAGATAACTATGCTTAACTATTTTATTTCCAAATGTGCTAAGAAGTGTTTCAAGTTCTTTAAATTATTAAAGAACCCATCGAAATTTAAATGGACAAAAGGATGTGAGACCACCTTTGACAAGTTCAAGTAGTTCCTAGAGAGCCTACCTGTACTCTCCAAACCAATACCCAACGAATAGCTCTATTTATCCTTAGTAGTAAGTGACTAGACCCTATCCTCAATGCTTATCCGAGCAGATGGACATGAATATAAATCAGTCTACTACATTAGCTACATTCTTCAAAGGCTAGAAATCAAATACACATGGGTTAAGAAGTTTTCCTTAGCTATAGTGATCATTAATTGGAAATTGAGACCATATTTCTAAGAATACCCCATCATTGTTCTTACTAATCAGCTATCGTGAATAATCTTGCAAAAGCTAGATGGATCAAGATGCATGGTTAAGTATTCCTTGGAACTTAATGCCTATGACATCCAATTCGCCCTAGGAAAGCGATTAAAGTGCAAATCTTAGCGAATCGTTATTGAATATCCTAGAGAGGAGGAAACATCAACTCACATTAACATTTCAATGTAGACTCTCAATGTTGAATATACCTAAAAGGTAGACAGGTTGTCCAAGCTTACATCTACGGCTGCAACCCTGCCTTATATAAGTGACAAGCAAATCCTTCTCTAATACATACTACAATGTACTATTGATGAGCAACTACATGATGTTCTTGAGATCCATACCACATCCACCAAACCCTCTTAAATGGATTCAATCCTCAACTACCTTAGGACCAATGCCTTACCCTCAAACATGGGTATCAATGAGGATAAGTTTGCAATGAAGAGGATAGAATGAAATCCATGAGGCTCACCTACAATGCAACCAACTACACAAACATTAATAACGTTCTTTATCAACATGTGCATAATGTACCCATCCACCATTGCTTAAAGACCAAAGAAGGCCTTCACACCCTCGAAGAAATACACGCAAGGATTTCAAGTAATCATATCCTGGCCTAACCCTTATATATCTAAGCCCTTCGTTTTGAGTATTACAAGCCGTTGATGAAGGAGGACGTAAAAGCCCTAGTGCAACAATGCTACAGCTATCAGAAGCATGTGCCCCTTAGTTGTACCTTAAGCACTGATCTCCACCACATGACAAGCCCATGGATCTTTACTCAATGGGGACTCAATGTCCTCAAACCATTTCCCAAGGCATCCAAAGGATGCCAGTTTGTCATAGTAGCTATTAACAAGTGGGTAGAAGCCTAAACAATCACGAGAATAATTACAAGGGTAGTAGAAGAATTTGTTTTGACCAACGTCCTTACCAAGTTTAGAGTTCCTTATGCTTTGATCACAAACAATGGAAGTAGTTTGATAGGGCCTAGTTTAGGAAATTTTTTGATAAACACCACATCAAGCTCCATTACACCTCGATTGCTCGCCCCTAAACCAACAACCAAGTTGAGACTATCAATAAGATAATCCCTACAATATTAAAAAAGAAGGTAGAGCAAGCAGGTGACTAATGGGCGAATGAGCTCGCCATAATACTTTAGGGATACCGAATGATGCATAGAATGACAACCGAAGAAATCCCTTTCTACCTAGCATTCGGTTTAAAAGTCGTACTACCCATCGAGCTAGAACTTCCAATGAGCAGAGTTCAAAACTTTGATGAAGGTGCTAACTAGATAGCCCTTCAAGCTTGCTTCAACACTATCAATAAGGTGAAGGATGTCACTCGAGCTCAAGTAGCCACCTACCAACAATAAAAGGTTAGTCACAATGCCTTCCAACTCTGAGACCTAGCCTGTCGAAAACTTAAAGCTATTAGGTAACAAGAAGGGTAGGGTAAGTTGTATCTAATCTAGGAAGACTCCATTTGGGTTAAAGACAATGCAATTAATAATGCTTATAGAATAGAAACCATGGACAGAAAGCCTATCCCAAGAACATGGAATGTTGATAACCATAGACCTTATTTTTCATAAAATGTGCAAAAAGCCAAAAATGCTTCGTAAATGTTGTAGAAAATGTAATGAAGTTAAGTTTTGCACTTATCTATCCCACCTTACTAACTGTTTTGCTCTAATTCAGCTAGATCACCATCAACCCATACCCTTATCAATCAACGAGGATAAAAAGCACCAAACCTAATCAAGTTGTTTCCTATCTTTGATGTCCAAACATTCTCCCCAACCATAACACCCAAAAACATAAAGCTTCGAGCCTCAACTCGAGCACTCGATAGGTTCTTCTGCTCAAAGGGTTACATTAGAATGAGCAAATCAATTAAATCAATACATTCAATCACCATTTAAAACATAAACACATTTACCATGCTCGACACCATTGGCTATGGAGTTCACAAATCTACATAAAAAACATGGTAGGTAACCCAACTAAAGATGTCCATACACTTCAGCAATGTCTTTTAACCATGTAAATAGATGTAGGCATCTAAGAAAACAATTAAGCATAAACAATAGAATGAAGACTTACAACAAAGAGGCAACAAAACTTGTCAAATATCTATGAGTGTAACATTCCAAGCTATATACAAGAAAACCAGAATATGGGATTTAGTAAAAATCATAGACCTCTCTAGCTTGACCATTCTCTATGTCCTACTCAACTTCATCATTAATAAGGTCAACCTTTGCATTAGGCCCTTCCTCATTGACTAGCCCCCCTAGTCTAACTAAGACAAAAAATTGAGATTGAGGTAGGGAAATTTCTCCTGCACCTCCTCCCTCTATAGCCTGCCCCTGCCCAACCCAGCCTGGTTGATGGAGGCCTTATAATTGTTGCCTCCTTAAATTCAATGAACAGATTCTCTAAAGTAGCCTTAGACAAATCGTAGCCATCCCTAAGCTCAACTTACCAATCTATGAATTGGACCTCAACCTTCTCGAGCTATTTCTTGGTTGCCTCAACTTCCCCTCTTGCCGAGTCTACATTTTTACCAATGGCCTTAGCTTCCCTCTTTGCTACCTTCACCTCTTTCTTAGTTAGCCCCAATTCCTGAGCATGACCGTTCAGTGCAGTTTCTAGATCCTTGGCACAATCCTACACATCATCAACTTCAATAGTTACCTTGGTTACCTCCCACTCGAACCTCCCCTTTTCTATGCCTAGCTACTCTCAATCCTCTTGCACATTCAAGTTTCACACCCTTAGCCCCTCTACTTCCTTTTTCAGCTCCTTCAACTCCCTATCTAACCTTTAACAATGTTAATGAGATGACTATAATAAGCAAAATTAGTATAAATGAGCCCCCACAAACACTTGATAAAATCTAAAGGAACAAGGTCATACCTACTCAAGTAAAGTTCACCCGTATGAAAACGCATGCCTTTATATACTCATCACATCGCCTAGCCTTTCCAAAGCAATCAACACGGTTATACACTTTTTCTTAGAAGAGCATAGCATACTCCCTGTTTAAGGGCCATTTAGGGATGATTAGACCTAACTACTAGAATCACCTCTTACATCATCCTCCAAATTGATGACACAAACGATGTGCCCCTCTACCAGCCCCTCTATTCCTATAACCTTCGTGGCCTCCTATTGCTCAAGCACCCTCTAAGCTCTCACATCAACCCTACCCTTCGAGGCCTTATCCTAAACTCGCTGGTTGGAGACAAGTCTCTCCAACTCCCCTTTAATAGGTGCCTTGTGCTCAAGCGTTGACCAAATTAAACCTCCCTTTGATGCTGCTTACTCCTCAGCAAGAGCCACCAATGGCATTCCCCTTAGAACATCCCATGACTCTTCCACCAACGTTAGCCTCCCCCTTGCAGATGTTGTAATGACCCGATTAGAATTCCTCCTACTAAAGTATTGTCCTCTTTAGCATGGAACGCTGCACGGTTTTGTCCCTTGATGCAGCAACTTCCCAAAAGGTCACCCATCTTAAGATTGATCCAGCCTGAGTATGCTTAACTTCGAAGTTTCAACATGCTCTAGGCCCCTACACCAAAAGGCACTAAGATAATTAGAGTTCATTCTCTAAGCATGTAAGGGATATTACAATCCACCACCCTTATAGAACTTACATCCTTGTCAATTTCATCACATAAGTTTAGAATCACCACCAAGTAAGGCTTCGCCCTTCCAACCAATAGATTGCTCTAATATCACCTATAACGACCCAATCGGAATTCCTCCTATTGAGGCATCATCTTCTTTAGTATAGAACGCTACATGGTTTTCTTCCTTGATGTAATAGCTTTCCAAAAGGTCACCTATCCTAGAATTGCTCCAACTTAAGCACACTTAACTTCAGAGTTTCAACATGCTTTGAGCTGTTATACCAAAAGGCGCCTTGATTATTAGAGTTCATTCTCTAAGCATGTAAGGGGTATTATAGATGTCCATGTGCCATCTTTATGCTTGCTCTTCTTGGTCAAGCTAGCTACTTCCTTCCTAATAGCAACTGATACGAGGCAAGCGCACCTATCAATTTTAATATAGTCGGATATGAGTCCGAGTCGATCCCTCAGAGATTTTGAGTACTAATATTANGAAAACCCCTCTTGATTTGATAAACAATCTTTAATCTTGAAATCGATGTCGTTATCGCTTCTTGATGTTGTTTCTCCTTAAGTCTCTTCTTGTCTCTCGTCTCTCTTTGTTTCTGTAATGTCTCTCTCTCTTTTGAACCCTAAGATCCCCTTTTATATGTGTATTTCACGGATTTTATTTTCGTCACCGGACACGGCCTGGTACACGGCCGTGTCCCCAGGTCGTGTAACTTTCTGCATAAAGGCAAAAATTTCTGCACAACTTCAAAATTTCATAACTTCTTCGTTTGAACTCGGAATTAAGTGAAACTTGATTCGTTTTCTTCATTTTTGAGCCTAGAACGCGTTTAAACCCTGAAATCAACATTTTACTCAATTAAGTATCAATTTCTTTAAATAAAACCAAAAATGTACGGGAAATGCTATAAAATCACCATATAAAATATGTTTAAAATTAGAGTTATCAGCAACCTTCTTCCCCCTCTCTTAGAGCCTACTCTCCCCAAAACGCATCATTCTGCCCTTAAGTGAGTCATCAAACAAGTCATAAGTTATGAGCACAAAACATTAGTTAACACAAACAAAAAACAATAATAAAACAATGTACCTACCAAAGATGAGTAGCTTCGAGCTCTACCCCACCAATGTCCAACGACAGCAAACTCTCGACCAACCCCCTCCTCCCCTAACCCCCGCCCCCCACCTACATACAGATGCACCCATACCTATCTTTTACTCATACAACATCTCTTTCCATAGATAACAATTCAAAAATTGTTCTAAATGGAACCCCTAACCTAGAAAACATGCCATATCCAACACCTAATCCCTTGCCTAGTCATCCTTAGGAACGAAATAGTTTATGTTGGTCGACCAAATTGGCTTATTCCACCCAATTAGGAAATCTATCTCATGTAGCAACTTCACCCGATAAACTTGCTTTTATTAGTCCTCTACCTTTGACTTTCTTCTATAGAAGATGTCTACATACCTACCCCAACTAGCAACGTACACCTAACCTTCATTGTTCCCCTTAAGTTGGAAGAAGTGGCAGAAAAGGCTAGCTCAATGTCAAAGGCCAACAACACCTATTGTACATTCAGATGGAGAGAGCTCAATGTCACTCGGAAGTAATTAAGTACTTCTATTTAGAACATAGAGAAAGGTAGCTGGAGCCACATGTCCATCGCCTTCCAATATAGAAAAAAGGTATTTTTGCTTTCGAGATCACACACCCAATCACTCAACCTAAGCATTTCAACTACCCAATAATTCTTTTTCATGTACACTTCCTAGCAAACTCAACACCATTGCTCCTTATTATGCTTATATGCTACATCAGTCACAAGAAATCCCTTCTCTACAAATGGTAACAACCTCACCTCAGCAAACTTATCCTTAATGTCAAGCGCATACTCTCCCCAAAGCTTATTCTCTGCAATTGTTCTCCTTATACACCATGTTCATCAACCTCCACCTCCGCTGGTTGTTGTTATCATTGAAGTTTGAGGGGGAATGGAGTTAGGCATGGCCTGCCCTTATATCTCCTTGATAGTGGTAACCTTACCTTCAAATCTTTATAATCTCAATTCAACCACCTTTGGTGAAACTCTAAGAAAGTTTGAGGAAAGTGCAAGAAAACCGAGGAAAGTGGTCTGAAGAGAACTCGATAGAGTTTAGACAAAGTAAAGTGAAAGTATGGAATGAATCAATCTTTAAAGCCTTTATATAAGCATAGGGTGCCAGGTGAACCATCACCTAATGAATCCTCACCATAGCTACCTACGTGTCCAATAGAAGAGTCAACAGCCCAAATTCATTGGATAGGCAAATTGCCAACTCAGCACCCATGTGCACCTTTATGGTAGCTTATGCCCCTTGAGGGCCTTAAGCATCCCAATAGTCACATCAATCACACCAACCATCACATCCTTCTTACAAGTAATTAATTACGATGTCTTCTCGACCGGATAGGCTTACCGAAACTCATCCTCTAATGTTCCACCAACAACTCCTCCTAGCTGGTTCCTTGGAACATCTAAGCTCAAGTAAATGCCCCATGTGCTCATAAAAGGTTTAAGTGCTTCGCTATGATCCTAAGTACTGAACACACCATAATAAAAGAAATGAGCAAGGCAGTGAACAAAGTGATAAAGAATAACAAAAGAAAAGAAAAGGAGAACAGACAAGCATATCTAGAAACTTAATTTCATTCATTCAATTCGAAGTTTTTACAAGGCTTTATGAACTGGTATAGCAACCTTGAGTACAAACAAAAGCAAAGTTACAATGGAAAGAAACATAGTGAAGTTCAGTGTACCTTCATCTAGCCTGTACTTGGTTACTTTGCTTTAGAGGCTTCTTGATCCCCTTACATGCCTTACACAATTCGCTTCTTCGAGTTTGCCAAGTAGAGATCTTATTTCATCCAACAACACATGGTAGTAAGCTCTTCCTTCGTCATAACCAAGTAACCTAAGTTCAATATTAGCATCCTTAAGACGAATTCCCAACCTATCAAAGTGGCTAATGGACACTCAACTTATTTAGAAGACTCATCTAACTCCTGGGGATGATTCTTGTTCAATTGAAGCCTCCCCAAGCACCATTAACTACCTATAATAGCTACTATTAAACCAACACTACAGGAGCACATAGACTTGTATGAGAGGGAACCCAAGTCCACTCATCCCCCTCTTAACTTCCACGTACCTACAACTCAAAACATCTAGGATCCCCAGTTAAGCACATCCAAACCATCGGAGAACCCCCTCTAAACCTCTAAAAAGACTACAAATGACTGACATGCACAAGTACTTCAGTAGTGATATACGTGCATCCACTAAAGTAACCCTGCATATGCAAGCACAACTGTAGTGTTAGTCCCACTATGATTGGAGGATGTACACTCAAAGATCCTTCATTGCACGAACTCATATGGCTTAGCAAAGGACCTAATCGAGAGTTCTACGTATGCTCCCCATTTAGTACTCAAAGGCTATCCTCCGCCATAGGGCAACCCTCTACACCCTTCCAATACTCTAGAACTCTACTTGCTCACAATGAAGATGTAGGTCAAGCTTGTATACTTTCCCCTAAAACTTGATCTTCTTTTTACTTAGATAATTCTCACAACTCTTAGTATTAGATTAAGCTTTTCTATAATTTCAAGAGAATTCATAGATGGTTATATGGAACTTTGAAGCAAGAATGAGGAAGAAGGGACCTTACTGGACCTTTATATGGGTAATGAAGGGAAAGTCCGAGTTGTCCATGTGTTTACACCAACTTATCTAATGGTGATCATAGCACAACAATAAAGATCGCCATGAATGCGGTGATTATCCTATAATTATGACTTTCCCAAGGCATATTAATGGTCGTACATGTTATACATTATCCCATGCGCTATCACTATGCTTGGGAAAAGACTATCTTAGAAAAGACCAAATGCTATAACCCCATTAGTAGTCATGTCACACAAGCTCCTAATAGCTCCCTTCACACTAACTATCCAAAGCTAATCATTTCATTCCTTATAGTGCATCCAGAATGAGCTTTAACCTTAAGCCCAGATGAGCAATATTGTCCTCATCGCCTCAACACCAAAGAAAGTAAAGGTGTAAGTGTTGATTGTTGCCTTTCATCCTAGGGCTTTGAAAGCCCAAGCTTATCATTAGGCCCAATCAATGTCTTTAGGTACTTCTTTCACTCTCGCCAAATGATTTCCCCACCAAGTCAAACAAGTGCACCAATACTATTACTTTAAAGGGGGCACAAGCCAAAGCCTAAGTAATCCTTAGACACTTGCCATCTCCCAAACCTTTCTTAGGATTCAAACAATGAAAGAGCTTATGGGCCCTTTAGGGGAACCTAAAACTCCCCAAGCCTTCCTAACTTGAGTTCCAATCACTTAAGAAGTCCATCAAAATTTGACAATCCACCATCCGACTACTAGGAAGAGGTGCACCCCTTACTTAGAGTACCCTTCAAGAGGCACATTGCCCAATAAAGCCAAGCTCTCCCTCTTCCATCTTTCTTTCTCTCTTCATTAAATGCTACATAATGTCTTGATGTATGACCTAAGGGTCTAACCATCAAGCTATGGCACCCACCCACTCTGATGTGATAGGCTCTTCTTAAGGCTTACCAGCTAGTAGAAAAGTGTATGTCCTTTCTCGTACTAACAATACCTTCACCTTGGATTGCACCCAGGCCAATCTTTACATGCCACATAATCGAGCAAATCAGCCTCCTTTCTTATATATAGGAGGTAAGACTTTACGTAAAAGGATCGGATCCTTTGACTTCTCTTAATCTATCCTTGATTGCATTCTCTCCAATCAACTCCCACTCTCTCTCACTAGCTATGCCAAAGGGGGTTTTTTGTAAGTCCACCACCATCAACAACTATCAGACAACTAGAAGTGCAAATAAGTACTACACCTGTGATACCTACAATCACAAATATGTATAAGTACATATACCAAATAATGGCTAATTAATTGTTACTTATTTTTATCTTTAATTTTTCACCAAATGATTCTTGTCAATTGAAAATACCATGTTTGTTTTCTTTAGATATTCGCTAATTACATGTTGCTTATCATTCTATAATAAAATGATAAATGATAACTTGGTGACGAACATTCATCTTTACTTTTACAAGGCCCAATCAACTCTTTATATAATCCTTTTATCAAGAGCTTCAAGGTTAAATCGATCTAGGTGAGATGATCACTATTGTACATCTAAACGAGACTTAGGGAAGGGTTAGTTCTAGCTCATAAATTGATCTGATGGTCTAATGAACCGGATTGGGCCTGTGAAGCTTGGCAGGTCATGGCAATCCATGCATGCCAACCCACTGAATTGGTAGGTTAGGAACCGGGTTAATAACTTGGCAATTTAATCTATTGAAAATTTTTTTGAAAAAAAGGAAAAATAACATCATTTTCATTATTTACAATATATATCCTATATCATTATTTAATCTTAACAAATTAAGATTTGTTTTCTAGTTAATCTTGTAATTATTTTCTTCGTTATCAATAAACTTAAACTAAAATTGTAGCATTTACCTTTTCTTGAATATTTAGATAATTAATGCTTTTAAAAAGCAATTGCATTTAGCAAATCCTTTAATTAAAATTGTTCACTAATAAAATGAAATACATCAATTAATTAGGTTAATGTCGTATTTGGCACCTGAACTTTACCAAAAGTTCAATTTACTACCTAATTAAAGTTTTCTTTATCATTAATTGTACCTAACTTAACTTCGTTAAACTCCGTTTACTGACGTAGATTCATGAACGAACCATGAACTGACATGTAGCATTTGACATATATAGAGAAATAATTTTTGGAAAAGTATATTATATTCTAAGATAATATATATTCATGTATGAGCAACTATTCTTCAGCTTATATCCATGGTATATAATTTCTCAACAATAAAACAAAAGATGCTTTATTATATAGAAGGAAAAAATGAGTAACCTAACCATGTGGGATAAGTTGTAGTAGCCATGTTACATATTGCGGTTTATACACATGAGAAACCAACTTCAACTCAATTTTTCATACTCTATTTTACTTTTAATTTCTATAAAATCATCATATTTTGAATCTATTATGTGAGTTCACTTATATTATACAAAAAAAAAAATTTCAAGAAAGCACATTCAAAACTTGCTTAAAACCCAATCTAAGTGAGCCTTTCAACTATTTTAAAAAAATTGCAGCAAGTATATGTATGTTTGATCACAACTTTAATTCAAGTTTTAAATGTGTTTTAAACAAATTTTTAGAGAAATCTTTAAAAGATCTAAAAGTACACATAGAGTAGACTATATTTGAAGAAAATTTGATGAAAGAAAATACATTAAAATGATAAAAATCGAATATACAAGTCGCGAAAAACATACATATAGCTGCTGCATTTTTCTTAAAAATCAGCCTAGTATGCTTTTTTTTATCCACTATTTGCAACCTATTTTAGAAGGGTTTTGAAAAAATTTTTATATGATATAAGAGATCTCATGGTATAAATTGAATATTAAGAGTTTTTTTTTTATTTTTAAAGAGAAACAAAATAAAAAAAAACGAAACTAAGTCACATAAATAACTATAAAGTATCAGTTATAAATAACTATAAAGTAACAGTTATTTAAGCTCTTTATCTACAAGTCCTACATTGCCAAACCATAAGAAACTTCCCTCTACATATTAAACTTAGGTTGATGGTAGATTGAGTTCAAATATATGAAAAAGACCATGGTGTGAGCACATCATGAAAGCTTGCATGTAAGGTCAACCCAATCGACCTTTTAATACGCCATATCATGTGAATGCCATGTCACTTACTACATGTCAGTTGATGCTATGTCAGCAAGTTCATTATTTCCTATCATATCGATCAACAATAGTACTAATCATATGTTAGTTACTTCATGATAGAAAATGGATTTCAGAAGTAGGAATTATGGTAGGAAATTATTGTTTTAGTGGAAGATATTTCGGTTAGTTGAATTTAACTTTGGAAAGATAACATTTTCATACATATAATTCTTTACCATAATAACTTTAGCCTATTGAAGATTTATTAAAACTATTAAGAATTTTAAGGCTTTTTAGTAAAATCAAAAGTCAAATAATTAATTTTTTCTAACAATTTAGTCATATTAAAAAAGACACCAAAGATAATTTCATTTTAATAATATAAATAGATATATATATGTATAGATAATATTTGATATGACTAGTTAATTAAAGAATAAATAATACTAAAATATATGTAGATAGAAATTTTCTTGAAGACCAATAGTGAATAGCTTTTAAGGTTTTTTTTTTTTTTTAATTACTAGAGTTCCTAATAACTACCACATATTTTTTCTTAATAAACAATAGTAGGATGTTTTTTATTGTTGCAAAATAGTGAAACTTGGCATTATTTTTCTCTTTCCTCTGCTTGTTATATTCCCACCTATAAATACTTCAATATTCTACTGACATTTGGTAAATAACTACATAAACAATAGAGTATTCAGAAGAATGTTTTCATATGGATCCAAAGATATTATACTTTAGAATATTTAATTTTCAAATAGTTTAGAGAAATAAGGTGAGGATGTTGATTTTCAAAAACCTTTATTACATTTAAGGAACTGACAACTTCAATCACCGCCCCGCATCACTCTTATCAAAAAATGCAACTAAAAGTATATGGTGAAATAGAGGTATCGAATGACTTTAAGGCACTGAATGGATGTTCTATTTTTGCCCTCGATTTTTATTTTTTTTAATTTTTTCTTAGTCTGCTCAAAACATGGGAAGAATAAGAAATTTGAAAAAAAAAAAAAAGGAGAAATTTGAAACTAAAAACAAAAAGAAGAGAAAGAAATGATAAGGAGAAAATTTTGAAAAATGAATAAATAGGTAAAACTAAAAAAAAATGAATGGACGTGTTTTTTGCAAAATGCATGTCAATCACATCCTGACATGAAAGAAGTTAGGCATGTGTCATCTTTAACCTGTGTACAAGGCTAATTTGAGAGGAGGGGGAGAAAAATGAGATAAGTTTAGCAAATATGATCGAATGTCACAAATCAAGGCCAATTTTTTTTTTTATACAAATCAAACGATTAACACATATAGATTTAAAATATATTAAAGTTTGCACTAAAAAGTGATTAAACCAAGTCAAATCAAGATTGAAAATTAGGGTTTATCTTAAAATTGAACTTGTGTTATTAAAGCTAATATAAATAACTAAAACAAAATTTAATCATATTTCTATATATATTTGACATATGAACCATGTGTTTTGTTTTCCTTTACTTATTTTGTCTTGTTAAATTTAAAAAAAAAAATAGAGAGAACAAAAATTGTAAAAGAATTTTTTGTAGCTTTTATTGCAATTTTTTAAATAGAATAGAAATGTTCTTCTTTTTTATTTTAGGTATTATTACAATTTTTTTAAATAGAATAAAATAATTAAAATGCCTTTTTTTTTCATTTTTTTGTATCATAATTAAAATAAATTAGGATGATCTAAACTTCAAGTGATGCAATTTAACTATTTCTCATAGACATTTAGGTTCCATATTAGATTTTATTTATAAAAAAATAAAATAAATAATAAATGAAAAATAAAAATGATAAAACGATATTTTTGTCGATTCACAAAGAATAAGTTGAGTTAAAGGGTTTTCAAAAATCAAGTCAGAATATAACTAAAAAATGCTACTTTAAAGGATTGTTTAAAAGGTCTATCAAAACAATTTTGTCACTTAAAAAATTGTTTTCATAAACAATAAAACCTTAATAGTTTTTCCCCCCCCTAAAAACTAGGGTATGCCTTTGATCTTTCAAAGATCAAATCCACTTTTGATACTAAAAAATATTTGACTTGATAAGTTCTATATATTTACCACTTTTGTAAGGTAAAAGTGTAATGAATATATACTAAAAAATTTTCAAAACATTATGCACATTGTATAATATATGTTATTTATACCATCTTACAGAATAACAATACTAAACAAAATTAAATTTGACAAATATATTAAATACCAACAAAATTTACTTAATTTAACTCATTACTATGATAGTAAAATTTGTTATATCTTAATTCATAATAAATTACAACTTAACAACTTATAAGTCATAAAAATGATATTAGAAAAAAGAAAAAATCCCTAACATTATCTTATGTAACAATTTTCATTTTCCCTCTCTCATATTCATTTTCCCTTCCCTACTTTTTTCCCTTATTTAAAATTTTCTCTTTATCTCTTTTCCCACTAATTATTTCTTTCTCACTCCCATTTACTCTTATACTCTTACACATCTCTCTCTCTCTCTCTCTCTCTCTCTCTCTCATACACACACACTTCAACATTTCTGTTTGTCATAATGTCTACATCTCTCACCACTTTCTCTCATTTCATAGGCATCTCTCTCTCTCTCAAATCCACTTTTAAGGTTTTTTTTTTTGGCTAAATTACTATTTAAGATTATGATTTTATGAGGAAAATAATGAATTTTGATTCATGTGTTTGTTCATTTTACTAGGATTTAACAACTAAAGCTGCTTGTGAAAGTATATTTAGGTTGTTTTTCTTTCATGAATGTAGTCTTCCATAATGTCCAAGATGAAACCTGAACTTAAAAACTTTTTCTTTATGCATGATTTTCTTAGATCCTTCAAATCTAGTTCAAGCAAAAGTAAGATTTTCTTAGATCTTTCAAATCTATCTTTATAATTTATGTTTTATTTAATAATTATTTGTTGTTTTGATGAAAACTGGAAGAAAATGGTTGCACAAGAATAGAAGTATTTTTCCTTTCGAGAAATTAATTATTATTACTAAGAATTTCGATATAGGTGATAAATCTGGTAAAGGTGGTTTTGGACCAATGTAGTATTATTACTTTTTTTTTATTGAATTATACTTGCAATTAGATATAAATTCTTTTACTAGATTTTATGAGAATTATTTTTTTAATTTCAAAGGTAAACATAGAAAAAGGGCAATCAAATTGTATTTGTCTTTGCAATTTTTCTATTTAAAGTTACATACAAAGATATCTAGGGTTCATAATATATATAAAGAGAAAATTTTTGTGGAATTAGCTTATGAAATGATAAAATCTTATTTAAATTTAATGGAAAACATTCTTTCTTTTCTTTAAATGGAATATTTTAGTTTTTCCTCATTAATAACGATATTGCAATCAATGATATATTCTATAACCTAAAAATTCTTTATAAATAGCTGCAAGATGAGAAACACTATTTTGATCGACTTTTTCTAACAACAAGAACCTGTAAGATAAAGAAAAATAAGGTAAAGAAGTTTGGATAATTTTTCTTTTCTTTTCTCTACTTAAGCTTAAAGTTTAGTTTATTTTAAGGATTTAACTTATTTGCGTTTAAATATCTGTGAATTTTTATTTTCAAAGAAATAAATTCTTTAACATTCTTGAAGTTTATATAGAATCCTATTTCATGGAGTATGCATCCTATTGTTGTTATTTCTATAGAACTTATTAACAATGGAGTGAATTCTTTCAACTTTTTATTAAGGAATTTATGGTGTAAATATAGTAATATAAATCTTAAAAAGATTTTTGTGGAATTGGTTATAACTTTTTCTTCCTTTTTTTTGGGTACCTTTTTGTAATTGATTATGATTTTGT
The DNA here is from genome assembly GCA_024138015.1 of Lumnitzera littorea. NCBI lineage: Eukaryota > Viridiplantae > Streptophyta > Magnoliopsida > Myrtales > Combretaceae > Lumnitzera > Lumnitzera littorea. Next base: position 94,747,505 of record JAMXBB010000009.1, on the reverse strand, counting down.
AAATTAGAAAATATACATATATTTCCTTTTAGCTAATCAATGAATAATACACTTATATTGTAAGTGACATACATTGGTTTTACATATTGTTAAATATTATATGTTATTTTTCCTTTTCGATTAATATTTTATACAATAAACCCAAATCTTGAAATGATCTTGATTAAATTTCTTTTAGTTTTTCTATAAGTAAATAAAATTACATGTTTGTATATCCAAGTTCTTTAAAAAAAAAAACATAATCTTTCATTATTTTTTTTTTTTTTAATTTGGGGGTTTTTGTAAGGAGATGTTCTCACGGAAATTATTTTTCTCTTTTGAATGAAAATGAGTTTTTGTAGGGATACATACTTACAAAAGTAATGTATAAGAATGATTTCCCTATTGATTTCTTGCAGAAAGGTTTCCTTGCTATGGGTTTTAAATTAGGACATTCTTATAGCTAAACATTAGCTTTTCGGAGGAAATTTCTATCATTTTGTAGAAACTTTTTTTCTTACTAAAACTCCAAATTTTTATAGTGATTTTTGTGAAACTATATATTAAGCAGAAATGTTCATGAAGTTATTAATAAATTTCCATGAATTGCCACCCACGTAAAAATGTTATCATTAAAGTATTTACTAAACTTATTATAAGATATATTTTTCTTTTCAATTGCCGTTAATTTTTGTCGGTTACATTCATCATTAGTTATTTTCATTGTATAAATTCCAAGGTATATTCCACTAATGAAGCGGTAACTTTACCGTTTTCTCGCTTCTTGTCCTCCTATTTTTCTTTTATATGCTACACATCAAATTGCATTATATAAAGATCAAGTTAACGACCCTTATAAAAGCCTTTAGTATGGTGTTCCTAGTAAAGTGGATGATTGATACTTACATATTTAGAATAATCGAAGTTCCTAATGTTGATAATGTATCGCCAATAGTGATAATTTGACTACATAATTCATATTTCAAATTGGCCGGTGGAATGAATTTTATGATGGAATGCTGAGATCTTTCTTTCCCCTTTACTCTTTTTTTTTTTTTTTTTCCCCGCCAACGAAACTATGATATTGGTGAAGAAAAATGTGTACTGGTTCCAGAACTATTACGTTAAGTGCATCAATGTATTTTACAAAATATCGAGTTTGTTGTAATTATTCATTAATGAATCGGGTTGTGGGATAAACATACAAGTTATCTTTTAATTTTATTTTTATTTTCAATGTAATACAAATATCTATTTTCATAATTTAGGTTTCCTATATTAATTTTACATTTCAATGTAGAGATCATTTTTATTATTTACACGTTGTGGGGCTTTTTAACTAGTATGTCTTTAATTTTTTTCTTTTCAATGACAAAATTTTATTTTAAATAAATAAAAAGCCATCAGACAAACATCCACACCAATTTAAAAACGATAATCTATGGAGCTAGAATGGAGGATCATATAACTATAACTCATTCCTTCCTACTCTGTTTTGAATAACTAGCCAATTGGTACAAGCATTTTTTAGGAACCAAATTAACACAATAAGAAATAAACAAGTTGTTAAGCGATCTAACATCTTCAAATATCCCTCTAATATTCGCTGGATCTATTTCTTCCCTTCTGTGTTAATTTTCCAAACACAATAAAGGAAAATTTCTCTCCTTATATCCAACCCTTCTTTTTTTCTTCCCTCGATCTCATCAATAGTAATGCGAGCATGGCCAGCAATGGCTTGGTATGAACACACACGTGCAGGCCGCGCTCAGCAAGAAAGCCACAACGTAGAACTTCCTATGTTGGAATGATACTGGCGCCTTGAAAAACAAAATGATTTGGAATGATTGGTCAAACGGTCGGGACAACCAGTTGGGTCATATATAGCATTTGCTACAATTTTCAGTTTCAATAAATGTGCTAAGACATTTTCATTTTGCCTCGAAATATTCATGGCCAAAACTGTAATGTTTGGGGCCACGAATTGTATGATCCGAATGTATACCAGATTTCCTTGAGAAGGTAACATTGTCCATCATTGTTTAAATGTTGAGAATTTGTGTAGCAAAAAAAGACTTCTATGCTCCAAGATCTAATTCCTAAGGTGTACCAAATTGCTTAGATGGTGTTGGCAACGTTGTCTTTTACTTGGCTTTACATTTTGGAAGTTTTATAGATATTGCTTAGACATCAATCAAGTAAATATTAATGCTGAAAGAATTTGAAAGAAGAGAAAATATTTATACTCCATTCACTTCATTTAATAAAATAAGATTATAATATAATAATTATTACTGAGTTTTAAAATATAGATATCATAAGTTATGAATAGATGTTATATTACCATTTATGATTTTGTTGAGGATATTTTGGAAAAAAAAAATTATAGTATTTAACAACTATTTATTTATTTATTTATTTTTATAGCTGTGAAAGGTAAATATTAAAAATAAGATGAATCCCGTAAAAATCATATACGAGACTATAGAAAAATCCCAAATATTAATATCATTAAGTACTATAATACACACCAAAAAGCTGAACACGCATAAACCGCAGGAGATTCGAGACTTTTTTGCAATATGGGAATGGGAACATTTGACAAATAATGAAACGGACAATTCAGGCTCTGCGAATAAATGACTTATTTAATAGAGAGTAATGTCGTCAGATAGTGTTTGTTTCAACAAAGAGAAATATATATAGTTTAAGGATAATGACAGCTGTGGTGGTACCGAATGGTCAATCTTTCATATTCCCCCATTCCCAAAAGCAAACCCAGAGAACAAGGTTACAAAATAACATCATCCACTTAATCCGCCAAAATTAAAGTTTGGTGTCCCTCATGATCTAAAAAGTCCAATCATTCAAATAACACATAATAGTTAATTTATCCAAGACCTAGTTACTTTAACAATTATCTTACATCATAATGACCATATTTACTTGTAACTTGAATCTAATAAACTATTTAACAAAATATTACAGGTTCTATGTTGAGTTTAACAATGTTTTACTTACTAAATTGTATTTCAGACAATTTTTTGCCAACAAAAATATGTTAGGTTATTCTCTACAACCATAGTATATTTATTATTGTTCTTTTATCATCCACTCAGTTTTCTATTGATAATATCATTGGAAGAACAGTAATTATTTTGTATCAATCAAGAAAGATTTATTATCTATATATAGTATTTTTATCACTTTTACATATGCATTATATTTTTATGATACCAACATATAATATTCTTTTTTTCTTCCAGCCAATATATATTTTTAATATGTTAAGCGTATAATTCTAATTTCCTTCTTAATTTACTTCTATAATCATATTTCATAATGCAATGATTATGAAAATGCAAGTGGCGTGCATTTAAAATTACAACAAAGTAATATACTAGGAGTAATATAACATGTAATAGATGCACGTACAGTTCGCTTTGAATATATGAATGCGAAATTTTGGACCGACCAACCGAACCTATTGGTAGGTCCTACCAACAGCACCCGCTTCTCCATCTAGACCAACTGCTGGGCCGCACCGTCCCACGTTCTCCTCTTCTCTTCACTTTTATTTCCATTCCACCCACAATCTCTCTCCCTCCTCACGTGTACATCCACTTCAAATCGCACCCGTTCATTTACATCAATCATGCAACAAGAGTAATCCGATGCACTCACACCCTGTGACTGTCCGCATGTAATAGCCCCTTAACTGAATTGAGTAAAGCGAACGACGTTCTCGTTGACCGTAGACCAAAGCACATAACTGTGACGTCACCTAACCTTTGACTCTTTCTCTCTCTTACTCACTCTTTTTCTTTCTTTAAACCCACCCCGTTCTATGTTCTCCAAACTCCACTTTCTCTCACTTTCTCTGCGATTTTCTCTCCTTTTCTCATTAATCTAACAGCTTCCATTATGACGAAAATGGTGAGGGATGATGTCACCATAGCTGTTCCTAGCTTCTTCCGGTGTCCGATTTCACTCGACGTGATGAAATCTCCTGTGATCCTCTCCACCGGAGTCACCTACGACAGGGCCAGCATTGAGCGATGGCTTGATGAAGGTAACAATACTTGTCCGGCTACCATGCAGGTGCTTCAGAGCAGAGAACTCGTTCCTAATCTCACCTTGCACCGCCTCATTCAGATCTGGTCCGAGTCCGTCAACTATCGCAGAACAGAGCCGTCAAAATCGCCGGAGTCATCTTCGGCAGCGGTTACGAAGGATCGAGTTTCAAAACTCGTACAATACCTTGCATATTCAAGCGATCGCGGTCAAGTCGATTCTCTGGAGGAAATCTCACGTTTCGCGAAGGAATCGGAGGAGAACTCAGAGTTCGTTGCGAAGATTGATGGATTTCAAACAACTCTTCGAGGATTTCTTCTAGAAAGATCTCGAAGAAGCACCGGTTTAGTGGAACAAGTAGTGGTTTTGTTCGATATGATGTTGAAAAGAGCCGAAAACCGCGAGGAGTTAATAAATTCGCTAACGAATCGGCTCGATCGCGAGTCCATCTTGAGTTCTCTAATGTCCGTGATGGAACAAGGAAAAAGAACCGATTCGAAGATTGCTTCAGTGAGAATCATCGAAGCGATCACAACTGACACTGAATCGAGGCTCCAGGTAGCCGAAACAAGAGGTTTATCACTCCAGTTGCTGAATCTAATCTCTCCAGAGAGAGAGAACGATCAAACCTTAACTGAGACGACCTTATCGTGTTTGACCACAATCTCAGCTTCAAAGCGCGTGAGAATCAAATTAATTCAACTGCAGCTCGTCAAAACATTAACGAAACTCCTATCCCTAGCAAATTCTACCGCCTCATCGATAGAGAAATCTCTAAAGCTTCTCGAAATGGTGTCTTCCTGCAGAGAAGGTCGTACGGCCATATGCAGCGACAGGGCATGCTTGGAATGGGTGCTGCAGAAGGCGTTTAAAGTATCGAGTGCAGCGACGGAGCACGCGGTGGTGATAGTGTGGAGTTTGTGCTGCATGTTCCAAGATCGGATGGCGAAGGAGGTGGTGGTGAACTGCGATGGATTGGCTAAGTTTTTGTTGCTGATGCAGAGCGATTGTTCGATTGGGGTGAAGCACATGTGTGGTGATTTGCTTAAAATGTGTAGAGATAGGGATATGTGTTATAAACCGTGTTTGGTCGCTAGTTATCATACGAAGACTACGCATATTACGCCCTTTTGATTGTAGTGATATGGGTAATGAATGTAAATAACAAATCAAAGGAAGAAGAAAATCAGGCAAGGTGGTGCTTGTATGAGAGGAAAAGAGAACTGATGATGTATAAATCCAAAAGCAAATTTTCGAATTTTTTGTTCAGTGAATACAAAGAAAAAATTCATTAGAATTTGTTCATACATTTGGGTTCGTTTTGTAAACTCGCGAATTTCCTAGTTTGCGTTTTGTACAGCGGATCCTTGGATATAGGAAATTTTCAAGATTATTTTCAAGATTTCGTAGTTTAGACACTCAATTTCTATCCCCACATAATTTTAATTTTTTATTTTTAAAAGATCCTAATTTTAAAATATAAAAAAATAAAAAATTTTGAAAAATAATAAAAATACAAAATATGAAAAAAAGAAAAATTATAATTTTTTTTAGAAAAATAGATTTTTAGAAAGCAAAACATTTTATGGTCAGTTGATTTAAATTTAGCTTATTTCAATTAGTTTTATTTTAGAAAATCATATAGATTAAGTATAATTTAATTGTGCTAAACATTAAGATATAAACTAGTAACCTAACAAAAAGCATTTAAGCATTGATATTGAATTAGTTTAAGATTGTGGATTCGAATCTCATTGGACATACATGTGTGTTTTTATTTTTTTCTTCTATTTGCTATTTGCGAAAATCAGTTGAGAGTGCAAGATTTTCTTTTTTTTTTTAAATATAATTTTAAATCTTATCAAATCTTTTGAATTTAAGAGAATTGTGTTTAAATCACTATTGTAGATAACACAAATTTGATATAATAGCGTTAAACCCAAAAGAATAGAGATCTCTATAGATTCAAATCTAATTTGATTTTTATCAATATGGATTTGAATCAATATAAAATATTTGATATAAAGCTATATGTAGATAACACAAATTTGATACGATAGCGTTAAATAAAAAAAAATAGAGATTTCTATAGATTTAAATCTAATTTGATTTTTATCAATATGGATTTGAATCAATATAGAAGATTTGATATAGAGTCATATAAATATCGATCGCATAGCATAAAGTGAGAGAATTAGATACTCGTTTAAAAATAGGAATCAACTCTTTTCATGACCATCAACCCAAACACCAATCAACATTCACTTTCCTCATGCACTCCATCACTATTGAACAAACATATAACTAAGCTCCAATCCCATAGACAATAGTGACCAAGACATTGTACACATTTAGCTTATTTACAAACACAACACACAACATTCGTTGATACATCCTACTATAGTTCAGGCCCCCAGCTCTTCATCTTACCACCCAGTCCACAGCATAACAATACACCATACCATACTACCATCCTAAAAACAACCATAACCAATCAATCCTCTCCTTCATACGTGACCCCTAAACAATAGCCCATCCTCAAGCCAATCTACGATCAAAGAACTCCAATCCACGTCCGCCTACTACTGTCACCATTGACAACAGAACATGCAAGCACACATCCATGATTAGTTGAACTCCCAAGCACCATATCCTTACAACCTCCATCCAAAGCTCAAATACATTAACATCCAAGCCACGAGTATGCCCATCATCTTAGAACATAATAGCACTCAATTAAACACCAACAAACCTATGCACGAGAACCATCCATAAACCTGTGTACGGCACTGTCTATGAGTGCTGCTGCATCCATCGACTTCTCATGAACAACAACATGTCATAGTAGTCACAGCTAATCTCCAACTTCATTGTAAAATGCCCCATCAAGCTAGCAACAGCAGCAACTCCAACGTCCACAACCATCCTACATAAGCTACTAATCAGCCATCAACATCAATCACAATTGCTTGCTATACCATCTAGAGTCACATACGGTCGGTAATACATGCATATGACCACTATTGCTTACATCCGATGTAAGCACAACTTCATAGATCACACCTACTGCACTGACCACAACTAACCATACTGCAACCAAAACACCCACCATTGTTGAATCATATACGAACACAACAAACTCTTCCCTAACGGCGGCTACAACCTCTTACTTTCACTCCTATCCTCGCCAGTACTTCACACACCAATTGCAACTACTTCACTGCACAACATCCAATTTAAGATTTAGTTTGACATATTATTATTATTATTTACTTATTTATTTATGTTGATATGTTTAGTGGACTTTTTTTTTTAAAATATATATATTAGATTAGGAAACTTTTTAACATTAGCTTTTTTTAGAATTTTTGTTATTTAGAAAAATTATTTTTTAGAAATAAAAATTGATAACAAACCTTTTTTAAAAAAAATTAAGACATTTTAGAGATTTTTTTCTTTTTTTTTATTAAATAAAAATACTCAAGGATTAAGGCCCTTTTAGAATTTTATTTGAATAAACTAAATTGATAACTACATAAACTCGGCCAGTTTTCAAAATTAAAATAAACCAACATACTAAAGTTTTCAAAAAGAATTACGGTTGTCTAGTCCCGACTAGTAGATACGTAAGTACTTTTGAGATGATGATAAAATCTATAAAAACTTAGGCTTTTTATTTATTATTTTTCTTAAAATATTAAAAAAGGATAAAATCTAATTTCAAAAAAATCTATAATGGTACCTGTTAGGGTTTAATAGGTAGTCCTTAAATTTGGAATTCTCTAGTTTTTATAAAATTGAAATCAAAGACCGATAACTCAATCGTAATCAATCTACCCAATTGATTACAATTTCTCTTTTTCTCGACTCCAGTCAGATAACAACTTTAAAATTTAAAAAAAGAAAAAAGAGAGAAAAGAAAAAATGAACTGGAATTTCTCAATTTCTCTAATTGAGAATTAATACTGAACGGATTAGAGTTTAGTGTTAATCAGAAAGTAAAAAATGAAATTAAAATAAAAAACCAAAAAATTAGACTCAACAAATTGGTAACCCTACTAGAGACTATCAAAAGGGCTAACGGCTAGAATTTACCAAAATTAGGATAATTTAAAAAAAATAGTTGAGTTGATTATTCTTTTATTTTGTTCTTTTTTATACTAACATATATGTTGTAGCTCATCTAGGGGAGATCATTTTGGGTTCTTTTTATTTTTACTTTATTTTTTTTCGCATCATATATATGTGATAGATACAATCAGAACCAAGCTGCCTTAAGACCTTAGGAAGGGGGTCATTATGTAAGCTTCGAATGTTGTGGGGCAACCACCTTTTAAGATCGGTCAAACTACCCCACTTAAGTTCAAATATGACTACAAAACCGTTACTTTGAAAATGCGATGGTCGCAGAATTTAAAGACCTTTAGAACCCATCCTTTGCATACATGAAAACCTTTTTCAAAAAAATTGTGAAAGCTTATAATGTGGCGAACTTAGATGAATAAGGGTAGTTGTAAAGCTATATTTCCTTGCATTTTCCTTGATAGTCTCATTATAATTTTTCCTTGTAATAATTCCATATAAAGTTTAGAATAACCTTTGATTTGTAATTTTAATTTTTCTTTAAATAGGTATGGTTAAATTGAGTCAAAGGGCTTTTAAATAGATCTATGTCCACCCACCTCATTGATCTTAAAAATTACTTCAGATGTGGTTTTGACATTTCAACCTAAATAAGCAAAAATTTATTAAAAACAAGATTGGGGCCATCTTGTCCTTACAAAAGATCCTTGTGAATATAACCTTAGTATGGGCCTTAGTACATCTATAAGAGCTTGAATTTGTCTCTTTTTGTTTGAGCTCACATCAGCTAAGCCTAACCTTCATAGAGTAAAAAAAAAAAAACACAAAATAAAAAGAATCAAACTCATAAAATAATTTTAGATACTTACCATTTTGCCAAATATTCTACCAACTAGGAATATTCATTCTTTTGGATAGATTAGCACTTTGTAAATAGCCTTTTTCATTTATAATAAATATGATTTAGATATTTTCTCTATTTAAGTCTTTTATCCTTCATTCTTTAGAATTCCTTTTTTGTAAATAGACCCTTAGTAGTGTTGTTCTATAGGTAAATAAATTCTATAGGCCTTTATATAGAATTCTAAGAAAGCAATCCTCCATTTTTAATTTCATCACTTAAGTTCTATAACATAAAAGCCCTAATTTTTTCTCTCTTTCAAAAAGAAGAAAAAGAAAAGAAGAAGAAGAAGAAGAAGAAGAAGTGACTAACAGTTACAAATCCTTATGGGACTTAGGACAAACATGAATCACATGGTTCATTAAGGCAACCAACCTAAGCACAAACCAAATGGCTTGTTAAAGTAGCTAACCAAACATGAATCCCCAACCCATCAAGATCATTGAACCAACTCAAAACTCTCGATTCATCAAGCCAACAACAAACCAAGTCAAAACACGAAGCCATGAAACACCATCCTAAAATCGATCCCTAGTATAAAAAAGAGGGGCAATTCATAGTCCCTTCTACCTCAAAAGATATCAATACTAATCTATTTGACTTTAAAGAACTGAGCTCGAAATCACACATGGGAGCTAAGGGGCATTAAGACCTATAAGTTTGGGGTAATTTAAGCAAGAACATGAAAGGTATGAGGTATTTGGTCTTTGAAATTCCATTTTGAACTCAAATCAAGTAAAAGTTACAGTTTCATAACTTAAGGCATGTTTCAAGAAATTAGGGTAGGTAAGGTCAATCTCCACCTTAGGGAAAATCAACATAGGCTCTTACCTAAGGAATTAGTAACTCACTTTTGAAAAGTTTAAAATGAAAAGAGGCGAGTTATATCCTATATACTAACCTTTAAACACTTTGAGAGTTGAATGACATAATGGTGAGAGATTTTTAGACTCATTCCCTAAAGGAAGTCTATTATGAATTTGATATGCAAATTGAAATGAAGTTAGGCATTTATTTTCAAATCTTAAACACAATTATCATTTGTTAACCTCGTTGAATTGATTTGGATTCCTTTCAAATGCAAACCCTATCAAGAACTACCTTATAGTAGGGTAATTTGGAGGTTAGGGTCATTGATTAGGAAGGAAGGTTGAAAACTGGTTTGTGCTTACCTTAATAACAATAATTCAAGAATAACTTTTGTTTTCAAAAAATTGTTCCCTTTAAAGAAGGGATGATACTTTTCCATATACGTCAAGACCATACATACTTTACCCAAGCCCATACACTTGAAACCCATAGATTTAGGGCCTTAAGTCATCCAAAGATAAAGACTCAATAAAAGTGATAATTAGTTTTGGGGAGGAAAAAGCACGAAATGATGGGATAAAAGAGAGAGAGAGAGAGAGAGAGAGAGAGAGAAGAAAGAGGAAAAAAACTAGAAGAAAGGAGAAGAAAGAAAGACTCGAACATTAGGCTTGAAAAAGCCCCAACAAAAGAAGGCCTAAAAGCTCGAACTAATCTAAAAAGACAAGGTCCTAGATCACATTCCTAACCAAAAACACAAAATCCCATATTCATTTTAGAATTACATTCTTAACCATAAACACAAAACCCAATATCCATTTCAGAACCATATTCTCAACCACAAGCCAAAAACCCTATATTTATTTCAGAATCACATTCCAAATCATGAATACAAAACCTTTTTATCCACCTAAATCTTAAACACAAGACCTTTGCTACCCACAATACCTCCTTGCTCAAAGCTCTTCTAACCTTGAGGGATAATTTATCTTTAATAAAAATTATTTTTGAAATTAGGGCAAGTACAATTCTAATTTTTTCTAAGGTTCTTAACTTGTACACCTAGGTTGGATATAAGTATTTCTTTCAAAATAGACCCTCTCATTAAGCCCTTTGGAAATCATTTGACCAAAAGCCTAATTAATAAACCCAAAAAGACCTAACAGATTTATCAAGGCGTATTACTTGCAAATTGGAATGTGATTTTTGGAATAGTAGTCAAGAGTGAAATCTAAACTAAGGGTATGCAAGGAAGTTCTCTTCGACTAGACTAATCATAAGTTACCTTTTCTTTAGGAAATGAATGTTTAAAATCATAAGGCCTATCCAAGAAGCTCAATATCAAGGCCAAAAACTCGAATGGATGTGATACCTTACATGGTTACCAAGGAAGGGGATGGTTATAACACTCATATCTATTAGTAGACTTTCAAGAAAAAAAAAAAAAAAGAAGATGAGAAGAGAGATAAAAGAAAGGAAAGGAGGGAGAGAAAGTAAAGGCTTGTTACAAGTTTTTTCCATTCATTTTCAAATCCATGTTAGCCTTAGAGACTAAATCTTTACTTCATGTCATAAACAGTTTTCACTAAATTCCTCGTTTGTAAATTTCTCAAGTCAAGAGGTCTTTTTTTTTTTTTCAAAATGTTACATCCCCAATTTAACTTTTCAAGGTTCTTAGCCAGCCTGTAGGGCACTTACCCTTATTCTTGAAGGATCTAGCTAGCTCCTAGAGCATAGTCCTGATTTACAGTTTTTGAGGGTTCTAACCAACTCGTACACTACTACCTCGATTCATGTCTCTTTTAAGGGTTCGACCAGCTCATAAGAGTGCTATCCCAATCTACGTTGCCTTTTAGATTCTAATCAGTTCATGGAGCACTAACCTAACTCGATACCTTTTTAAAGTTTTATTCAACTTAAGGAGCACTTCATCCATTTCATCTTAATTAGTCAACTCATAAGTGTACGACCAAGTCTTCAATATTTCTTTAGGGTTTTAGCTAGCTCATGGAGCACTTTACCCATTTCATCTTGGTTAGTCAATTCATAGGGACACAACTAAGTCTTCAATTTTTTTTTAGGGTCTTAGCGAGCTCAAGAAGCGCTTTATCCATTTCAACTTGGTTAGTCAGCTCATAGGAGCATGACCAAGTCTTTACTATTTATTTATGATCTTAGCGAGCTTAAGGAGTTCTTCACCTATTTCATCTTAGTTAATCAGCTCATAGGGGTACGACCAAGTCCTCAATGTTTTTTTAAGGTTTAGCCAACTTAAGGAGTGCTTTGCCCGTTTAATCTTAGTTAGTCAGCTCATAAAGGCATAACCAAGTCTTCCATATTTCTTTAAGGTCTGAGCCAGCTCAATAAGTGCTTCACCCATCTCATCTTGGTTAGTTAACTCATAGGAGCACAACCAAGTCCTTAATATCTCTTCAGGGTCTTAGCCAACTTAAAGAGCACTTTGCCCATCTCATCTTGGTTAGTTAGCTCATAGGGGTACAACCAAGTCTTCAATATTTTTTTAAGGTTTTAGCCTATTCAAGGAGCGCTTTGCCCATTTTATCTTGGTTAATTAGCTCATAAGGGCACAACTAAGTTATCAATATCTCTTTAGGGTCTTAGTTAGCCCAAGGAGCACTTTACTCATCTTATCTTGGTTAGTTAGCTCATAAGGGCACAACTAAATCCATAATACCTCTTTAAGGTCTTAGCTAACTCAAGGAGTACTTTACCTGCCTGATCTTAATTAGTTAGCTCATAGGGGCACAACCAAGTTCTTAATATCTCTTTAGGGTCTTAGCTAGCTCAAGGAGCATTTTACTCATTTGTTTAAGATAACTAGCTTATAGGGCACTACCTTCCTTTCAGTATTCTTAGAGTTTCTGTTAGCTTACAAGGGTGCTACCTTCACCATTGTTTTTTTTTTAGTTTTGTCACTAAATCCCCAATAGAACAGACCTAAGATAGTTAGCTAGTTGTTGTGCTTCTTAGGATAGAGTTATTCATAAGGCAAAAATGCTGTTGCTTTTGCGTTTGCAACAAAGTTTTACTTAAACTTCATCATAAAGAGGGACAGCTATAGACACCTAATGTAAACCCTACTTTTAGTAGGCTAATGATTCGACTAAGAGTACTTCTTGAATGTTCCTAAGGATCAACTAAACTAAGAATTCAAGTTTACATTTAAAAACAAACTTAATTTTCCAATTTGAAAGCCTATTATCGATAAAGCCCAAATATGAAAAACTGCGGACTCTAAAATCACTTAAGACCTTAAACCCTAAAACAATTAAGGATTCGTAACCTTAAGCAATTAAATTGATAATTTAATTTAAATAATTTCATTTAACTTTAGAAAATTTCATAATTTTATAAGAATTAAATCATAATCTACAAAACAATTTAAAAAGCAAACTTTAAAAGAATTTCCTACAAGATAATTTCCTTATCTTCATGCCTAAGCCTTATATATGTAAATAAGTAAACCAACTAATCATCTTAAATGACTTATCAATTAAGAGTTGGAATCATTTATCAATCAATAACTTATCAAAAACTAATGATAAGACACACTTTCCTTATCACCTCTTAACTTATATTACATATGGACAAGATAGCACAAGATCTCACATACTTAACTTTAACAAAGTAAACAAGACAATTCCATGCCATAAAGGAAGCCTATATGGCCGGTTCTTACATAGCTAAGAGAGAGGGGGGTAGGGGTGTCATGCCTTGTCTTTCATCCATCAATCACTTTGTCTTATACTCTACCATTCACCCCTTAATGTTTACATCATCTAAAGTTGTCAATTGTTGACTTTTGTAATGCTATAAGGCAATAAAATCAAACTTCTTAAACACACTTCCCTACACAATCGGCCACTCTCTCGCTCTTATCCCTCACTTTCACTTTCATTTTCATTTTTAATTCCATTTCTCTCACTTGAAAATCAACCCAAAAGTGGAAACACAAAACCCTACAAATCTTATACATTGCCACCACTAACAAAGCTTCTACACTCATGGCATTCAACTCCACTTTGTGTATTACATTTGTCAACTTCCAAACATTACTTTTAGGATCCTTAGAACATCTNTCTGACGGACCAAGACGAATCCTTACCAATTTTTTCTATTCATACACTTATTATTACTTTTGACCTCCAACCATTATGATTTTTCAGGGGTTTCTCAAAAGAAGAATTTCATTTGTTTGTTTGTTAAAAATTATAGGACTCTTTAAAATTTCTAAGAAAAAGGTATACACAAAAGTAAATTTAAAAATAACCATGACTAACTCTCAACTAGTGATGTTGCTCCAATCTCAAGTTTTAAAATCCTAAGCTAAATAACTCGTAACATTACCTTCCAAAAATTTGACTAATCAATTCTAGTAAAGTATCATAAGGTCAATAATGATCAACATGACATAGTTGATTTAGCTTAATACCAGTTAATCACCTATTGCAAATTAACTTAAAAAGTAATTGGGTCAAATATGAATAATTGGTCTCCTAAACAGTAACAAATTCATACGTATCCCTTCCCCACACTTAATAATGTACATTATCCCCAATGTACCACTAAGAAAGCATAATAACAAGATATCAAACAAGAAAAAACATCATAGGGAAAAAGGAAATACATGTATTGAAAAAAAAACTAATACTTCCCTGTCTTGAAAAGAAGTGCAAAATGAAGAAGCATCATCATCGTCATCACTGGCCTCGACATCCTCTTCACTACCTCCAACCGCCTCTTCCTCACCACCCTCATAATCCTAAAAAGAGGGAAAATGCATGTACCAATTCACAAAAGACTTAAATGTTGGGTAGCTAAACATGCCTAAATAATGAGGAAGATAAAACATAAATAATGAGGAGAACTTACTTGGATCAAAATGCGGATTGCAAGAATTGTGGAGAGAAGAGGGAGAATAAGAGAGAATACAAGAGAGATAAGTTTGATTGTGAGTGTGTAAGAGGGTATGTTTAATTTAAATTAACCGGTCGTGTGCAAAACCGTGTTAATTTGGGTCGATACGGGCTGGGACACGACTGTGTCCCACGCCCGTGTAACATTCTGTGCATGTTGTGTATTACCTGGACGGACACGGGCTGGGACACAACCGTGTCCCACGCCCATGTAACTTTCTGTTCTCGGGTGGTGTTTGGACGCACACGGGCTGGGGACACGACCGTGTCCCTCGCCCGTGTAACTTTCTGTGCACGGGTGAAGATTTCTGGGCACACACGGGCTGGGGACACGACCGTGTCCCTCGCCCGTGTAACTTTCTATGTACGGGTGAAGATTTTTGGGCGCACACGGGCTGGGGATACGACCGTGTCCCTCGCCCGTGTAACTTTCTGTACCCACGGCGAGGATCAAAGTCTGGGCGGACATGGGCTGGGGACACGACCGTGTCCCATGCCCGTGTAACTTTCTGTGGGTGAACATTTTTGAACGTCTGGATGGATACGGGCTAGGACACGACCGTGTCCCTCGCCAGTGTAACAAATTTTTTTTTTTTTTTTTGCCTAAATTCATGGATTTAAAAATACAAGAAACTTAAAATAAATAAATAAATAAATCAATAAAGAATAAATAAATAAAGAAAAATACTTAAACTGGAAAAACAAGACAAATAAAACTAAAGAGAGAAAGAAAAAATGAAACTAAAAAGGGAAAAGCCTATGACTAAAATTGAAACAAATAAAAGAAACAAAGCAAAACTAGATCAAAGAGAAAAATAAATAAATAAATAAATGAAAAAATAAAAATAAATAAATAAATAAATTGAAATAAACTAAAATATGAGCAAAGTTAGACATGGGTTACCTCCTAAGAAGCGCTTTAGTTAACGTCGATAGCTCGACGGGATACGTCTTCTCATGATTCTTCATTCAGTTGGAGATAGGACTCCTCCTATATCTCGCTTTCGAACTCTCCATACAAGTGTAAATTTGCCCTTAGGCCATCGACTTTGCCAATTCCATTTCATTGGTGCATAATTTCCATAGTTTCTCTCCTTATCATGCCACTTATCAAATTCATATAGCCGAAACTTCCTTATCTTGTCCGCTTTTACCTTAGATGCGTTTGTCATTGGAAGTTTTGAACTTTTCACCACAAAAGCATGTTCCAAATGATTTCTTGATAGTTTTGGTTCCAAAGATGGTAGCTTCTCTTTGAAAGATTTTAACCTAGGATCCTTTGACTTATGGAGTAGATCAACCCCCTTCTTGTCCACAATAGATTCATGAACTTTTATTTGAGATACCGTTTCTGCACAATTGGGGTTGGTCACCAAATCTTCATCTCCCTTTTCCAAGCAATAGCTCAAGGAATCCTTGGCAAGCGTTTCCTGCACACATGTAGATATAACAACATTAGTGGCATTAACATTGTGACCTATGTCCTCTGGGTCAAGAAATTTGTTCGTTGCCTCTGAAGTTTTAAAAACTATTTCATCATCCCCGACCCGTAATATCAGCTTATGCTCACCAACATAAAAAACAGCCCTAGCAGTGGCTAGGAAGGGTCGACCTAAAATGATTGGCACCTCAATATCTTCATATATATCAAGTACAACAAAATCCACGGGAAAGATGAATTTATCTACTTGCACTAAAACATCCTCTATGATGCCTCTAGGGTATGTGATAGACCTATTAGCTAATTGAAGACTCATGCGCGTTGGTTTAGGTTCTCCTAACCCTAGCTTTTTGAACAATTTATACGGCATCAAATTTATACTGGCTCCTAAGTCTGCCAAAGCATTATTTACTAACAAATTGCCAAGCATACAAGGAATAGTGAAACTCCCTAGATCGTTTAATTTTTGTGGCAGCTTTTTCTAGAGAAGTGCCGAGCATTCCTCGTTCAATGTGACAGTTGTAAGCTCCTCCAACTTCCTCTTATTCAATAGAAGATCCTTTAGAAATTTCGCATACTTTGGCATCTGCAAGATAACATCAACAAGAGGTAAGTTAATGTGTAATTGTTTGAGAATATCAAGAAATTTACCAAATTCCTTATTCGGATCAGTGTAACTTTGCTTAAGGCGCTGTGGGTAAGGGATGGGAGGCTTGTACTCCTTCACTTTCGGTGGTTCCGTACTTTCTTTTGATTTTAGTGGCTTTGCATCTTCCTTACAGTTGACTTCCACTTCTTTCTCAACTACTTCCTCACCATCCTTCTTCTCCACTTGCAGTTTTCTACCACTTCTCAAGGTTACAGCATTAACATGTTCTCTAAGATTGACCTCGGTATTCCCTAGGAGTGTTCCCTATGGTCTTTCAGAGATTAGCTTTGCAAGTTGACCAATTTGGTTCTCAAGGTTGCGATTTGAAGCCTCTTGATTCCTCAGCGAGGATTCAATATTGGATAAGCAAGCCTCATTGCCTTGAATGTATTTTATGAGAAGTTCTTCCACACTGGGCTTCTTTTCTTGAGGGAGAGGAGGTGGGAATGGTCGTTGAAATCCAGGTGGGCCAAAGTTGGTCTTCTGTTGGCCTTGGTTTTGGTTTTGGTTTCCCCAAGAGAAATTGGGGTGATTCCTCCATCTTGGATTGTAAGTGTTGCTGTAGGGGTTATTTTGTTGCTTAGGTGGATTTCTTAGATAATCCACTTGTTCCAGTTGTTCTTGTGCCCCATACCCCTGCATACCAAAATCACTTACATCCGATTGCACTTGTTGAGGGCCAATGGAGAGTGCATCAATCTTTTTACTCAACAAGTCCACCTTGGTTGCTAGAGCAGTGGTCAAGTCCACATCATAAATTCCCATGGCCTTTTGCTTGGCTCTTGTGCTTTCCCACTGATAGTTGTTCATCGCTATTCCTTCAATTAAATTTTGGGTTTGTTCAGGCGTCTTAGTGTTCAAAGTACCTCCTGCAGATGCATTAATCATTTGTCTAGTGGATAGATTGAGACCATTATAGAAGGTCTGAATCTGCATCCATAGTGGGAGGCCATGATATGGGCACCTCCTGAGCAAGTCCTTGAACCACTCCCAAGTGTCATAAAGCGTCTCCGCTTCCAACTGAGCAAAACACGAAATATCATTCCGAAGTTTCGCTGTCTTTGCTGGTGGGAAATATTTCTCCAAAAATTTCTCTACCAATTCATTCCAAGTTGTGATTGAATTTCTTAGTAGGGAGTTCAACCACTGTTTTGCTCTTCCCCTCAAGGAGAAAGGGAATAGTTGCAGTCGAATGGCATCATCCGTAGCTCCGTTGATTTTGAACGTATCACAAATCTCTAGAAAACTAGAGATGTGGGCATTAGGATCTTCGTCTTGGAAACCATCAAATTGAACATATTGTTGCACCATTTGTATGATGTTAGGTGCAATTTGGAAGTTATTAGCCGCGACGGTTGGCCTTGAAATACTGGAGTTAGCTCCAATAAGTGTAGGTCTTGAATAATCGGACATGGTCCGATTTGCTTCATTCCCGTTGTTAGCCATGTATGGTGGATCTTCTTGCTCGATGAATTGAGTATTGGCCTCTTGACCTTCTTTCTTGATTTCAATGATTGACTCGTCGTCTATGGTTGCCACAATTTGTCTAGGTCGTGATCTCAAATTTTGAAGGGCAGTTCTCTCAATTTCAGGATCGAGTCCTACCAAATCTTCCGGATTACTGCGGGTCATGCACTACAAAGGCAAGAAATAAAATCAATTGCAGTTCTAGATAATAAAAATAAACAATGAAAACAAAAGAAAATAAAGAAAAAAAATGGTTAAAGTAATAAAGCAGCTAGCGTTCTTAATATCAAAAATCCCCGGTAACGGCGCCAAAAACTTGATACGAGGCAAGCGCACCTATCAATTTTAATATAGTCGGATATGAGTCCGAGTCGATCCCTTAGAGATTTTGAGTACTAATATTAGCTTTAGCTTTATTATCTAACCGGAAAATTATGTCGAGTTGAATGAATTAAAAATACTGAAATTAATAAACTAGACTACTTATGATACTTAATTACGCAAATTAGAAAGCAATAAAACTACAAAAGACTTCAAGTATGCAATAATGTATTTAGGAATTATTTCCCCTAGTGTTTAACATGTAACCTTTTAAAATATATTCAATTCAATTTCTATAATTCTTGACCGGAGGGATTTACAATTAAAGCTAATATCTTTCTCAAGCATATTAACCCTAATCCTAAATTATTTACCGGAATCTCTTCACTTAGTAATAAAACTTAGAATTGCATTAATGTATAATGAATTCCCACACAAACAATCAACTTTCCGGAAGAAACATGTATCTTATCTCTAAGTATACATGTAATTCTCTTCAATTATGCTAAGATCTAATTACACATGCAATTTCTCAATCAACATCTATAATATCATATATTGATACTCTAGAATTATCAATCCATATCTAAACGACATAATTGAATCAAGAAAAGATAGAAACTTTCTTGAAATTATAATTCAATCCAAGGGTTACATGAAACCCTAGGTTCCATAATCCTAAATACTTGAATTCTAAGCTATCATAACGAATCTAAAAACGAGTTCCATCAAAAACATAAAATAAAGCATGAAAACTCCTCTTGATTTGATGAACAATCTTTAATCTTGAAATCGATGTCGTTATCGCTTCTTGATTGATGTTCTCCTTAAGTCTCTTCTTGTCTCTTGTCTCTCTTCGTTTCTGTAATGTCTCTCTTCCTTTTGAACCCTAAGATCCCCTTTTATATGTGTATTACACGGATTTTATTTTCGTCACCAGACACGGCCTGAGACATGGCCGTGTCTCCAGGTCGTGTAACTTTCTGTACAAAGGCAAAATTTCTACACAACTTCAAAATTTCATAACTTCTTCGTTTGAACTCGGAATTGAGTGAAACTTGATTCCTTTTCTTCGTTTTCGAGCCTAGAATGCATTTAAACCCTGAAATCAACATTATACTCAATTAAGTATCATTTTCTTTAAAGAAAACCAAAAATGTACGGGAAATGCTATAAAATCACCATATGAAATATGTTTAAAATCAGAGTTATCACTAAGCCTAAGCCCAAAGGATCTCCTAAGATATCAAAAAGCCCATTAACCAAACTAAGCCCAAAAGCACTCCAAAGCATGAGGATCTCTATTGTTCTGATCTATAAGCAGGCTTTTATGCCTCATATCGAAAATATAACCTCACTAGATTAAAGTACACTCAAAACCGATGAAGATTGATTTTAAGATCATAAAAATCGGATTTAAAATAAGAAAGTTATTTGTGATTGAACTTTTAAGTAAAATCGGGAAAAATACGAAAGCAAGTCAAAAGTACAACTTAAAAGGGTTTTAGATTAGTTTTCTAAGTTTTATTTCAAATCCTTATAATACTATATTTGTGATGTCCAAAGGACCCAGCTTTTAGAGATGACCTACCCCCGGACACTTTGATTGACTCACATGGCTGAGTGAGTGAATTCCTAATGACACTTTACTTGACTTTGCTTGTAGAATAGATGCACCTATCTATTAATTTTATCTAAAATATATATCAGCTAAATAAAACCTTTCTTCAAGTAGAGAATAGGCCCAAATTATATAAAATAAAAATTCTACTACGTCTTCTAAAAATTGATTATATTCAATTAGATCGTCTCTATTATTATCTTTAGTTTTTTGAAACATTAAACATTTAGTATTATTTTATTGTTCTTAGTAAATGGCCTTATGTGTTTGAAAACTCGGAAGGCCTTCAAAATCCTTGCCTGTTCTTTTGATTGGTCCCAATTTCCAGCCAATTTACTTAAGAACCTTTTGATATTTTATTATTAAAGTATTTCAAAAGATTTTATAATTTAATTATTATGATCTAGAATATTTTCTACTCTCTTAAGTAACTAATATAATCTATGAAAATGTTTAAGAAAAATAATACAATCTTCTAAATAAGTATAGAACAATTCTATATTCTATTCGTTTTTATGAAAAGGATTATAATCTACAGACATAAATATTATATAAGAACAATTAATACCAATTACTATTAATAATTAAAGTATAATACCACTTAAGAAATTCTACTGCACTATCCAAATAATTATAAACATGAATATCAACAACAGATTGTGACATAAATATGTAAGCAAAATATTATTAGAACCACCACAGGCAGCAGTGCCAAGACTAGTAGGATTTTATGCGAATATGAAACCTCCAAAGGCAGTAGTACTGGCCAACTATGGGGTTTTGTTCAATTGATAATTAAATAAACGAATAAAATCTCATGAAATTGCACCTAAATTAATTGGAGATTCTCCACATGAGATATAACATAAAAGAAGAGATAATCAAACTGAAATTTTATTGATTGAAATTAATTTGTACAAAATACAAGATTATATACAAATATTGGAAAGAAATATAAAAAATATTTGGATAATATTTGGAAATATTGAGAGGTAATAATATACTACCTCAAGAACAGAGAGAAGCAAATAATATGCTTCTTGGATAAGAGAGTGTTTGATTATTGAGAAGCAAACAATATGCATTGATTATTAGAAGCAAGATTAGAAGTAGGAGAAGGTACTGTTGTGGAAAGAAAAGGAGAATGAGTAAAGAAGAGGAGATGGTAGGAAGAGAAAGAGGTTGAGTGTGTGGTTTCCAACCTACCTTCAATGATGAAAGAGGCCTGCTTTTATAATGGAGAATACTAACCAATTACTG
Organism: Lumnitzera littorea; assembly: GCA_024138015.1. Classification (NCBI taxonomy): domain Eukaryota; kingdom Viridiplantae; phylum Streptophyta; class Magnoliopsida; order Myrtales; family Combretaceae; genus Lumnitzera; species Lumnitzera littorea. The sequence goes on along the minus strand of JAMXBB010000009.1, from coordinate 94,725,965 downwards.
TTATGAATAGTAATATTGTGGGCGATAGGGTACTGTGGAAATAATGAAATTATTAAGACATTTTACTGTATAAACAGTAATATGTCAGATGGTGGATGTTGACAACATTGTGCACTGTGGTACATGTGTACAAATAAGTATCGTATTTCTATTGAATTTTACAATACAGAATTACATTAAAAGATATTAATATTCACGGATCTCCTAAATCTATCCTATAGCAGTCACTTCATTTCTAATCTCACTGTAATGAGATGTTGAGTCTGATTCCAAACTTAATCCCTGGGTTGATTTGTTAATATTTGCCAATGCCCTTTCCAGAAACTGGATCAAATTCAACAATATTGCCTGAATCTTAAGAAGGTTGAGAAAGGAGCAAGGAAAAAGACTATGATGGCAATTTGGAGTTATTCAAGTGACTAAGAAGGAGAAATGTGCTTTATGGCAATGGACAATGAGATATATTATACTTCTAGTGATTCTTCATTTGATGAACTCAAAAATATGTATGATGAGTTACTTAAGAAATTTATTAAGGCACAAAAGAAGACAAGATGATGATTGAAATAGAAAGTAAATTCGATTGTTTAGAAATGAATATAATAAAGTTAATGATGTTAAAGAAAGATTAGAGGAGGATAATAAGCACTTAAGATTAGAAGTTGATAAATTAAATAGAAACAATGAAGCCTTAAATCTTAGGAATGAGGAGTTGGCTAAGGAAAATGATCAATTGAAAGGAAAGTACAACTCACTTGAAACAAAAATTGATAGCATGAAAAATGAGGATAATATGGTTGATAGGCTAAGAGAGCTTCAAATTGAAAATGCTATCTTGAAGTCTAGCCTAGATGATTCAAAATAAACTATAGCCATGTTCGTGAATGGAGAAAAGAATTTAGATAAGCTCCTTGACTCTCAAAGGCAAGGATTGAACAAAATTGGAATTGGTTATAGTAGGGAATATATTTACAAGTCTTACAAAAGTTACTTTGTAAAAGCAACAACTAAGACATGTAACTATTGTGATAGATATGGCCATATTGCACATACGTGTGCAATACGTTGCAATACCGATTTGAATCATAAAGATAAAATGGCTTGGGTTCCAAAAGAATAAGAATATATTATTGCAACTAATAATAAAGGATCCAAACTCACATGGGCACCAAAGAAGCAATCACATGTTTTTATAGGAACTTCAAGTGAGAGCAACTTAAGAAACTTGAATGGAGAATGCTTAAAGAAAAATTCAAATTGCCTCCAACATGATATTTAATTCAAGAAATTCATTTAAGTAGTCTTCATACAATAACTAACATATTTTGTGTACACTTAAAGTTCTCTACATTTGCTTAAGGCTTCCTTGTGTACATATCTACCATCTCTTGATTTTAATGTCAAATGTTAGCTCTCACATATTTAAATATGCTAATATTTCATGGTTAAATGGTTGGCTTGATTTGATTATGAAGCAATGCATAATTGATATATCCTTAACCATATTTGTGCTCAAATAAGTATTTAGGGATTTAACTAGTGTTTTTGCAATTACTAGCTTTGCAAGCTATGCTTAAACTCTCATCATGTCATAATGTACATATAAATCTTGCTTAGAACAGATAATTACAAATATCATACTTTTTGTGTACATTTAAAGTTTCTCATGAATACTTAGAATCATGTGCACACAATTTTGTCATGTTTCGATTTCCGTGTTCAAATCCGATTTTCGTGCTCAAATCTAATTGCCGCATGTTTAATTTTGCCCATAGATTGTGGTTGAATGATTAAGTTGGCTTACTTTTGTTTTTGTGCAAATTTGACTCTTTTAGACTCAAATTAGGCTCTTATTGTTGTTTGAGAAGTCATGTGATCGTTTTGTCTATTTGTATGCTATATGTCTTAATCATGCTACCCTTGTATCTATAGACACCATTGAAACTTATTTAGAATGCCAAATTATCATGAACTTGATTTAGTATGTATGTGTGACATGAAGCTCAATTTGTATTTAATGGTTGATTTTGATGATTTCAAGTGATGATTTTAGGACTTCCAAATCCTTCTTGCAATATTTTCCTTCCAACATGCTTGAACATGATGATGAAATTTACTTAAAGTATTGATATATGATAACTAAGCCTCATTACTCAAAATTAGTCATTCATACATTTATATGGCTTAATAATGAACTTTGTAGCAACTAATGAACTTTGTAGCAACTAATGACTTAATTCTTGTTAAATCTTACTAATGTTGTTGAGATACCAGCTTTTCACACTCAAGTAGACCTAAGAAACATGCTCATATAGATTTCATGTATAAAACATAGCGTTTAGCATGATTTGGGCACACTTAAAGTCATTTATAAGCAACTAAGTTGATATGTGTATAAATGAATTATGCATTGGTTTCCGTATCCAAAACTGGGTCTCACATGTTTATTTTCATCCTTAAATGATGTTCGAGTGGTCAAACTAGCTTGATTTGAAGTTCGTGAATATTTGAACTCTCTAGACCCTTTTTATGTTCTAAGTGCATTGTGGAGCATTTCATGACTATTTATGCCAATATAAAAGTTGCTTGGTTTGATTATGCATTTTTTATGTTCTTGGTATCTTTCAAATATGCTTAAACCATAAACTTATCTTGAATTTGAGAAAGAATCTGTACTTGCTCAATAGCTACATTTATGCTTAACATTTGATTTTAAGGAACTCGAGTAATGATTTTTCAATTTATAGAGCCTTAAAGCTATATTTTGTGCCTACCATACTCAAACATACATTTGAAAGTTGCTTAACTTGTTGGTGTGCAAAAACTCAATGTTTATGCACCTGTTTTGCTCATATATGCACACTTTCGCTTTATCCTGAAGCAATCTGTTTTGCTCCTATTCTCTTAACCGGCATGCCAGCACATCCAAATACCAGCAAGCCGGTTCATCTGTTTTTAGGAGCGACTTAAAATTACGTTGCTCCATCTCTCCCCCATCCTTCTTCCAAAACCCCTTTTTCTCTTCCTTAAACCCTAACCCCTTTCTCTCTCTTCGATCCATCTCTTTTCTTCCATCAAAATCCAAAATTTCTTCTCTCAATCGACTCTCCACTCTCTTCTCTTTCTCTTCACCTTTCATTAAACTTCTCCCTCTTCATCTTCCTCTCTTCACTTTCTCTCTCTACCCATACCCACCAACCGTTACGCTACTACACACCATCCATACACTTCCACTGTTATGCCGGCTTCCCTTACACTCACTCTATTATCTTATCCCCTTTCCCCCTCCTTCCTCATCCTCTTCCCCATGATCACCTATCTCCATTCACCTCTATAATAACCATGGCACCACGTGTTGTTCGTAGCGTAGCACCCCCGTCTTATAACAACCACCTCTTTCCCTCTCGACAACACTCTCAATGTTTTGAGAAATTTGTCAATTTAGAGGTCAATACCGGCATTATTTATCTACTGGAAGTCCTCGAGGAATTTTGCATTGCCACCTTTCTTAGGGTCATCACCAATCATGTCCTCGATATCCTTCAGCTTCCTCAAGAGGTACACGATGATGCCATTACGCATTTTTATTGTAATATGTCGGACTCTCTAGATGATTAGAGTAGGCCAAAACTGAAAATGAATCTAAGTGATGAGCTGCGTCGTAGTATCCTCTATACTGATGTTTACAGTACTTTAATTACTATTACGCTTGAGGATATTTATAGTCTTATTGGTGCTGTTGTTGGTGGAACGGAAGTGAATGTAAATTACTATGGAAAAAAATTCTATGAGAGAGATTTTTAAATTTAAAGGCATTGGAGCTTATTGGGGAAAAACAAAAAATTTGGCTACCATCCACCTTGACCTTAGGACAAAGATCCTCTACCATATTGCAATTCATAACTACTGTCATTGTTGAGGCTAACAATCCAATGTCCACCTTCAGGACTTATTATTTAATAATGAATAATCAAATTGATTTCTTTAGTATTGTGGTTCAATGCTTTAATCATATAAACAATAACCCATCTCAAGCTTTTCTTTGCTTTGGGCATTTGGTTACATAATTGCTTAAAAGAAAAGGTGTTTAGTTTCCTTCCCCCCCACGAGTAAGTCGAGTCAAGCACTTAAAATTAATTGATGTTTGTCGAGGGATTTGGAAGAAATTCAGCAATAATTGCATTAGGTGGAAAGACTTTCCTCCTCTTGATCTTCCCTCTGTACGTGGACCATAGGAGCCTATTACTTCGTTTGATGAGCTAGGCAGTCATAGTGCTCTTGCTTACTCAATTGCCGCTCTTTGCTATGCTGATACTCCTCCACTTGCAGGCTCTTCTCATCCGCCTCCAATAGATTTTAGGTTTCTATCCTTTGATCCAGCTGCTTGCCTTTCAGCATCCTTTCTATCAATACTTTAAAATGCACTACAATCAGCTTTGGGAGGACATTCATGATTACTTAAACAATGGGTTTCAAGGACTCTATCATCATTTCTAGCTGGACTACCATTGCCCCTCTTGCCCTTTTCCTCCTCTAGCTTAGGACGATGATCCTCCTACAGCTTAGTCATGCACTTTAGCTTTTTATCCTTGCTTTGCTCTTTTTGTTTAAAGAACTTGGTATTTGGCCACTCTTTCATTTCATTGTTGTTTTGTAAACTTTGGTCCTCGATGGGTGTGCTCTTTATATTGGTTATTTATGACTATTTTTGTAAGTTCCGTTTGCTGATCTTTTGCCCTCAAATTAACCTTTACTATGCTGGCTGCTTTAAATTACTTTTTGTGCTCTCTCTTTCCTTGATTTTGATCTTGTAGGGGGCATTTTCTCTGGTATAAGCTGGAGCTTTGTTGAACTTTTGACTTGAATCCTCTTTGCTCTTCCCTCTTCACCGCCTAGATCCTCCTCTTTTTTTGATGAGGCAAAAGGGGGGAAATATTCAAGTTGTTAGAATGTCAAAACGTATATTACATCGAATTGATAATAGTTACTCAAAAGATGATATTGATTCTATAACTTTGGCATATCTTGATTCTATAAAAGTTTGATATATTCTTTATGTGAAGTTTTTAAGAAGTGAGACTTAGTTCCTTAGCACATCAATATACTCTCATTTTGTAAGCACTCACTTGATCTTATTCAATTGTCAAATATCTTGAAATCGAGTGCTAAATTTAGGGGGATTATTAAATTGAGGGGAGCATTAGATTGAGGGGGAGTATTAGATTAAAGGGGAGCATTTAAAGTATAAGAGTTTTGTCCTCATCAAAAAGGGAGAGATTATTGAACCTAATGTTCATTATTTGATTTTGATGAGAACAAAACAAAAACTGTATATTTAAACATGTTGTTTTTCAAGAGAACAAAAACAAGTGGATGATTAAACTAAGTATTATTTGATTATTTTGAGATAATTGAATAAGTCCAATTAGCTTGCTTAATGATTAAATATATCAATTATCTCTACAAGAAATTTAATCTTTTGAAGTAGTGATCAAATTATCTTGAAGTTATATTGCAAAAAGTATTTGTTTGTTATGTGTTAAAAGAATTTTCAGGTGATATTTAGCCTATCGAGTTAACGGCTCAAGAAAGAACTAGGCTAATGGTAGAAAGCCCTGGAAAATACAAAGAAAATCTCACTGACCCGAAAGAACCGGCTTGTCGATAGTTCAAAGTATTGGCATATCAGTAAGTCAGATTCAACTAGCCGTTGGAGCATTGAAATGCATTGTAACGGGAAGAAATGAATGGGATAATATAAATGCTTAACAACCCAACCAAGGACAGTAGAGAACTGATCTTTTGCTACAATATTTCAACATTCTCTTGTATTCTTGTTGTCTCTTATACCACAAATTGCTAATATTTAAAGAGATTTAAAGTGTGGTGCTTGTAAGCTATTAGTTACAAGTATTGAGAGTTAAAAGCATTACACCAGTAATTCTTGAGATTGTGATTTGTGTTAAGAGTTGTGAGTGTGAAACTTGTGTAATCAAGTTTGTGTTTATGTAGCTCTTAGAACTTGAATTGAGAAATTAATAAAGTGATGTGAAGTCTTTGGTTGGAGGCATTATGTGTCCATGGGGACTAGGGGGCAATTAAAAATCCACGTTATATCCGGGCTTGATCTTTTTTATCCCTATCTCTATTAATTTCCGCATTTATTATTGTTTTATTGTTGCTTTGATTACTCTTATTATTGCATTTAGTTGTTTATATCAGAAAAGAATTACAATTTATCCTTGAACTCAATTTACCCCCCTCTCTTAAGTTTAGCCTGGTGTTCTTCAATGGCTACAATACAATCCATGCTACAACATAAACCAAAATACAATGAGTAGTTTAAATGACTAATGACACAAAATAGAAGAATCAATCAGTTTCTTCTTTTTTTCTCAAACCCTAACCCTAAGCAACTTACTCTTCTAGTCTCCATCTCTTCTCCAGTTCTCTTCTATTGATGGGAAATTTGAAACAATCGCTGTCGCACTGCCTATCTCTAAAGGCCACAACATAATCTTACTCACCAACGAGGTAATGATAGTATGTCTCTTGTACCTATCTTGACTCCTGTTTTTGTTGTCAATTGTCATAAGTAACTTGTAAGCATCCTCTCTCCCTTGTTAAGACTTAAGATTAAATCCTTTTATGGGTACTGTTGTGCGTGTATCTACTGTAGGCAATTGCCATTCATGTCTGTACTACTATGTGTTGTCGTTGGGGTTGCGCGTTGTACACTTGTATACTGTTATGTTTTTTATGCATATGTGATGATTGTTGTTGGGGTTACATCGCTCAGGTGTTTGATGTCATGCGTGTCACGTATGCGTACTGTTGTCTTGCGTGTATGTGCTGACTGCTAAGTGTTGAGTTATGGGTTTGATCGACAGTATGCGCTGTGCCTTGTGCATTGCCTCATCTTTATCTAAAATTCAACACATAAGCAGAAAGCTAACTGCCCTAAGAAAATAGAGCTAGGTAAGTGATAAAAGAAACCATGGTACCCCCATCAAAAAAGCCACTTGAAACCATCATAGAACCTATGCAAATATGACTAGAGCTCTAATATAAATAGCCTATATAATTTGTGGAATGAGAGCTTTCATTTTCATCTTATTCAAATGCTTATAAAGATCTATATGAGCTAGCTTCTGAAACCTAGCAATCTCACACAACTTTGAATTGTTTCCCTTCACAAAGAGGATAGTAGGGAAGACGTAACCAAAACATGTCATAATCTGTCAGCTAATTGACAGTAATAGGGACAATCATGGCCTGTGGGAAACTTAAAAAAGCATCAACTAAAGAAAAAGGAACAAGTAGCTGATAACTGGTTTGATTCTAATGTACACAGATCCAAACAATGGCTAATTAGAAAGAAAGATGAAAGCATATGATGCAAGATGAAGAAATATACAATCGAACTCGGTAAAAAATAAATAATAAAAACAAATGAATCTTTTTATTTCTAGAACACCCAGTCTTATGTTTAATTACTGATGCCTTGATGTTTGAACTCTTACTAATAGCCAATTTTAGGAGCACAATGGAGGCTGGTGAATTCCAAGCTTTTATGTAATGCATTACATTTTGTTACAAGACCCTACTCTTTTTGTGTATTAATAGAATGTAATGTAAGCAGGCTGATTTAACTTGACTTGTCTTTTATTTTAGTTGTCAAAACATAATTCTACTGTATGTACATACGTTTCTTTGTTCAATGAAAGCATTCTTAGTTTGATCGAAAAAATAAAAACGTAGCTTAGATAGCTTAAACACTTGGGAAAACTTAGTTTACTCCTTTTTACTACTATACTAGATTTTGAGTTGGTTAGATTAGCAATTTAATTATACTTAGAGATTTGATAAATAATTTGTCTTTTGTGTTTTATTTTTAGAATGGATCAAAATATTGATACCATTGATGATACAACTATCCAACATATCAATGTGGATTATGAGTCAGAAGCATAAGCACCTGGAAATGATGTTGGCAATCCATCTAATGCTACTACTACTAGAACATCTCAAGGTTCTATAGAACCTTAAGGTAAGAGACTTAGAGCAAATACTTCTCCTATTTAGAAAGCATTTACAAAGGTAAGAAAAGGAAAAGATGGTAAAGAAAGGGCAAGATGTAATGGATGTAAGAATGAATATGTTGTTGGTGGGTCTAAGTATGAGACATCTACTTTAATTCGACATATCGAAAAGTGTCATTTGCTTCCTAAGTATCAGGATGTAGGTGAAATGATCATTGATCAATCTGGAAAATTAAAGTCAAGAAAAGTGAACAATAAAGTTGCTCATGAAATTTTGCCAATGGCATAATTGAGCACAATCTTCCTTTTTCATTTACTGAATTTAAGAGGATTATGCAACTCATAAAACATTTTAATCCTGATTATATGCCTATCTCTAGAAAACAGCCACATCTGATGTATGGAGATTATACTTAAATGAGAAGCAGAAGTTGAAAAGTGATTTGGAAAAAGTTCTCGATAGAGTATGTTTGACCTCGGACTTATGGACAGCTTACATTAGTGAAGGTTATATGTGTTTAACTGTTCATTTTGTAGATGAAAATTGGAAGCTAAGTAATAACATTCTTTCCTTTTGTTACATGCCCCCTCCTCACTCGGGACTTAAATTATCAAAGAAAATGTTTGATTTTTTTGAAAGATTGAGGCATTGATAGGAAAGTTTTTTCTCTTACCTTGGACAATGCATCTGCTAATGATTGCATGCAAGATTTCCCGAAAGATCAGCTTAATTTACAAGGTAGTTTGTTGTGTGGGGGTGAGTTTTTTCATATTAAATGCTGTGCCCACATTCTTCACTTGATTGTTAAAGATGGTTTAACAGTAGCTAATGAGGCTCTGCATAAGATAAGAGAGAGTGTAAAATATATAAGGGGTTTAAAAGCCGAATGATACAATTTTGGAAGTGTGTTAATGAAGTTGGCATTAGTGATGTTGGTATTGGTTTGCATTTGGACGTACAAACCAGATGGAACTCAACTTATCTTGTGCTTGAGAGTGCTATCAGCGTACCTTTTCATACTTTCAATTGAATGATTCTCATTATGAATATTGTCCATTAGTAGAGGAGTAGGAAAGAGCACAAAAATTGTGCAGATTTTTTAGTCCTTTATATACCATTACAAACTTAATGTCTGGGTCCTCTTATCCGACTTCAAATTTATATTTTTTGCAAGTATGGAGGATAGAGTGTTTGCTGAATGAGAACTTGACAAGTGAGGATTTTATTATAAGGGATATGTGTGTTAAGATGAAGCAAAAATTTGATAAATATTGGAGAGAATACAACATCATTCTTGCACTTGGAGTAGTTTTTGATCCTCGGATGAAGTTCAATTTTAATAAAATTGATTCACTTAGGTGTGAAGAGAAATTTGATAAAATAAAGACTAAGTTGTATAGGCTATTTGAAGAGTATGATAGCAATAAGGGAAAAAATACAATATGCAGTAGCTCTCATGTTGGATCTTCTCAAACACTTGCATGTAGAGGTAAAGGGAAATGACTTGTGGGGAACACTGGGCTAAAAAAAAATTTAGATATCGACTCTGTTACTCTTGATGTAAGTTCAACTAATCTAGTTGTAGACATCTAATTTTTTCCCCTCTGTAGTCTTAATTTTTATTTTTACAAAAAGGTCCTAATTTAAAAAATAAAAATAACAAAAAACATTAATAAAAGATAAAAATAATAAAAAATTAACAAATGATGAAAATACCAAAAAAATAAGAAAAGAAAAAATTATTATAAAAAGTTTTGTAGATTTTTAGGAAGTAACTTATATTAGGAACAAATAGTTTTAGTTTTAGCTTAGTTAAAAAATTTTATTTTTGAACCGAGTAGTTTAAATACAACTTAATTGTACTGAATGTTAAGGCACAAGTTAACGGCTTAACGAATAAGCATTGGAGTATTGGAATAGACTTAGTTTGAGGTCTTAGGTTCGAGTCTCGCCAGGCACCTATGTCTTTATTTTTCTATCTTTGCAAAAACAAGATGAAAATGGGATTCATATCTGAGATCATTTGAATTTAGTTTGGTATTATTAAATCAGATTTGAATTAAATTTAGATCTAGTTTAATAAATTAATTAGATATGATTTAGAGTGATATGATTTAGACTATACAAAATACACATGCAGTTAGAAAAAAAGAGGGAGAACAGAAAACAGGAGGTCGAACTCCAGCTTGATACAACAGTCATCCAGTCCTTACAAAACAACATACAGCACATCAACGCAGTGTACACATAACAACCCAATTCACGCGCGCCTAGCAGCCACGCCACACGCCATCGTAAGTCCAACCGATCACCAACGTTGACAGCCAGCAGCCTTGTCACTGATTCATTGAACAACAACCAAGTTTGGCCTTATTCGGTTCTTTCAATTTTTTTGTGTTTATTTATTTATTTATTATTATTGTTATCATTATATCATTATTATTTTTATTTTATTAGATCCTTATTTGCTGATGTTAATAAGATAATATATAAGTAGTTATGTATATATATTAGCCTAATAGAGTCTTTCAGTAGTAATGTTTCTATATGTATATTGAGTATGTCATATTTTATTTATTTTGATAGATAGTTGAAATGTACTATGGAGCTTAGGATTTCTTTTGGGATTAAATTTTTTATTATTATTAACATTTCTCACATAGAAATTTTTTTTTAACTAAGAATTAATAAAAGACCCTTTTAAAAAATAGGATTTTTAGAGTATTTTTTATAAAATAAAAACACATACGAGTTAGGACTCCTTTACATTTTTTTTTTTTAATAAACTGAATCAATTAAGAATGTAAAGCTTGTCGATTTTTAAAATTAAAATAAATCAACACATTAAAGATTATTTGAAAGAACTACGATTATCTGATCCCGGTTAGCGGGTACGTAGGCACCTTCTAAGAGACGATAAAATATATAGAAACTTAGGTTTTTTTTTTTCTTTTTATTATTTACTTATTTTTTCTTTGAAAATGTTATAATTAAAATAATAACCCTAATTTCAGTAAATAAATAGTAATACCCATTAGGGTTTAATAGGTTAGCCCCCAAACTCGGAACCCTTTGGTTTTTCATTAAAATTGAAATTAAAGACCGTTAGCTAAATCGTAATCAACCAATCTAATTGATTACAATTTTCTTCTTTTCTCCCAACTTTGGTTGGGTAGCGACTCTAAAAATTTTTCTAAATAAAAAACCAAAATTTTCTAATTTCTTTAGTCAAAGATTAATATTAAATGGGTTATGGTTTAGTATTAATTGGAAATGGGGAAATCAATTTTAAATAAAAGAAATTGAAAAACAGGCTTGATGGTTTGGCGACTCTACTGGGGACTGACCTAGAGGGCTAGTCACTAGAAGTTACCGAAAATAGGATCATTTAAAAAAAAATAAAATAAAAAGATGAAATAATAAAAATAATAAAAAAGAACTTAGGTATGTTATTTATTTGTTTATTTTATTTATTTATTTTTTGCTAACATTTTTTTTGTTGTTGTAATTTATTTAAGGGGGTAATTTTGAATGGTTTACTTTTATTTTGTTTTTCTGCATCATAAATACATGGTAGATACAGTCAGAACCAGGCCGTCTTAGGACCTTAGGAGGGGGGTCATTGTGTAAGTTTCGGATGTTGTGAGGTAACCACCTTCCGGAGCCAATCAGACTACCCAACTCAAGTTCAAATGCGACCACAGAATCGTTGCTTTAAAAAAATGTAGTGGTTGCAGAACTTGAGAACCTTTAGAACTCACCCTTTTGCATTACACAAAACCTTTTTTCAAAAAAAAAAATTACAAGAACCTATGATGTGGTTAACCTAAGTGGATAAAGGCAGTTGTGAAGTTGTAGTTGTAATATTTCCCTATAAATAATTTGTAAAAATTTTACGTAAAGTTTAGAATACGTTGTAAATGTAACTTTAATTTTGATTTTGATTAGTCATGGCTAGATTAAGTTAAGGGCCTTTTGAAGACATTCATGTCCACCTACCACATTGGCCACAGAAACTGCTTCAAACATGGTTTCAACTCTTCAGCCCAAATAAGCAGGAATTTATTAAGAATAGGATTTGGCCTATCCTCTCTCTACAGAAGATCCCCGTGAACATCACTCTAATGCGGGCCTTAGTCCACCTATGGGAGCTCGAATCCACCAATTTCTATATGGGCCTACATCAACTAAGCCCAACTTTAGAAGTATGCTCTCAATTGTTGTAGGCTCCTACAATCACGGATGATATCTATGTCCTAGACTTGGAAGCTGCAGCATGAAAGACCTTTAGTAAGTTGTTAGGAATCAAAAAAATTGAAATAAACCGGGTTCTAAATCAAGGAAAGACCATTCAATTAGAGGATGTCATGGGTTAGTTTTCTACTGAATAGAAGCATAGAGAAAAACGCGAGGTTTTTTGTGTAAATTTAGAAACATGGCACTAGTATCGGGTCAACGCTTTTATACTGGTGGTCTTCAACACTATTTTGTTCCCTGATGAAAGACGTCGAGTCCATTTCAGAATTGCATAACTCGTAACCCAATTCCTTGAAGGGAAATCATATGTCTCGGCCCTTCTGGCTGAGCAGATTCGGTCACTAAACCATCTCAAGAAAAAGAAATGAGGAGATCTGAAAACTAATATGGTCCTACTAGTGGTCTGGTTCGTTAGCCACATGAGAAGTTACCAACTTGATTTCAATCGAGCTGAGTTTACTCAGCAATATGATCTCATCAAATCTTTTGGAGAAAGAATTGAGCTGCCAGAAAATATAGCTAGCTGCTACTGGGTCCAATACTTTCAGAGTATGAAAGCGGAAGAGTTGTTGTTGACACCCAGATGGTTTGCAAGCAAGGAAATGATAAGAAGGTGTGAAGACTTCAGGGCGGTCCTTCTGATCAGCTTTAAGCTCTACACCGGATACATCCCAACCAATGGACTCATTAAGGACATGACCCCTATACCATCATTAGAAGCTATCTCGTTAGACTTCCTTAACCCCAGCATGACAATGGCTGATAAAGTAGCCAAGCTTCAGAACATCTGAGCTCTTTGGTGCACAAGAAAGACCACCCCTACCACTAAAGGGATAACAGCCAAGAGCCAAACAACCAAAGGATTTCTTTATCACCAGCTAAAAGGGTTGAAAGATATGGAAGACAACAAAGAGAAGGGGGAAGTTCAAGTTAAAGCTGAACCCGAGAGGACGAGTAAAAGAGAGTAGGAGTTAGAAAACCGTTGCAAGGAGTATCATTAGAAGATAAAGGCATTAGAAGCACAACTGAAGAGGACCAAGGGCAAAGAAGAGCAGGCTCTTATGATTTGAAAGAAGAGAAAGACGCAGGATAAGCCTACTAGTCACTAGGAGAATTAGATTTTAGATTTCAAGTTTTTTTTTTGTGTTTTCTTTAGAATTCTTTTTTGTGAACAGAATAAGAGGTGTAAAGCTTCACAATTGCAAAAATTAATAAGAGTTAGTTAGGTTTTGCCACATCAAAGGTTTCTTCCCAATTTTTAATTTTTCATTGCACTCGTATGACATTCATCTTACATCTATACAATTAACAACTCTGTCTTAGGAAAATGTAATATATACTAACCCTTTGTTGAGATGGTCTTCGCAATCAGGTAAAATTTCAAGATAACTCCCAAACGTCAAGTCTTTCAGAGAAGTCCGATTAGAATATGTTCCTAGACCAGGATGGCCACCACTCAAGGAAATGATGGAGACCTTGAGATCAATGATCCCTCCGAGCTGAGGTTTCGTTTCATAGAAAAGGCTATAGAGAAGATGGCAGAACAAATGAGCTTCTTAGCAGACAGCATTGCTTTACTGCGAGCTACAGCACTGGCTAATGAAGAAAGTTCTAAAACCCGTTATGGGAAGAATACACAAGCTCTTGAAGCAGAGCACGAATATCAAAAAGACCCATTCGAGTCAGAAGGAGTTTACCTGAAAGATAACCCAACCTTCGAACTTGATACGTATGCGACCTTGAGACCTGTTGACCATGGGCTAAGCATGGACAGCTTGAAAGAACTGGAAAAGAAATTGACACAACAAATAATTGAGAAGATGAAGGCACTTGTAGGGTATGATGGATTTGAACCAGTGGGGATCACGAAGTTTTCCATATATGACATGGGATCATACCTTGAGAAGTTTAAGGTACCAGAATTCGAAAAGTATAACGGGATGGGTTACCCCAAGCTCCACACTAGGTTGTATGTCAAGAAGATGGGTAAATATGTTTAGTACGATCCACTCATGCTACAAACATTCCAAGATAGTCTGATTGGACCAGCCCTGACTTGGTATGCCTAGCTTGATTTGAATCAGATAAATACATGGGAGAAACTTGCTAGATCATTTTATGAACAATATAAATTCAACATAGAAGTAGCCCCAACTATGATGGACTTGGTTGCCTTACGAAAGAAGAATAATGAATCGTTCAAAGAATACGCTCAAAGATGAAGGTCCTTAGCTTCAAGAATCTTTACTCCTACGACCGAGAAGGAGCTTACATCAGCTTTCATTAACACCTTGGAAAGGCCCTACTTTTCCCATCTCATCAGGCAGGCCTAGTCTAGTTTTGCTGAAGTAGTAGCAGTAGGGTGCAGGATTGAAAGTGCTGTCTCTTCCGGTAAGCTACAAGAGCTAGCAGATAGAAGACCACCAGTGTCATGATCTGGTCCTAGACCAGCTGGCAGCAAGCCCAAAGAATCTATGGTTGGTATGGTAAATTCAAATGCCAGACCAAACGCTCAAGTCGCTTTTAGGGTGAATCTACCTCCCGCTCAGCAACAGTTCAGAGACCAGTTTCAAACTAACAAGACTTATAGACAATTTACCAAGATACCGGTCCCTTTAAGTTAAGTCCTCGAGAAGTTTAGAAGGGATAATTTTATACGATACGAACTCCCTAGCGATCGATACCGACCGAGAATCTTTGACCCTACAGTAAAGTGTGAATACTACTGTGGACAAGTGGGGCATTCGACTAATGCATGCTGGAGACTAAGGAACAAGATTCAGGATTTGATAGATGAAGGGACAGTACAGTTGGCTTTCGTGGAAGCCCCGGATCCTAACGTTAACAATAATCCCTTACCTAATCATGGGCCGATGATTGGTATGATTTTTGATGACTGTGCTGTCAATGTCATTGATTCTGATAAGAAGCCTAAGGTTTTTGAGTTTTACACTGACAACCAGACTCCAGAAGTGAAGAGGTACACATTCTATGGACTGTTGCCACCAGAAAATTACAAGGCTGCTTCATTTAACTATCACCTGGTAAATTAGGAAAAGTTAGGTCCCCTGGTAGATGGCATTACTTGATCGGGAAACATTTATCACCCAAGAGAGGAGCATGGGAGGAAGGTCACGTTGGGAGAATTGAATGATAAGATGGCAGCCAAACACATTGAGGGGCTATCGACCTTTACCAAGATGATCAAGTTGAGTGAGTATAAGATCATGGATTAACTCAGTAAGACTCCTGCACAAATATCATTGATGAGCTTATTAATCGCATCTGAACCACACTGGGAGGCTTTGTTTCGCACTTTAAATGAGGTGAAGGTCCCTCGGGAAATTCTAATTGAGAAGATGGGACTGGTTACTAATTCGATCCTTGTAATAGATCAAATTTCATTTTTAGCTAAAGAATTAGGCGAAGAAGGGAATAAACATACAAAGCCACTCTCTATCATGGTGAGGAGTAACGACATAATTATCACCAGGGTGCTCATTGACAACGGATCATCGTTGAACGTCTGCCCACTCACCACCTTGGATTTGCTAGGCATCGACACATTTGCAATTAAGCCTTCTTCCACAACAGTTAGGGCCTTTGATGGTTCTAGAAGAGAGATTATAGGGGAGATTGATTTATTCGTGAATATTGGCCCTTAGCACTTTACTATTTGATTCCAAGTCATGGACAATCCAAGATCTTTCAATCTACTATTGGGAAGACCTTGGATTCATGCAGCAAGGGCCATACCCTTGAGCTTGCACCAAAAATTGAAGTTTATCTCAAATGGCCAGGTGACTACAATTCTGGGAGATCAAGATTATGAAATCTACAAAGAGATAGCTATACCCTACATAGGAAGTAAGGGATAAGAAGAGCTGGGTTTTGCAAATGTTTAAAGAAGTGAACATGATTACTGGACCTGACAGAGAAGATGATAGAAGAATGGGATTCAAGGAAGGCCAGATCGGCACCTATGGCCTTGGCTACAATCCTACCCCAGCGGAAGAATTCCAGAAGAAACAAGCGAGGGGCAAGAGAGGTAACAGATTATACCATGCCTCAATGACCTTTCCACCACTAGCTGAGACGTTCATACGGGAGGAGACTCAAGCTCAAGAATCTGGCAAAGAAGGATCAACAAACTCGCCACACAAGTTCCAGCATCATTTGAATAACCGGTTCTTCATCCCGGCGAATAGCAACAGGTCTTCCCTAGGGTAAAGGGGTGACCCATAGTTAGTATTCTCTGAATTTTTATTTTCAATAGTCATCGTTTCAAATGTATCATCGAACCTTTTGTTCAAAATTAGTTAGGCCTTTATCTCGTTTGAGACCCACTTCCATTTATTCAATGAAATCTTAGTTCATTTCTTTCTTATATTGCATTTCAGTTCTCTTTTGCTTACATACACTTTTCATGCATTCTCATTTAGATCCAATGAACTAAGTGAAAACCAGGAATACCTCACGTAGGTAGAAAATGAGAATATCAATATCACTTCCAGCCTTACTGGGTTAGTCATCGGGAGCGATGTCGATGACCACAGTAATATGCAAGAGGAATGGCAAAAACATGAACTGGGTAGAATTACTATTGATGAACCGATTGAGACAATTAATGTGGGAAATGAAGAAAATCTTAAGAATTTAAAAATTGGGGTGAGTTTATAAGAGAAACAAAAAATAGAAATGATTGCGTTGTTAGCCAAATATCAAGACATGTTCGCTTGGTTGTATGAAGATATGCCTGGGTTGGACCCGTCGATTATAGTCTATCGTTTACCCACGCACGAAGACGCCAAACCAAAAAAGCAAAAATTGAGGAGATTTCAACTTGACGTCTTGCTGAAAATTAAAGAAGAAGTAAAGAAACTACTGGAGGATAGATTCATTAAAGTGTCGGATTACCCTTAATGGGTAGCTAATATTGTTCCAATAATTAAGAACAATGGGAAAGTCAGAGTGTGTGTAGACTTTCGAGATCTCAACCAAGCAATGCCTAAAGATAATTTTCCATTGCCTCATATTGATGTCTTAGTGGACAACACGGCTGGAAATCATCCATTCTCTTTCATGGATGGTTTTCCGGGATATAATCAGATTCGGATGTTCGAAGAAGATAAGACAAAAATGACTTTCATTACGACTTAGGGAATGTTTTGCTATAAGGTGATGCCGTTTGGGCTTAAGAATGCAGGTGCAACATATTAAAGGGCCATGGTTGCAATTTTTCATAACATGATGCATAAAGAAATAGAAGTGTATGTTGATGATATGATAGCAAAATCTAAAGAGGAGGAAGATCATTTAGAAAACTTGAGGAAGCTATTTGATAGACTGAGGAAGTACCACTTGAAATTGAATCCGGAGAAATGTACCCTTGGTGTGACGTCAGGAAAATTGTTGGGATTCATAGTCAGCCAAAGAGGTATTGAAGTCGATCCTGATAAGGCCAAAGCTATAATTCACATGCCTCCTCTACAAATGCTCAAGGAAGTGCAAGGATTGCTGGGGTGTTTAAGTTACATAGCCTAATTCATATCACCGTTAACAGACAAATGTCACCTTCTTTTTAAGCTATTAAAGAAGAATGCAAAGATTAACTGGAATGAGGAATGCGAAGAGGCTTTCACAAAAGTCAAAGAATACCTCATGAAACCTCCGGTGTTAGTAGCTCCTAAACCTAGAAAGCCGTTGTTTTTATACCTGACCATAATGCCTGAATCCATGGGATCCATGCTTAGCCAGAAGGAAGAAGAAGGGAAAGAGCAAGTCGTTTGCTATCTAAGCAAGAAGTTTATAGACGGGGAGCAAAAATACTCAGAGGCCGAAAGAACCTGTTGTGCATTGGTCTGGGTCATGCATCGGCTCAAACAATATACACTATATTATCAGATTGAGTTGATAACATAATATGATCCTTTGAAATACTTAGTTGAGAAACCAGCCCTCGTTGGTAGAGTTTCAAAGTGGCAGATGCTGCTGACAAAATTTGACATTAAGTATGTGAACCAAAGTTCAGTTAAGGGGTAAGCTTTGGCGGATCAATTAGTGGAGAATCCTTCTGAGAAGATTCCTCAAGAAGCACGGGTTGAGTTTCCCGATGAAAGTATCCTGGTAGCGGGAAAATTTTCTGATTATGAATTAGTCGAAAAATCTTCAGGGTGGAAAATGTTCTTTGACGAAGCAGCTAATGTGTCAGGACGTGGAGTAGGGGCAATTCTGGTATCGCCTGAAGGTACACAATTTCCAATGGATGTGAGACTGGCTTTCCCATGTACCAATAACATTGCAAATTATGAGGCGTGTATTTTGGGACTCAAAATCGCATTGTTTAAGGAGATACAGGAATTACAGGTATATGGAGATTCTTTGTTGATCATAGGCCAAGCTCGGGGTGAGTATAAGACGAAAGACCCTAAATTAGTACCTTACCACCAACACCTAGCCGAGTTGATAACCAAGTTCGAAAAGATTACATTCGTGTACGTACTAAGTGTTCAAAACCAATCTGTCAATGCTCTTGCTACTTTGGCATCAATGATCTAGATATCGAGAGGAGTGGAGATTCAACCACTTAAAATTGAAATTGAAGAAAAGCCCGCTTTTTGTTTGGCAATAGAAAGTTCATGTGATGAAAAGTCTTAGTATCATGATATCAAAATGTTTCTACAACATGGTACGTACCCCAAAGGAGTAGAGAGGAAGGACAAAAAATTAATTAGAAGATTGGCGGCTCAGTACTTGATGAGCGATTCTACGTTATACTGACGATCATTTGACGGTACGCTTTTATGTTATGTAGATGGGAAAGAGGTAGAGATGCTAATGAAAGAAGTGTACGGGGGAGTATGTGGCCCCCACATGAATGGCTACATGCTTACCAAGAAAATCATGAGGATGGGATATTACTGGTTAACTATAGAAGCGGATTGTATCGGACATGTTAGATGCTACCATTTGTGCCAGATCTATGTAAACAAGATAAATGCTCTACCTCAGGAATTGCATACATTATCAGCACCATGGCCTTTTTCGATGTGAGGAATAGATATCATTGGCCTGATCACTCCAAAGGCATCTAATGGGCACCAATTTATATTGGTAGCTATTGATTATTTCACTAAGTAGGTTGAAGTCTCATCCTACTCTAATGTAACGAATGGAGTAGTGGTCAAGTTCATTAGGAGAGACATATTGGCTCGGTATGGTACGCCAAAAACAATTATTACTGACAATGGTACGAATCTAAATAATAAATTGATGTCTAAGTTATGCCAACACTTCAGGATCATTTATAGAAATTTTACTCCTTATCGGCCCCAAATGAATGGAGCAATGGAAGCAGCTAATAAGAACATCAAAAGAATTATTGAGAAGATGGCCATTACGTATCGAGATTGGCATAAGATGTTACCATTTGCACTCATGGCTTATCAAACTTCTATCAGAACATCAACAAGGGTAACCCCTTACTCGTTGGTATATGGAATGGAGGCTGTACTACCAGTAGAGGTCGAGATCCCATCTCTTAGAATATTGCAGGAAACTCAATTAGATGAGGCTGATTAGGTAAAGAAGTGTATTGAGCAATTGAACTTAATTGATGAAAAGAGGCTGGCAGCTTTATGCCATAACATTTGCTATCAGCAACGAATGGCTAGGGCTTTCAACAAAAAAGTACGACCCCGAAGTTTTGAGCAAGGAGATATGATGCTGAGGAAGACGTTGCCTAACACAACTGATTCGAGAGGGAAGTTTGCCTCAAACTATAAAGGGCCTTACATTGTGAAGAAAGTATTGCCAGGGAGAGCTGTTATCTTGTCTCAAATGGATGGTCCGGACTTGAAGGACCTAGTAAATGCTGATGCATTGAAGATGTACTATCCTTCAACATTAATGAAATTCTTACAAACAATCTTACTATTACTATGGTCTCATTTTCATTTTCTACATGCAAAGTTGGTATTCCTAATAGTCATTAGCATTGGATAGTATCCTTAGCGTTTCTTTTTCCCATTCCACTAAAAGACCCCACTTCTCGCTCTATCATCTACCCAAATAAACCTTACACATAAGAAGCACAAGAAAAATAATCACTTAATTTAAAGCAATGACTATTGATGAAAATTCTTTTAATACTTTATTATGGTTAATCCCCCAAGAAAGGGAGACTTGTTTCTTATTTTTCAGGACATGGCCATGTTCAGAAGGAGTAACGTGTAGCGTATAACTAGAAACTCACTTGAGAACAAATGCTTACATGAAAAGCCAATGTTTGGACCGGAAGTTCAATACAGGATATCTTTGTTCGAGAAATGAATATGTTTTACATTTGTTTCAGGTTTAAATTGCTTTCACAAAAAAGAAAAAAAAAAGAAAAGAGAAGAAAAAGAAAAAAAGGGGTAGGTGGGGTGGTTAGAAAGAGACAGAAGAAGAAAGAAGAAACAGAGCAGCAAGAATAAGAAAAGGCAAAGGTAAGGGTCAGAATCATTGTTTCTAATCGGACTGCTCAATAAGACATTGGACTAGTTGGGAGCTATCATTGAAACTAGGTAAGTGTTTCTAAGCCTAATAAAACATTGCATTGGCATTTGGTTCCCACTAAGGATGACAACTTGTTTTCCCAAAACAATTTCTTAGCAAGTCAGCCAGCCCATAGAACGTAGTCACAATCTAAAGCTTCTAAAGCTTCTTAAGCTTTCGCCTGGCTCCTAAAACACAGTCCCAATTTGTAATCTCTTAGGGAGCTAGCCAACTCGTAGAGCATAGTCCCAATCCAGGGTTTCTTAAACTCCCAGTAATATGACTCACTGAACGTTACTTAACTCAAAATTTCTTCAAGGGATTTAGCAAGCTCAAGAAGCGCTATCCCAATTTAAGTTTCTTATTAACTTTAGGTCTTTGCTAGCTCAAAGGGCGCTTTGACCACCTTGGTTAGTTAGCTTATCAGGGCACTACCAAGTTTTCCTTGTTTTTAGGTCTTAGCCAGCTCAAAGGACGCTTTAACTGCCTTAGTTAGTCAGCTCACCAGGATATTACCAAGTTTTCTTCGTTTTTAAGTCTTAGCCAGCTCAAAGGACGCTTTAACTGCCTTAGTTAGTCAGCTCACCAGGATATTACCAAGTTTTCTTCGTTTTTAAGTCTTAGCCAGCTTAAAGGGTGCTTTGACCACCTTAGTTAGTCAGCTCATCAAGGCACTACCAAGTTTTCCTTGTTTTTAGGTCTTAACCAGCTCAAAGGGTGCTTTGACTGCCTTGGTTAGTCAGCTTATTAGGACACTACTAAGTTTTCCTCATTTTTATGTCTTAGCCAGCTTAAAGGGCACTTTGATTACCTTGGTTAGTCAGCTCATCAGGGCACTACCAAGTTTTCCTCATTTTCAGGTCTCAACTAGCTTAAAGGGCGCTTTGATCACCTTGGTTAGTCAACTCATTAGGGCACGACTAAGTTTTCCTCGTTTTTAGGTCTTAGCCAGCTCAAAGGACGCTTTGACCACCTTAATTAGTTAGCTCATCAGGGTACGACCAAGTTTTCCTTTTTTTTAGGTCTTAGCCAGCTTAAAAGGTACTTTGACCGCCTTGGTTAGTTAGCTCATCAGGGCATTACCAAGATTTCTTTGTTTTTAGGTCTTAGCCAATTCAAAGGGTACTTTAACCACTTTGGTTAGTCAACTCATTAGGGCATGACCAAGTATTCCTTCATTCTTCAGGTCTTAACCAAGTTAAAGGGCACTTTGACCGCCTTAGTTAGTCAACTCGTTAAGGCAAACCAAGTCTTCCTTCATTTTTCAAGTCTTAGCCAACTCAAAGGGCACTTTGACCGCCTTGGTTAGTCAGTTCATTAGAGTACGACTAAGTTTTTCTTCATTTTCAGGTCTTAGCTAGCTCAAAGGGTGCTTTGACCGCCTTGGTTAGTCAACTCATTAGGGCACGACTAAGTCTTCCTTCATTTTTCAAGTCTTAGCCAGCTCAAAGGGCGCTTTGACCACGTTGGTTAGTCAGCTCATTAAGGTACTGCCAAGTTTTCCTTGTTTTCAGGTTTTAGCTAGCTTAAGGGACACTTTGATCGCCTTGATTAGTCAGCTCATTAGGGCAAGACCAAGTTCTCATTATTCTTTTTAGGGATTTTTGCCAACCCACAAAGGTGCTACCCCTCGCTATTCTTCGCTTCAAACTAACCTTCATCAAGTATCTTAACGTTCCTTAAGATAGAGTTGTCCTGAGACAAAAATGGTGTCTCTTTTGTCTTTGTGGCAAAGTTTTGCTTAAACTTCACCACAAAGAGGGGCAGCTGTCGATACTTAATTTTTGCCCCTCTATAGTCTTAATTTTTATTTTTACAAAAAGGGTCTTAATTCAAAAAATAAAAATAACAAAAAAATTAATAAATGATAAAAATAATAAAAAATTAACAAATGATAAAAATACCAAAAAAATAAGAAAAGAAAAAATTATTATAAAGAGTTTTGTAGATTTTTAGGAAGTAACTTATATTAGGTACAAATAGTTTTAGTTCTAGTTTTAGTTTTAGTTTTAGTTTTAGCTTAGTTAAAAAATTTTATTTTTGAACCGAGTAGTTTAAGTATAACTTAATTGTACTGAATGTTAAGGCATAGGCCAACAGCCTAACAGATAAGCATTAGAGTATTGGAATGGACTTAGTTTGAGGTCTTGGGTTTGAGTCTCGCTAGGTACCTATGTCTTTATTTTTCTATCTTTGCAAATGTAAGATGAAAATGAGATTCATATCTAAGATCATTTGAATCTAGTTTGGTATTATTAAATCAGATTTGAATTGAATTTGGATCTAGTTTAATAAATTAATTAGATATGATAAGATATGATTTGGAGTGATATGATTTAGACTATATAAAACACACACGTAGTCAGAAAAAAAGAGGGAGAACAGAAAATGGGAGGTCGAACTCCAGCTTGATACAGCAGTCATCCAGTCCTCACAAAACAAAATACAACACATTAATGCAGTGCACACGTAACAGCCTAATTCGCGCATGCCCAGTAGCCACGCCACACACCATCGTAAGTCTAACCGATCACTAACGTTGACAGCCAGCAGCCTTGATCACCGACTAAACAAACACCTGGACAGCAGCTTTCACACGAAGAACTGCACTGTCCTTTACTGCACATGAGCAAGTCCCTAAATACACCTACAAATCAACACAATCCTTCATCCAATGCAGCCAGAACCCCCTAACCCAAACAAATTCCAATTCATGATAGCCCTTAACAAACATGTTGCCCTCAATCCAATTCACCGTTGAGCCTCTCAGTCCGATATGTCTTCACGCACGTATTCGATCAAGCATAGCATCACCAATCCCTTGTCCCTTACTTACTTCATGTCCAACATCAAGTATGTCCATAGCAGGCAGAAATCCACACACGTCCACAGCAATAGCATTTGAACATATAATACATACCAGCTCTACGTTGACATGACTCCAGACAACAGTCCACTGAATCCTAGCATGCTGCACAAATCACCTTGCGACTCTATCACACACAGCAAGTGCAATCAGCCCCAATCACGGTCCAACAAATAGCAGACTGACGCCCGAGAACACAACGCACAAAACTCCAATACGTACAAGCAGTTCATCCAACGCCACAATGTTACCACGGATTACTATCCATCATCACTGATTCATTGAACAACAACCAGGTTTGGCCTTGTTCGGTTCTTTCAATTATTTAATGTTTATTTATTTATTTATTATTATTGTTATCATTATATCATTATTATTTTTATTTTATTAGATCCTTATTTGCTGATGTTAATAAGATAATATATAAGTAGTTATGTATATATATTAGCTTAATGGAGTCTTTTAGTATTAGTGTATCTATATGTATATTGAGTATGTCATATTTTATTTATTTTGATAGATAGTTGAGATGTAGTATGGAGCTTAGGATTTCTTTTAGGATTAAATTTTTTATTATTATTAACATTTCTCGCATAGAATTTTTTTTTTAACTAAGAATTAATAAAAGATCCTCTTAAAAAATAGGATTTTTAGAGTATTTTTTATAAAACAAAAACACAGACGAGTTAGGACTCCTTTAGATTTTTTTTAATAAACTGAATCAATTAAGAACGTAAAGCTTGTCGGTTTTCAAAATTAAAATAAATCAACACATTAAAGATTTTTTGAAAGAACTACGATCGTCTGATCCCAGTTAGCGGGTACGTTGGCACCTTTGGGGCGACAATAAAATATGTAGAAACTTAGGTTTTTTTTTTTTCTTTTTATTATTTATTTATTTTTTCTTTAAAAATGTTATAATTAAAATAATAATCCTAATTTCGGTGAATAAATAGTTGTACCCATTAGGGTTTAATAGGTTAGCCCCTAAACTCAGAATTCTCTTATTCTTCATTAAAATTGAAATCAAAGACCGTTAGCTAAATCGTAATCAATCAACCTAATTGATTACAGTTTTCTTCTTTTTTCCCAACTTCGATCGGGTGGCGACT
Organism: Lumnitzera littorea; assembly: GCA_024138015.1. Classification (NCBI taxonomy): domain Eukaryota; kingdom Viridiplantae; phylum Streptophyta; class Magnoliopsida; order Myrtales; family Combretaceae; genus Lumnitzera; species Lumnitzera littorea. Next base: position 94,701,152 of record JAMXBB010000009.1, on the reverse strand, counting down.
CAAAAAATTTTTCTAAATAAAAAACCGGAATTCCCTAATTTCTTTAGTTGAGGATTAATATTAAATGGGTTATAGTTTAATATTAATTGGAAATGGGGAAATCAATTTTAAATAAAAGAAATTGAAAAACAGGCTTGACACTAGTCATTTATTTATTTATTTTGTAATAATGCTAGGATGCATGCTTAATGAATAATGATTAATGATAGTTACCTTTTTTTCCTTTATGATGTAGGAGTATTGTCAAATTGAGGTACATACTACTGGTAAGTCTTCCTTAGATCTCTATTTGGAAGAACCGGTAATAGATATAACTTTTTACTCAGAATTGGATGTATTGGAATATTAGAAAACTCAATGTCAAAGGTATCTAGATTTATGTATAATGGCTTTCGATGTTCTTATCATTCCAGTAACTATAGTTGCTTCTGAGTTAGCTTTTAGTATTGGTGCTCATGTTCTTACTAAGCATCGTTGTACAATGTTTCCTGACAACATAGAAGCTTTAGTTTACACATGTAATTGGTTACGAGGATTCAATTGGGAAGGTAGTTTTTTCATTTAAATGAAATGTAATCAGGATTTTTTATTTTTTTAAATATTTCCATCTAATTATTTGCTATTTTGTGTATTGTAGATGAAGGTGAAAAAGGACTTGAAACAACATTGTCAATGGAGGATTCAAATGTGATCATTGATGAAGAATGATTTATCTTGGAAATTTATCTTTTGGTTGATAAAAAGATAGATTGTTTCTTCTTTTACTAGCTGTTTCAGTCTTTGAAGTTGATGATGTTTTGTCTTTTAGACCTCTTACTTCTATGCACCAATCTTTTGATTAAGGACCTATGATATGTACATATTAAGGAGTCTAGCACTCCTTCTTTTTCTTTTCTTTCATTTTTTTTTTTTTATTGACAGCACTCCTCTTGTTTAGGCTACAAGTCTACAGTCTTTTATATACTCTGTAAATTGGGCTCTTGTTTCATAAATGCATATCCTTAGTTTTTACCTGGAAAAGGGGATGGGGGTGGGGAAAGAAGGAAGATAGCAGCATCAGATCTAGAATTGTAAATAGGTAAAAATCTATCTATTTTTCAAAGTTTGATGAAGAGGTCATTATCAATATAGTGGTCATAACTCATAAAAGTCAATGTAGTTGTCTCGCTTTTGACACGACTAATATATTAGTAAATGTTAGTCTTTTCTTTTAGGCTAGTTGAAGTATGGAATAAGCATTAGCTCATTTACAACAATAGTCTTCTCTAGTTTTAAAATAAAAGTAATTTATTGTTTTTCTATAGATTTACAAGCATGTGCTTTATGCTACATGTCCTAATTTAATTATGACATAATTGAACAAGACAAGCTAATTAATTTTTTACAACTTATTTTTAATTTATTAATTCCATTAAAAAGTTAGTAGGTTGGCCAGTTTAATCTACAGGCCAAAGTGAGTTAGGTTGGGCTAATAAAATTTTAGCCCGTTTGTAAAGTAGGCTAAAATTAGTTGATCCATTTAACCCACGAGTCAAAGTGGGTCGAGCTAGGTTAGCTCATTTAACCCACTTGTACACCTTTAGTCTGGCCCTATAATGGTCGAGTTGAACCTTTGGGCTTTAAGAGCTCAGGCGGTTCACCTAAACGGAACCACTTAGATGGAATCATTTAAACCGGCGGGTCATGAACCATTAGGCTGATCTGGCATTGAATTGGTAGGTCGGCCTGACTAATTCACCTTCTTAAAAAAAAAAAAAAAGAAAGAGAAAGAAAGAAAAAAGGTCACTAAGTTGGAAAAAATAATTGGATAATATTCAGTAAGTCATTGCATATCAAAGTTACTTTATTTACGATGATAAAGGATAATTTTTTTTTAAAAGAATATTATTAAATTAATGATAGATGACTAATCATAAGTTAATTATGTGTTAATAATAGATAGAAAATTCAATTTTAGTTAATATAAATTCTTTTTGTAAAACTTATCAAATGTTATGGACTTAAATATGAGTAAAAAATGAAAATTGAAGGAAAAATTAAAAAAGTTGGAATCACTTTAATTCCGAAATTAATAAAAAAATAAAAATTATTAATGAATTACTACACTTAAAAAAAAAAGAGGCAAGAAATCACATTATTAGAAATTATTGATCTATTAAAAAAAGAAATTAATGAAATTAATAGAAAAAAGAGATCACATTATTAGAAATTATTAATCTATTTAAAAAAAGAAATTAACAAAATTAATAGAAAAAATTAAATATAAAAAAAAAAACAGTTTAAGGGCCTTGAACTGGTCCTTAAACCGCTCCTTAAATCGCTAGGCTTAATGAACTGGTCTGAAACTACCAACTTACAGGCTGGTCATGGTTTATTGTATTATCGACCTGTGAACCAGCAATTCAGGGTTGGTTTGGCCCAATGCCCAACATTAGTTATGATCATATTGTATATATGGAAATAAAGCATATGTTTATATGCAATCTCTAGTTGATAATAGGCTAATTGAAAAAAAAAACAAAAAGGGAGAGAGAGCAACAAATTGTTATGATCATATTATATATATGGAAATAAAACATATATTTATATGCCATCTCCAGTTGATGATGGTTTGATTTATAGGCATGTAAATTTTGTGTGTCTCTATCTTAGCTGGTTTGTAATGAAACTTCCACAACAAATAGTTAAGATTTTTATCTAGTTGGATAGTATAAATGCGAATAAATCCCAACATATATAGATATGCAAGCAATTCTTGTTCAAATTTACTTTAGACCATGTATTTTAGAGTCATAGGATTTATAGGGATTATAATTTTTTCTTATGGATCCCCTAAATTTGGGAGATCAAGCACTTTTTTTTTTTTTTTGGCATGGGGGCGGGGGGTGGGTTTAGGGAGGTATGGGAAAGGAAAATTGTCTGTATAAATTTTTTTTTTATTATAATAAAAGAAACATAACCATAAAATTTATGTCTAGAAATTAAATTGAATATAAATCAAAATATTAACAGGTATCATTTACTCTAAAAAAACTTTTAATCCTTTCATGACTAACTTTTCTCATAAAACGTGTATTATGCTCCAATCCAAACATAGTTAATAGTTACTAATTACTAAGCTATCAATAAGCTTTTTAATCTAATTGGCCAAAAAGTTCTCATATGGTGTTAATTCCATATTCCTTACCTTCATCTATGAGCCATAATTATCTTTCTCCCCACAAATCAATTGAGAATATACAAATCATAAAATAAATTTTGGAAAACATGAAGTGCTTCTTTTTCGGCCTCTATTAAGGTATTTGTTAACGATACCCAAACAAGAATCATGGGGATATTATTAAAAACCTCCTAAAGTACTTAAACTTCAACCTTTCTAATAGACAAATATTTATAGGCTACTCTATTTTATCTTCTTTTTATTTTTTAAATAAACACATAGCGACTAACATGATATCTAAATTGGATTAGAATTTTGGTATCTAGCATATTAACTTAGAATTGGCCAAAAAAAAAAAAACTATTAACTTAGATAAATTATTTTTTATTAGTAAAACTTAATACAATTAATAAACAGTTAAATCCACTTAGATATTTTAAAAAATGTTTAGTCTATTACCATAACTTGTGTTGAACATATGAATCCCAAAGACGTGTATCAAGATCTAAATTGCAAACATATTTGAGATTAGGATTTCTACTATCTACTTCCTCTAACTTCTTCCCCAGTATCCACATGCACAACTCTCTCTCTTTCTCTACCCCTCTCTCATCATTTAATGCTAATTGACACCATTCTCAATCTAATTATTGCCACAATCCATTTTAACTCAAAATTGGTAAGAGTAGTACCCTTAGTCATTAACTTCCTTCCACGTTTGAATTCTTAACATTGGTGTAAAAGACATAGTATAAAATATGTATATATGTGTATATATGAGCAATTTTAGGATTCATATTTATATATTGATATGCTAAGCACGCTATATTTGTTCCTCAACATTATTAGTAAAATCACTTTAAATTGTCAATAAATTTTGAACTAGATATATGATTCAATTTTTTTTTTTTTTTAAGTTAGTCATAATATTTTATGTATTAATCTTGCCAAAAATATTTGTTTAGGTTAGTGATACGATACTTAAAGTCTAGATCAATGGTTCACTTCAAAAAAAAAAAAAAAGTGTCTAACAATGATTTAATTTTTAAGCTATTATGTTTCTATCAAACTTGGCCATATATTTAGCCTAGAAGTAAAAAGCATCTTTTATAGTTTTAAATATTTGTTATAAGCATTTAGCAAATTGAAAACAATCTTGTGAACATAATTTTCAAAAAATATTAACATAAATTACTTACTTTAATCAAATATTTCAAATTTAAACTTGTTGATCTTGGTTTATAAGTTTTTTTTTCCTCTAATGTTAGTCTTTTGATCATGTTCGTATAGGTTTGAGTCCTAATTTGATCAAACGATGTTAGATTATTAGATCTATGATTGTTAATTAAAATGTAAAAGGGGAAAAAGAGAAGTAGAATGTTATGCCTACAATATAAGGTGCGATGATTCCATAGCATACTCTTTCCTTGATAAGAGTAAAGTAAGGATAAAGAGAGAGAAAAAATCCACAATATTGACTTCAATAACCATACTCTATTTAACAATTCTTCACATAGGGGTAGTTTATTCAATCACATTACTGACTAGACTCTCCATAAATGAAATATTAATCAATTTGACTTATCATCTAAATTTTTCAAAATAAAAGAAGTGAAAAATGTCAAAATTTTACTTGTCTTTCTAACATGCAAGTCTCTTCCACTCTTCTTCACATGTTCTATCGATGCTCCTACCACTAGAATAAAGATTAAAGCCAAATAGTCATAATAATCTATATCCTTAAAATTATCACCTAAAATGTAAAACCTAAATGGGTAAGAAGTAAGGCCTAGAGCAAAGCTATTACATATATACACTTAAATATGTTGTACTACACAGGTGAACTAATTGTTCTATATGCAACAATCAATATCATAGAGCACAATCAACTAAATTTCAATTAAACTGTTTATGGTTATGTGCATACATATGGAACCAAACCTATAAAGTCAATCTTTGAAAGTATAGACCCTTTAGTACTCTTGAGAGGCCATGAGATATTTTGAAAATGAGGATTGAAGCCTACGAATTTGAGTTATCTTGAAAGTGCAAATCAAATCCTAAGAATCTTAGTTCCAATTTAGAAACATAGAACCATTATATCATAGGAAATCATGAATCATCTTTAAAAAAATGTGGTTCACATAGTCTTAGGAGTCTATTAATCATTTTAAATGTATGGTGTCATATGATCATAAGGTCCATTAGTCATATTAAAATTATAGAGTAAGTATATAGAGTCATGCTTAGAAAATGTGGAGCTTCGATGGTTCCAAGTTTATAAATAAAAATTATTTTTGATAAAAACATACAACAATGATTAAGTTTTAATAATTGGCCATAATTAGTCAAGCTTTTGGGGAAACCCAGCCTACACATCCAACATACAAGAGTAGCTTATGTACCTTTATCCTACTTAAAACCTTAGTGATCTAAATAAGTTCCTAAATCATATTATACACCATGGATTAATGTTGAATACACCTAAATATCACAATTTTCAAGTTTACTACTTGGTTTACACTCAATTGCTTGTTTACACCTATATAATAATCATCTTAGGCATCTATTACATTTAGCCAATTGATCTGGGTTGTGGATAGTTGATTGGTTTCTAATGTGGTGAATTGATTTGAAGAGGTTAATTAAGTGGTCAATTGGTCAAGTAGCCTCTCTAGTCTACTTATGCCCATGGTCAACCATTTTGTGTCCTAATTCGTGTTTTTTATGTTGTTTCTCCATATTTTATTATCTTAATGCTAGATTCTTCATAAGTTTGTTCTAGTTCCTTGTTTTACTTCAAACTCTAGTTCTTAACCAACTTCCTCTACCAAGTGACTTTTTGTATCTCTAAGTACATATTACATCTCCTAATTACCATGATAACATTTACCACAAATCTAGTTATGAATCAACCAATCCATTTTCTAAGCTTTTATATGGGACTTACTTTGACACAATGTGGATTTTCTCTTCTTAACTTACTCACACTTTTATCATAATAATATTTGTTTAAAAAAATTACATGATAAAATATGACATAAATTACCTTTTCAACCCTCATAAACCATTTCTCTATGGCCAAATATGATTCACCATTTTGGAGAAGGCAATTCGACAAAGTAAGCAGTTTAAATTAAAATTCTTCCTCAACAAAGATTAGAATCTGAAAAGGAACTTTCACAGGAATCGGTAGACTAGAGCGTGAACCCCATTCGTTTGTAATAATAATTATCAAGTAGAAAATAAATCGTCTAAACCACCCCTAAAGGGGAAATATGTGTGGAGTGGCTCCTTTTGTCGGGTGTCAAGACAAAGGACAACTCCTTTTTTCATATTCAATTACAAGAAGTCGACCACAAATGGAGCCATGAAAGAATTTAATACAAATAATGAAGCTAATCTTCGAGACAAAATCCATACCACTATTTGAGTCCAGCTTGCATATGTAGAAGGTAGCCTTCATTGACTGCCTTTTTTTGTGGTATTCAAACCTAAATTTATATTACTTGTCTGACTTTCCTACTATGAAGATGATTCTATATCCACATAGAAGAAAGAGAAAGGTTATAACTCCTTATTTTCGGTACATTTTTTTCATTTATGATTATTTCTACCTATTATCTTTAATATAAAAGTATAAAAGACTGGATATAGTGTTACATCTCTAAAAGATTAACTTTTTTACAATTTATCAATCAATTATATTTCTTTCAAATTAAAAGTGTATTTCTTATCTCACAAAGAGTTTCAATAGGCCGGTAAATTTTCATTTTCATAATTCTTATTATTTATACATCAATTCTCCTCTTTAGCAAAGAAAACTAAATTCTAATAAATTAGAGTATGGTAAGGGCATATATGAATCAAACTCACTCATAAGCTACTAGAGTTTGCTTTGATAACTACAATTTAGCTAATAAGTGGGAGTGATAAAAGCTAGTGTTGGTTGAATTCTAGCTAACAGTGTGTTTGTATGCCATATCCCATCTTATATGTCATAAACTAAACCATGTAGATAGTGTCATAATGACTATTATGAACGAGATGCAATGGAAATTAGAGGTGTGTATAAATCAAATTTGTATGAGAACTACTCCATTTTAGCTCAATAGTTATTAAAATTTAATAGTATAATAGTTGAGTTTAAAGGTGAATTGCTCTAGTCTCTTAAGTTAAATTCAAGTTTTAAAATATTTAGCTCGACTAGTTCATAAACCTATACTAATTTAACTTAGGTTTAAATGTTAGATGAGTTCAAATTGATTTTGGATATTTAGAATTATTTTAAATACTAAAAAATAATCTTTAAATAAATTGAACTCAAATAAGTTGAGTTCATGTTTATTAAGTGCTACTTTGAATAAAATTTGAACTCAATATTGATTAAGTTTGAATAGAGCTCAAACTTGAAAATTTTGAGTTAAACTTAAATTTAACATCAATACTTATATCCTTTTAACTCTGTTGGTATACTATCATAATCCATACTATAATAACAATGCATTGACATTTCATTTTGTTAAGCTCCTGGTTGCTTATTAGTCTAAAATTTCAAATCAGGTGGTCCACGAAAGTCATATCCAGATTATTCTCTTTATGCAGTTATAATATATTCTCTGAAAAGACAGATATTACGTAGTTTGAAAAATATTTGTAGGTTCTATACCTGTTCGAAGAAGTCACTCTCACATTTTATGTCATAGAATATATTTGTAAGGTGTGTTTTGCTTCTTTCAGCAAATATTGGGCATGGGGTTGCTTTCCTTATCTAATCGTACAATCAATATTGCTGATTTCATTAAAGCTGTTTAATCGCATTGGTGTAGGGAGTCTCCGACAACTTTTATTGGAGAAATAAATAAATAAATTTCCTGTACAGCTCCTTAATTATATATCTTCTAATACACTCCTTATCTTTAAATTAGACCCTCACAAAAGTGCGCTTTGGCCCAGAAGATGACGATTATGCCGTTTAAGAAATAATAAAAAGTATTTTTAGCATATTTTAATACTTTTATCGAACGGCAAAATAATGACATAATGTCTAAAAACACATTTATAAAAAATTTGGGGGTCTAAACATTTAGTTTTAAACATAAAAGGTCTAGGTGCACAAGAAGTAAATAAATGAATGTACTTATAATTTTAAAAAAAGAAAAAAAAAATGATGCCTCTTATGTATAACTGGTAAGATAACTACACCTTATCAGATATTTATAGTATAAATTCTACACATACTTCTTACATTTAATTCATGTACACTTAGTCTCTCCACACTTGAAATTGAGCATTTGAGCTCATAAATCTTTCTAGAAAGTATATTTTGAACTACTACATGACCAAATTGCCTTTGGTTATGTTGGTCCCCTTAACCAATCAAGAAGAGAGGGTGAATTAATTGCTAATTAAAATTAATTTTTTTTTTATTTAGAGTTCTCTTGATTACTTAGTGTAACAATTGAGAAATTTCAAGTAAGGTCCTTATATTTTTGCAAGTAAATTAAAGAAACATGAACAATATAAAATAAAGAGATAAAAGTTAGAAAGAGCTTGAATACGAGAATTTATAGTGGTTTGGCCTTATGCTAACATTTAATCTTCTAACTCCACTACTATGATTTGGTCTTCCACACCGGACATTTCACTATTTCAAAAATAAAAGAGTACAATATGCTTTTACAAGCTTTAGTTACACTACTCTACCTTCAAACTCTCAATAAGCTATAGAGATCTATAGTGAATCACTCTCCTATTAGAAACACTTATTACACAAAAATTGAATTTTTCTAAGCCTTCAAAAAGCTAACCAATGAAATACTATAACCTTGATACAATTTAGAGCAAAGACTATATGATAAAATTTGTGTAATGTTTTATGATTTTTCTTATAGATGTGTATCTATCTGTATCCTTCATACAAAGCCTTCCTTACAAAGCCTTCCTTCTATTATAAACTTCTTCAACAAGGACTAGTTTAGAACTTGAAAGATTGATTCAAATTTGTTAATCTTTATTCGAGTTGGTAATAGCAAAAATATGACAATTATTTCTCCTCTATATTTGGCTACTTCGACATTTAAATATCTTGATTTTTAGATAGCTCTCAACCGCTGATTCTTGATCAATAAAGAGGATAAGAATTAGTTGCACTTGGTTCCACAAAATCCAACTAACTTTTGAAATATCTTCTAACTCCAGCTTTCAAATAGTTTATTCATCTTTCCTTGTGGAATTAGACAGTGTGGTTTCCAAATACATCTATTAAGTAGAGTTAAGCCTTGACCTGCAAGAAGATAAACAAAATATTTGTGAATTATTAGGTTTTAGCTCAAATTATAGTTCATTTATCATAGCTTCTAAGTTAGCTTTTCGGTCTTGTTGTTCTTCACTTTTTACTTGTAGTAGATCTTCTAAGTTTGCTTCTAAGTTTTTCTACCTTATACAATTTTTAAACTATTTTTTGTCTAAGCTTCTAAATAATTTTCTAATCTGTTTAAGAACAACTTTTTCAACTTTATTTGACTCCTTCTACAAATGCTTCTAGCTCATTTCTTTAATCATGATGAGCTTCTAAGTCTCCTTCCAACTGTAGTCAACAAATTGTAACAGCTTCTAACTTTCTTTTTAACTTTTATTCTAAAAACATTAATTAAATAACTTTAATATTTGTTATCATCAAAATATGTTACTTAAAAGAACTTAACATGTTATATGTGCTAAATTTTAATTTTAAGTACTTTTAGTATTATATCTAATGACAAAGTAATAAAATATGGTTTAAAAGCATATTTTTGGAAAAAAAAAATTAGGGCTAAAGGTCTAGTTTCATAGATAGGTAGATTAAATGCATATGAAGAAAATATGAGATGTCGACTTAAGATTTATCCTAATTATTATTCCATTCATCATAATAGTTAAGTTATATACATCAAACATTTTACAATATTATATATATATACATACGTACATATATATAGTTGTAATAGAGGGGTATAGCTGTACTGTAACCCTGCTACCTCTTAGCACAAGAGCTACTTAGAAGACTTATGCATCGAGTGAGAATAGGTTAGGCTAAAGATTGTCTATAGGTTACCCTAAAGAGTCCTCCCAAGTACCTCTTTCCTAACCTTATGGAGATTTCCTCTCCTAATATGTAGTTGAGCTGAGGTCAGAAAAATGGTAACTTGTCACTTCTCTTAAAGGCTAGTGTTTTGTGAAAGACCCAATTCATTCTTAGAATAATGCAATGTATGTCTCACTAAAAATTTCAGCAAAGCAAGTTCTGTAAATAATTGTTGATTCAAAGCAATTTCATAGAGACTTACTAAAAGTGCAAGATGTAGATAAAGTATAATACATTACATATGGTATTCTCAAGCACTCATTTATTAAGCAAGGTTAAAACTGTATTGTAAAGCAATATATACAATAGGAAAGAAGGAAATAAATTCATTTTAATTCATGTTCATTAAAAACAACTATTTAATGGGGTTAGTTATAGGTAAAAAATCCTTGACTTATTAAGGAAATACAATGGATTCAAAAGACAAGAAAATGGATTACAAAATAAACCATAATAACTTTCCTAAATAGATGAAAATCTTTGTTAACATGATAACTTATGAAAAATCTCAAGTTGACCTAAAAAAATGTGTCAAATAGGAAAAGTAGTTTACACTAGGTTGTAGTAGAATCATATCAATCTTTTTTGATATATTATGAGTCACGTAACTTCTTATACGTGAAAATTTATAATCTATCAAATTTGTTCAATCTATAAGGCTTAGAATCAAGTTTATACCATTGATCTTAGACCCCCTCTAATTCAAGTGTGGGCTTCTGACTATTCTACTTCTAACCCCTTCTGCTTTTGGTTGCTTCTTCTGATTCCTTACTTTTGAAAGCTTTTACTTTTGATCCTTAGCTTTTGAATGCTTTTGCTTTTGATCTTTCTAGCTAGCTTCTAATTCTTCTAATTACAAAGTTTGTTTAAATTTTTATCGCTTCAAATGTTCCATAAGTTGGAATTGCACTCTTTTGCATCATTGATTCCATCAATTCAAATGTATTTAACGCTTTTTGATAAGTGTAAATTACTTTACATTTTCAAGGTATGTGTTAGGCATAGAATTGATCATAACTGTGATTTAATTCTTAAGTTTTGGTACTTAATTGTATAAGATATTGATTTTAGGTAAATTACGAGCAAAAGGATGAAATCTATACAAGAACAATAACTTTTAGGACAATTATGGTTGTAAGGAGAAGAAAATATTAAAGTAGTATCAAGATTTACTCAATCACGAGCGTAATAAAGAAGGAATAAAAAGACCAGCACTGATTATGCCCTCAATCAAGGGCATGATTGAGGGAGTATTAACAATCCCCTTGTCAATCATGATTGTGATTACATAGCAGGAGGGTAATTATGTGATTAGTCATTGGCGTGATGAGATGTAATTAAACAATGAGGAGTTTACAGCTTGCATCACGATCATAATTGGTATAGAATTTTGTTTTCAAGACTATCACTCCTTAAGTAACCGGCATAACGGAAGAGGTATAACTGTTCTTTTTAACTTATTCACATGAACCAGTACATGAGAAACGTTAGGTGGTGCCTTAAAGAGGTAGATTTGAGTTCTTTGATAGGAAGAATATAAATATACCGCAACTTGTGAAGAAAATAACAACATTAAAACATTAATTCACAAACGAACACCTAATTATCCACATCTATACCATTGTATTCCCATTTATAGTAAAGTTTGTTTAAGTGTTGTATCATACATTTCCTGAAACGAATCGAGAGGGATGATGAGATTCATTGTTTATACGTGATAAAGATTTCTACAATGAATTTCAAACAGGGTTGTATTTCTTACTTGTCTCATGTTAATTTTATTATTACCTCTACATTGTATTAATATACTTTGTTATTTTATCATGTGTAAGTAATACGTTAGAACTTATTACATCACTTAGCACGATCAAGTGTATGGAATAATAGTTTGTTGATAAATGTTAATTCCAATGAATTGCACTTAATGAATCTAAAGGACATATTTCAATAGAATATATCAAGAGACAACTCTTTTGAACATATCTAATTTATTTGAACAACATACTCCTGATAATAGAGATATTATTAGGAAAGTTACTGCATCCTTAGGAGAAACAATATATTAACATGACAATATTGCGATCCAAGTTGACTGTTAATTAGGAAGAGATTCCAACAAATATAATTGGGATTAGAAGTAAGTAGTTATAAGAAGAATGCTTACATACTATAATTATTCACAGATAACAAATATTAGGAAAAAAAGTATTTTGATATTATCATGTTAAATGGTGAAGTAAGTGTGTTGTTAGTAATTGTTTTTGTAATCATTGTGTTAATGGCATTAGTTTTTGGATTAGTATAGTTTAGTCGACAATTTAGAGTCTTAATAATTAATCATTCGATAAATTGGATTGCTAGATAATAGGAAGAATAATAAGTATCAGTGTTTGAATATTTTTCCCAATAGAGAAGACCTATACTCATCCGTGCTATAAAACGATAGGTACACTTATCTGTTGAATCAAGTTAAGCATAGAATATAGAAATTTAATTTGTAAAACTCGGAAACTCTATTTAGAGATGATCACTCTCATTAACCAATGGGCATGGTAAAGGTTAGTATTGGATATCCCAATAAGTTATTCTAAGAATTGTAGCTTTTCCTCTTTTTCCTTTTTTTTTTCTCCTTTTATTTGTCAATTAGAACTTATGAATACCCAAAACCAAAATTATATATTAAAATTGATAAACATATATTAATAAGATAGAAGTAAAGATATTTATATATTTATACATGTTCATGACACTATAAATGTACAACAATAATTTTTGCTGTTGAATAAATTGAAGAATCAAAATAGTAAATAAAAATGTATGATTGTTATATTTGTGAAGAACACTTACATTATCTAAAAGATAAAACCAAAAATTTATAAAGCAATAGAATTTAAAACCAACCACAAGATGAGAACCACTAAACATATCCTAAACACTATAAATATAATATGAAGCCTCTATGATAATTTACTCAAATAAGAAAACACTTGTTGTGATAGGAGGAAGGAACTCCACTCCACAATAGCACCATTTGGAAAAGTTTCAAACCCTAAATATTTTATTTCAATATGTGATCACAATTTAAAGTCTATAATCATTAACTGTAAAACATAATTACATTTGTTGTTGGGTGATTTTTAGATAATTTCCTTCCTACAAAATACAAAGAACTAGAGGGTACCGAGGCCAATTTGGTATCTAAGTCAATAAATATGTTCAGTAGAAGACAAAGTGAATAGTTGCATGGAATTAAATAGTTTTTACAATGCTTCTTCCCTGTATTTATAGGCATATGTTGGGTGTCTGATGCAACAGTTAATCACATGATTATTAGGATACGTAAAGACCTCTCGATTAGGTACATTCCTAAAATATAGGAATAGTGGGCAGTTATGTAATATAACCTTGCCAAGTGATTACTGTTCACACTACTTTTCTTAAATTCAAACCAAATACTGATATACCTTAGTTGCTGTTAGCCAAGAAGTGAGTTACTTGGCCTGTCAATAGCTGAGTGACTAAGTGAATGTAATGGATGAAATCCATCTATCAATAACATCCGTAAATCTTAAGGATCCTAAATCAATAGCAACATCTAATGAAATCCCTAATTTTATTAAATCCTAAAAGCTTTTATAAATTTTAGGAAAGCTTAATAGATTAACAAAACGTTAATAAAAAATATATGTAGTATTTGGATAGTGCAATTTCCTTAAAAAGAAAAAAGCTCTCCTTTGATCTAAAACTTTGCACAAATATTAGAATTTAGAATATATAACAATAAGATGTTTAATCACTTATGATAAATTGACGAAACTATCTCATAAGATTAAAATGTAAACTTAGAATCTCAAATTAGGTACATATAACCTTGTACAAAGGTATATAGGTATACAAACATTATCCTAGTTGACCTAAATAGACCTATTTATTAGAGTGTCTAGGCAACTTAGTTGAAAACTTGGTTGGCCAAATTTCAAACTTGATTAATCAAGTTGGTTGAGATGCTACCTAGTCAACTACTTCTCTAATCTAAGCAACCTGATTCCTTTATTTTTTACATATGTATTGTTTAAAATAATTCTGAATTCATTGGAGAACTCTAAGGAACTTAGGGTATTCATTAAATTATAGGATATGTTGGAAAAATAATGATCAAGATATTAAAATCACAAAAGAACAAAGCCATGTGAGTAACTAAGGAATGGATCCTCTAAAGTTTCTTTTTTTTTTTTTTCTTTCTAAAGTTCCCTAAAATTACAAATCAATCCCAATCCAAGAAACTATTATGCTTGTTTACTCCATGTCCATGCTAGGCCTAGTTAATAAATTTCATGTATATACCTAGATATTAACTTAATATTATACGGTGGTTGTACTTGTGATTAAGTTGCAATCAAATGGTCATACACTAATTGCTTATTGCCTATTGAGGCTCTAGTGGTTATGATGTAGTAATTGATAGATTAGGCACTAACCTACTAAAAAAAGGTAAGTGGACCATCAATATGATTAATAGCTCTAGTATGGTTCAAATTTATTGAAGAGAAGCTAGTAATAGATGGCACTGATAGTATGAGGACCTATTGTGGATAATAAAATGAACCCTTTTTTTTTTTTTTTTATTAATGGTTGATACAAGTGATGAAACTAATATGAAACAAGTTGTTTTTAGATTTTAGGTATAAATCTATAAATTTGTTCAATATTATTTCTTTGATCTTTGAATCTTTAAAACTTTGGTTTTGCCCTCATGATGCTCGGGTTATTTGTGCTTGCTACCATTTTTTGCAAATAATAGCCCTTGAAACTGTATGATGTATGCTTGTTAAATTGTTTCTAATATGTAAAAATCATTAAGCTGGATGTGGTATGGCATGTTTGTGTCTACAGTAGATTAGTTAACTTCCTGGGGATACTTGCTCCCTCCTCTTTTTAGGAACTTGTTTTTTAGGAAAGTTTAAGGATTATAAATAATAAGATTAGAGAGCATAGGATATAAGAAACCTTACCAGGCAATAAGGGCGCATGGAGAACTGATTATAATCATGCCTTTCAAGTTTGATGACAAACGAGATATTACCCGAAATATAAAGGCAAGTGAGCCAAATTTGTTCATAAGTCACTCAATTTGGCTTGATATTTATTTAAGTTTGAGTCCATAGCATTTAAATTGAGCTTGAACTTGACTTATTTAATTTGTTTAATGACTTAAGTTTGAGTTTCATGATGTTTAATTTGGCTAACTTGTTAATCTAGTTAAGCAACAATCATATTTAACTACCAGTTGAGTTTAAGTTAAAAGTTTGAATATTAAAAATTATTTTAACTACAAAATGATATTCTATTAATGAATATTGTCTAAAGTAATTTAGCCAAGTTGAGCAGCGTGTCACTTGAACTTGAGCTTACGCTTCAAGCTCAAATTTTCAAAATTTTGGCTCGAATTTAATTTTGAATTAACATTATATATATTGTCTGAACTTTAACTTATTTACACCTTTAATTCGAATAGTAAATGAAAATTTCATTTCGTTAAGCTCCTGGTTTGCTTGCTGCGAAACTAGTTTTATGCGTCCGAAATTCCCAATCAGATGGCCCACCAAGTCATATCCAGATTATTCTCTTTTTTGGTTGTAATATATTCTTTGAACAGACAACATTACGTAAATTGATAAATCCTTGTAGGCTCTCTAGCTGTCCGAAGAAGTCTTACTAACACCTTACGTCACAGAATATATTTGTGAGGTTTGTTTTGCTTCTTTCAGCATAAATTGGGCATGCGCTTGCTTTCCTTATCTAATCGTACAGTCAATATTACTGATTACACTAAAGCTGTTTAATCGCATTGTTGTAGGGAGTTCCGAGACAAAGTTTTCTTTGGATATGGGACCACCACCTCTCGTATTGGGGCAAAAAAGTATAATGAAAAAGAAAAAAAAAAAAAAAAGAGCACTTGTTACACATAACAAATGGATAGGGATAATTATCTTATGAAATTGATCCAAACCAAATTGAATTAGAATTTAATATACTGTTTTTTTCTTTTTTGAATTTTAGTTTAATTCACAATTCAATTTGAAGATAGTTTAAATGATTTATGATTCTATTTAGGTGATCAAATTAAAATGAACAGTTTCTTTTCAAAATGCAATCAATATTTTTTCAATTTTAGGCCTTATTAAATTAAGGTTTTAAATGGTTTGACCCTTCAACCAAACCAAAATAAACCAAATCGAATGTTGAATTCCTTAAAAATAGGACATCAAGCGTTGATTACTACGTTAATTGTTTTTCCACTCATCACAATAATTAAAAACATATTGTAGACATCTAATTTTTGCTCCTCTATAGTCTTCATTTTTAGTTTTACAAAAAGGGTCCTAATTTAAAAGTAAAAAAATAAAAATAATAAAAAAAATTAATAAAAGATAAAAAATAATAAAATTAACAAATGATGAAAATACCAAAAAATAAGAAAAGAAAAATTATTATAAAGAGTTTTGTAGATTTTTAGTAAGTAACTTATATTAGGAATAAATAGTTATAGTTTTAGTTTAGTTAAAAAATTTATTTTAGAGAATCGGGTGGTTTAAGTATAATTTAATTGTACTGAATGTCAAAGCACAGGGCAACGGCCTAACGGATAAGTATTGGAGTATTTGGAGTATTTGGAATGGATGTAGTTTGAGGTCTTGGGTTCGAGTCTCGCCAATAGCACTGCTTTGATCACGCACACACTTCACTATTGAATACATACAGATGCGTGCCACTATCCACTAACATACATACCATGTTGCACGAACAATAGCCAATACGCAAAAAAAAAAAAAAAAAAAAAAAAAAACTCGCTGTCTACCTACTTTGGTTGAGCTCTTCACACGCAACTCGCCCAGTAGCCCATCCTCTTTCTCACCCCAACTTATAGACCCTCAACCAAACACAACTGCACAATCCATCTCTAAACAACTCTACGATAGTCCATACAGCAGCTGCGATCTATACTATAGACGAATCAGCCCCCAACATCCACGTCCAACACAAGTCGACATGCCGCCTGATCTAAGCTTCGTGCCACATTCATAGCTCGCTCCAGTGCACAAACGGCAGTCACAACGCTTAGCCAGTCCTCACTGCACAACACAATCCACACATCCCAATCCTCCGCTGATTGTACTTCATAGCTGATTGCTATACCAAACAATAGCTCATCCTCACGTGCAACACCAATGCGAGACCAAGCCGCCTAGCAAAGTCTATAACCATTGAGCTGCACACACTTACCTAACTGCAATTCACATCTTTCGTTCAGCGCGTTAAACGTTTCTCGCCAAACTCCAGCCACGCCAAATAGCGAATCAACACAATAGCATGACTCCACTATCTTCATCGTACAGTCGACAAGCTAAGTCAAGGCCAATGTTCACTCGCACGGTAGCAGTCTTTGTACGCACACAGTGGAACGTAACCCCAAACTGCAATAGCATTCTATGGTTACTAGACTTCTCTCGTAATCAGATCAACCCATAAATTGACAGTGCGTGGCTCTTGATTCATAGCAACGCAGCGGACAGTAGCAAACAGAATAGCAACACAACGGATAGCAGCGAATAGAACAATAGCATAGCAGACATCAATGAACAGAATAGCAGCATAGCAGACATCAACGAACAGAACAGCGACACTAGATAGACAGCAATGACACCAGATGGGCAGCAGCAACACTAGGCGAAGAGCAACGCCAGGTGAACAGCAGTACGTCTTGTACAACAACATCACAGCACACGATTCAGCACTGACCGTTACATCTCCACGCTCGATGAATCAACACCAACACTTCACTAAACAGCCCAAGTCAGGTTTGGTTTTGATTATTTTATTTTATTTATTTATTCGTCTCTTTATTTATTATTATAATTCCATTAATTATTTAGTTAAGTTTATGACATGATAGGTAAATAAATATATGTGTATGTATTTATATGCTTAGTTATATTTTTAGTATTATGACTTTGGGATTTTCTCACTTAGAAAATTTTATTTTATAAATAAATAAAATAAAATCCCCGTTAAAAAATAAGATTTTTAGAGAGTTTTTATAAAATAAAATAAAAGACTTAGTGAATTAGGGCTCTTTTAGAGTTTTCTTTGAAAAGCTAAATTGATAATAACATAAACTCGGTCAGTTTTCAAAATTAAAATCAATTAACACATTAAAGATTTTTTTTTTAGAGAATTACAATCGTTTGATCTCGGCTAACCGGTACGTAGGCACATTCGAGGCGACGATAAAATATGTTAAACTTAGGTTCTTTTTTTTTTCTTTTGATTTTATTTAATTATTTATTTTTTTAAATATTATAATTAGAAAAATAATCTTAATTTCGGTAAATAAATAGGAGTACCCGTTAATGGTTTAATAGGTTAGCCCCCGAACTTAGAACATTCTGGTTTTTCATTTAAAATTGAAATCAAAGACCAGTAGCCAAATTGTAATCAATCCACTCAATTGGTTATGGTTTCTTTTTCTTTTCTCGACTTCAATTGGGTGGCAACTCTAAAAAATTATTTTCAATAAAAATCAAAATTTTTCAATTTCTTTAGTCAAGGATTAATATTAAAAAGGTTAGAGTTTAGTACTAATTAGGAAAATGGAAAATTAATTTTTAAATAAAAGAAATCGAAAAATCAAGCTCGACACATATAAATAGAACACTTATAGTTGTATATAGTTATCTAATATAACTAAAATATAACTTATGCAACAAACATGACGTTGTGTGATAAGATCTACGCATATATGAAATATGTACCAAGAAATACAAGCCGCAACATAAGCACGTTCCCAGTTAAGAAATAATGTACAGAGAAAAACCTCGTATAATCACATAGACAGGGAAGTGGTTTTGAAACCTTATAGGGTTTTGGGTTAGGTCGGGTTTGGTTTTAAGATTTAGAAAAAAACTAATAGAAAATCTGAACTTAGGTTAAAAATAATAATATATATGCATATATGAAATCAATAATTCAGTATTAGTTATAAATAATGAAACATAATAATTAATAAAAAAAATATCTTATTTCTTTCATGTTTTGTTTTTTTTTTTAAACCTTAACTCTATGTTTTTCTTTCTCTTACAGTCTCACATACTGTATGACTCTCTTCTCTCACCTTTATTCTCTCTCTTAGTCAGTCAGCTACATTCCTCAATTCCCACCTATCTCCTTTTTGTTAATTGTGTATTAATTGAATGAAAAAAGAAATTGATTTAGTCTTGAATAACCATATGCCTTTTCCTTTATTTTTGGTATACACCCATAAACCAATTTAATTTAATTTTTTTATTAGTTGGTTGGCTTGGGTTTTTAACGAGTTTTACAAAACCCTGTTAGGGCAGATTTTGAAAATAAGGTAAAAACCATATAGAATACCCTATAAGGTTTTGGGAAGTCCTATAGCATACCAAGTTGGGTTCGGACTTTACAAAACCCATTCTAAGGCTATCCTTGTGGTACCCTAAGGTGAGCTACAAGTAGGGATTTACATCTTGCCTTTATTATACCCTTTACCCTTATTCATTATTGAAAGCTATAAATAGTTATTCAATCCTTCAATCGATTTTCTCCTCCTAAAATACCTTCAATAAAGCTAATAAATGGCAATGTAATATTTGACATTCACAAACTAAGGGCTAGATAAACTCAACTCACGACTACTCAGGAGACCTAGGCCTTGAGCAAGGACAGAGGGTTGTGAATAAGCCAACTACAACTTAACTGAAGACCTCGATCTAGACTGGCCAAAACTCCAACTCTTGAACCATGAACAAAGAGTTTACACCACAAATGACCACAAACCTTGGTAGCTTACCTAGTAGATTTGACCATAGGCAGGAAAGGGCATTGTATATATGTCACTTTCCTATTTGGGAATATATCTTCTTGAATGATGTACTTACATATTTAAGAGAGATTCATATCTAAAAAAGATACTCCCTATGAGTCCCACAAATAGGGAGAAGCCCAATGGGTAAGACACTTTACACACACATACAACATCTTGATCTTATTCCTCCATTAATCTTATACCCTTGCTAATTAAAGTATCAAAGTGGCCATATCAAACAACTCTTTAATGCCAACTCATCGTGCTTTCTTTTGCAAGATCAAGCCTACTTCTTAGGTCTAAGGTAGAATCTCTATCGGCAAAATTGAGATGACATCATGTTCATAGCATATTAAATTTTGATTTCATTCCTTAGTAATATGCAGATTTATTCCATTTAGTGAAATGAATGGGCAATTCATTTATATATGATTCAAGAATGTGAAATGAATTAACATGATAATAAAATAAGTTGAATAATATATAGAAAATGTAAAAAGATTTTATGATTTTTGTATAGGCTTCAATCTTTTTTGGACTTTCGAAACTACTTTAATCATGCTTTTAAATATTATTTATTGAAAAAATATTTTGTTTTGATCTTTTATTATAAAAATCGTTTTCTGAAAAAAGAGATAGCTAATATATCATGAATATATGTGTTTATATGTAAATATATCATGCCGCAAACTAGGATCAGAAGAATTTCCCCTATATGCTATCCCATTCCATACGTAACAACCACTTTGTATGTCAAAGTCATAGAGCCTTAATTCAATCATTGATTTTAAATATTTTACAAAAATGGATATAGAAGTTTATACTTAGACATATTAAATTATAATCTATTTAGAAAATATGGAGCATCTTTATATCCATTATGAAGCTTGACAATCACAGAGAATAAGACTTTCTTGTCAAATAATAAAATAGGTAGTAACCACATCGTTGTGGATTTAGGAGACCGTAATAAAACCTATTAAAGTCTAGCTTGCGAAATTGATTTTATTCTGAACGACTTATACTTTTATCGTGGTTATTGATCTTACTACTATTATTGGAGGACATTTGAGGTGATACTTGTTCACTTAGGATCTTGACCCATCCCATGTAACATTAACCTGCAAAAAGACTATATGAGAATAAGCTAAAGTATAATGTGCTTAGTAAGGTAGAAAACTTGTTTTATGCCATAACACAACATTAATTAGGATTATTCAAATTAAGTGCCATTCATGAACACTAGAATGCCATTTACACATTGTTATCCCTTTGATGCAGAAGGAAAAATAAAAATAAAAAGGTTTGCTGTAATGTGAGTTTAAGGAGTTACATTCCCAAGATGCCAACAACTAATACCAAATTAAGGCTAGTTGAATGAAGACAGTTTAGCTTCTCTCAAATACCATATCGGGCTCATTCTTAATCCCAGCGATTTTTTCTCTAGGTGTATAGTTTAGCTAAGGTCAAGAAAAGATGACCTATCATCTCTCCTAGAGGCTGTGAGATGCAATGTACGTCTCACTAGAGATTTTTAGCCTCACAAATTAATTATTGGTGCAAGGCAATTTCATAGATACTTACCAAGTACGCAAGTTGTAGATACAATATTATATACCAAACACAATACTCTCATATATTCATTCATCAAATAAGGTCAAATACATCCATCATATACACACAATAACTTTGCATACAAGTAAGGGTAAACGTAGTTCAATTTGGTATGATTTACCCTTTTTATCACACTAAACCTTATATCATGATTCCATTTTCTTTTTTTTTTTTTAATAAATTGAACCAAATCATATAATCTAAATCATAAATTTTCCCAACCTAAAATATGGTTTTGATCAAGTCCAGTTCACAATTCAAACTTTTTTTTTTATAAAATATTAAAATTCAAGAATTATGCTCTCATGCAACTTTTGTAGGTGATGCTAAGATAACATCCAAGAATTACACCATCATTTTCTAATTCTGCTACTAGTTGTTCTAAATTGAATAGAGTTGTCTTGTTTCCCAGAATACCTTGTATTATGTACCTATTGTTGACAGTAGATTCTTATTAAGATGCTTGACAAATTGCCGATGTGCTCCAAGTTAGAAGTTACCTTAAGCTAAGTGACCATACTTCTATCCAATTGTCATGATAGCATGTGATTGGGCAGCAATAGTAAGTTGATATTGAAATTGCCAACCTGTCCTTAAAGCTCTGCCAACTCAAAGTAACCTTGCTAGAGAGAATCCATAGGCATCATTAAAGCCCAGCCAACGAAGTTCAATTATTTAAATACTAGGACAAAGATGTGAACAATTCAATGGTTACCCTTATTGATAACTGCTAAATTGCTCTTTGTCTCAGCATTTAACATGTACTCTGATTCACAGAGTGCTACGTACCTAAAGCAGTTTAATCACTACCTCAATACAATTATCAAACAAGTTCTATATACTTAAAGACAATTGACCTTAAGACTCTGGTCACTCCAATATCTTACCCTTATTTCTTTAACACAAAAACACCTTCTAAGTTTACTGACTTTAGCATTGGAATGACAATGTTAGATAGCCTTAATACCCCCCCAAAACATATTGTATACTATTTTACAAGCCTAAACACTTACCCAAAGTTTACCAACAACACTTGTGTTAATTCCATCCTAAAGTAAAACCAATAAGAGTTGTTTTTCATTTTTGATATTTCTCAAGCTGAAACATTGGATTATAGGATTGTAATTATGTGTTTTCAATAAAAATTTTTTCATTGACATTTAAAACTACTCTTAAAAAGCATATGTCTTTTATATTCCACTCTTTTACTAAAAGAGCATGAATCTATCGAGAATGATATTGGTCATGGTCTGCATACTAGCCAAGTAAAATTGATAAAACCTCTAGTATACATACATATAAGGAATTCATGTAATTGGACCAAATATTTTGGATAAACAAATTCTAAAATACATGCATACTGACTTTCTCTAGCATGTGATCAAGCTAGCAACTTTTTGTTTTTTTAATGTTAACTAGTTTGATTTGGTTGTCCATAATTTGAATCATGAATCGATTGCACTAAATAAAAACTTAACCATTAATCGGATCAGTTGCAAAAAAATAGATTTTTCGGTTCAATTTGGTGTGTGGTTCACGGTTTTATTTGCCTAATCCTACTTATAAGTATACAAACAAAAATGCTTATTGTTGCTAGAACACTTGTCCACTAGCATTTAAGTAAACTAACTTGCTTAGCCTCCTACTTAACTTTCATAAGAGTTTCCCATTGCTTGAGACTTGGCCTATGGTCCTTACCTAAATATTGTAAGGTTTTAGATGTCATGTAAGATATGCAAGATCTGTGATAAGGTAACTATCACTTTTTGTTTTTGTTATATTCAATATATATATATAAATTATGGTTAGTTTGATACATGTGACAATTCTAGCCTATAATGTTGCAAGGTTTCACACCATTAGTACTGATTATGTTATAACACATAAGTAACATGTTATAAGGATAATAGGTAGTGTATAGTAAGTTTTAAATATTATGTTTATTCTTGTTATAACTATTGTAATGAGTACATTAGACACATTGTAAGTATTAATCATGTTTGAAAATCTAAACCCATAAATTAATCCATTTAATAAACGCATTTCATGTTTGGGTTAGATCTATTAATCAATTAAAAAGTTGTAACTAAATTTATGAAATAGTTACAAGTACATAGGGAAGGTGATGATTACAAAGTTAACATTTACAAATAAAAATAACAGTTTAAAAATTAAATATAAAAATTATATGCCAATAAAAGTTTCATCATATATGGTCCTTATAACAAATTGTGACATAGATTAGTTACATAACATTATAGTATTATGGTCTTTTTCCTTTTCTTTTAAGTCAATGACAAAAATACCTAGAAATGTAATAAGAAATCTACATGTTAAAAACTTAACTACACTCAAGCCACTTTACTAAAGATCAACTCCTTATATTAAAGATGGATAACTTTTACCAATAGGGGACTATGGATTACCATTTGGTAATAATTGCTCAAAAGGGTGTTTTGACTAATTGTTTACTCATTTCTACTTTAATGTTGACAAATTGACTATACTTGGGTCATATCATTTGAAAATTAGCTTTTTTATCATAGAAGCTTCTTTTTAATATACTTAGGTGGAGATAATGGTAAAATTAGACTAAGGTTGTTGACAATTTTACTAAACTTATCAACAATATAGATGACCCCAACAACAATAAAAAAACAACCATCAACAGTAAAAGAACATATGGCAACTTATTAACAAAATCCTTGCATTACACCAAGAGCAATTTCAAGCTCCTTATTGTAAAGATAACCTAACAACAATAAAAAGTGGTCATCAATAGTAAACTATTGACCATCAACATTATAAGAACTTTGTAAACTATACATTATGTTTATTTTACACTTTACACTTGTCATTTGTACATTGGTTTGTGTGCCTTACCCTCATTGGCTAAATAGTATAAATATTTAGTTGTTAGTTGTTAGTTTTATTGCCTTACTTTGTATATAAACATTAGAACTATCCATATTGAATAGATTCTATTCTTTGATTTACTCTTTGACTACTTCTTTACAAAGCTCTCATGATATCAAAGCAATAGGCACTCTCAACAAAGTTTTCTATTCAATTAGCTTCTATTCTTTGTTGAGATTTGTGTGTAGGAATTGCTAAGGTTTTTATTAAATCATAAATAGTCGAATTATTGCACTTACCGCTAGACAAGGAGAAATCAATTCCTCTAATCCTTTACATTTTGACCTTTAATAATTCATCTATGGTGATTGAAAACATTATTTTTAATGGAGTTAACTTTCTTACTTGGAGTCAAGTAATAAAAATAGGATTAGGAGCAAAATTAAAAATAGGTTTTATAGAAGATACTATTGTGAAGCTTAGAGATAATTCTCCTAATCTAGTTAAATGGACAAGAAATGATTACATGGTTAGATGCTTGGTTATTAAACTCCATGACTATTGAAATTGCACAAAATTACTTGCATTTGAAATTAGCCATTGATCTTTGGACTAAAGTGAATGAACAATATGGTAAAGGAATGGACTTCTAATATATCAACTTCAATATGAAATATCGAACTTGAAATAAGGAAATCAACCAATAGGCTTGTACTAAAACGAGCTTAAAAGGTGTTTGGATGAGCTACAAGCATTACATGGTTATTCGAGTTGTGGATGTGGTTGAATAAGCTATAATACTTGTGATCTATTAGAGAGAATTACTTTGTTTGAGGGACAGAGTAGATTAATGTAATTTTTGATGAGTTTGAATGATAGATTTGAAGTTGTGCATACTCAAATCATCTCAATGGAGCTCTTACTTATTGTAAATAGGGCATTGTACCTAGTGTAATAGGTCGAGCAGCAAAATATAATCATTGGAACTAATATTGTTGAACTTGATAATTCAGTCTATGCTGTCAACAGTGGAAAAGAAAAGCTAGGATATTCAACCAGAAAAGGAAAAGGAAGAAATGTTCAAGGACATAAAGGCTTTTGTAGGTATTGTAAGAGAAAATGTCATTCAACGGATAATTATTTCCAAATTATCAAGCATCTTGATTGGTATAAAGGAAAATGTATTAAAAAAGGATCAATCCATTCAATAGCCAAAGTAAAGTCTAGAGTTATAGACTTCCATGCTCATGAAACCCCTTTTGACAATTTCTTTGATGTTGTAGTGGACAATACATATGCTAATCATTGTTTGGATCCTCAAATGCTTCAAAGTGTATGTAATGAAGATTGTAAGATGATGAAGGGAAAGGAGCAAGTTGAAGGATCGAGTTCTATAGTGAATGCTATCTATTGTGTAAGTGATTCCACTTCTTTGTCTAGCTCTTTTAATAATAATTTGTGCTTTTAGGTTGTTGACTAATGTGTTACGAACCATATGACCTCTTACAAGACATTTGCTCTTCAATTTTACAACACTAGTCAAGCCAAATACGGTGCATTTACTTGGCGGTTCTTGCAAAATAGTTTATTGGATAGGTTCTATGATTATTAATATATACCTTACCTTACATCATGTCCTTTATGTACTCGTATTTACTCACAGCCTTTTATCCATACATAAAGCACTTTTAGACCACCATTTGGTCGTAACAATTGATGCTAATGACTTAAAATTTCAAGATCAGAAAATTAACTAAGTTGTAGCCATTGCTCGGTCAATAAATGTGTTATACATTTTGAAGCAAGAAGCAATAGTTTGCTTTAAGAATAGTGATTGACTTATGCAACAGTTAGTTTCCTCTATTACTTCTTTCCTTTGTAATAAACTTGATCCTTTACATTTGTATCATATAAGGTTGGGTCATACTTCCTTGTCCAAACTTCAACATGTAGACACTTTAGGTTTGTTGCTATATCTCCTTTTCTTTGTAAAACTTGTGAAAAATCTCAATTTCATCATCTACATTTTTCTAGAATTAAGCATCATTCTACTACTTTGTTTCATCTTTTACACATTGGTGTTTAGGGACCTTATTGAGTTTCTTCAATTTCTAGTGCATCTTATTTTCTTACAATTATAGATGATTGCTCTCAAAGTGCACGAACATATCTGATGCACAATAAATACCAAGTGAAAGGTGTTCTTCACAACTTCTTTAAGTATATAAGCAATTATTTTTCTATTTTACCAAAGTTTGTTAAGTTGGATAATGGTGCTTTGTTTCTTTTCCATTCACATCAAATACTTTTTCTTTCCTTAAGAATTATATACCAACACACTACCATTTATGCATCTCAATAAAATAGCCAAGTTAGGTGTAAACATAGGCATATCCTTGACATTAGCTAAGCTTTATGACTTTATGCAAATTTGCCTAAATAATTTTGGGGAGCATATATGTTAACAACCACCTATCTCATAAATAGAATGTCAATGCCTATTTTGAATTGGAAGACACCTTATGAAGTTTTATTTGGGAAAAAGCCTTCTTTAAATCACTTGCAGGTTATGAGGTGCTTGTGTTTCATTGCTAAAATGCTTATATCACCAGATAAGTTTGATACTCATGGTGTTAAAAGTGTCTTTGTCAACTATGCCAATGATTGTAAAGGTTACAAAGTGTTTGATCTTAAGTCACTAAGGATTCGTATTAGTCAAGAAGTGACCTTTTATGAGAAGATATTTTCTTTTGCCTTGATTTCTAATGTATCAACACTAAGTCCATCTTCGTCCTGTTCCTCAACATACTACTCTATTCATTGATAAATTTACTCTTATTATTGCTCCTTCTAGTGACATACATTATATTCTTGCGATGCCTTTAGATAACGTTGTTTTTATTGATAGTTATACTACTGTTGTTCTTGAGCTTATTACTATACATCAATCGTCACAAGTCTTTAAGCCACTAGCATGATTGTTTGATTATGCTTGCATTTTGGCTATTGATGTTACTTCCTTTAGTTCATGTTTTACAACTCATCCTTACCCTTTGTTTTCCATTACTACTTTTTCCAAATAACCTTTAGACTTTGTTTAGTCCATGGCATTAGTAATAACAATTAAAGAACTGTATTGTTATTCACAAGCAGCTAACAATAAAGATTGGGTTCTTGCTATAAATAAAGAATTAGAAAACCTAGAGCAAAATGATACTTAGGAGTTAACTACTGTACCTAAAGGAAAAAAGGCCATTGGGTGTAACTATGTATATAAAATTAAATATCAACCTGATGGTAGTATTGAGTACTATAGGGCGAGGTTGGTAGCTAAAGGATGTACTTAAGTTAAGGGCATTGACTATCATAACACATTTTCCTTAGTTGCAAAATTAAGGACTATTCAGTTGTTACTTACTATAGCTTCAGTTAGAAATTAGCCTCTTGTTTGATTAGACATCAACAATGCCTTCTTACATGCTTTTCTTGAGGAATATATCTATATGGTACCACCTTAAGGATATAATAAAGCACAACCCTAGTAAGTTTGTAAGCTCCAAAGATCTTTATATGAGCTTAAACAAGCTTATAGGAAATGAAACATTGAGATTAGTCACTTTCTTATTAGATATGGATTTATTCAATCCAAAAGTTTCTTTGTTTATGTGACATGGTGTCAATGATTTTCTTGTTGTGTTGTTGTATGTAGATAATCTTCTTAATACTGGGACTATTGTTGATTTTATTTCCCAATTTAAGTATTCGCTTCATTTAGCTTTTACAATAAAAAATCCTGAGGAGGCTTGTTTCTTTTTAAGCCTTGAATTATGTTACACTACAAATGGTATTATGGTTAATCAACACAAGTTTGTTATAGATGTATTAAATGATATAAGCATGAGTACTTGCAAGCCAACTGAGGTTCCCTTGCCTACTAGTCAAAATCATTTTAATGATGATAGTCCATTGCTTGATGATCCTTTACCATATTAGCGCTTGATAGTGCAACTATTGTACTGGACTCTTACATACCTTGATTTAGTTTATTTGGTTCACCATCTTAGCCAATTTCTTTCTTACCCATGTGTTGTTCATATGAATGCAGCATTTCATGTGTTTATGATAGTTTGAATGGGTTTGTTCTATTCTTCTTCAAGGTCCTTGCAACTCTTTTACTATAGTGATAAAAATTAGGGCTCATCAATGTTGGATTGCAAATCTATTTTATGTTTTTATATTCTTCATGGTAGTTCTCTTATTTCTCGGAAGATTGAGAAGCAAAATACAATTAACACTTCCACCACCAAAGCTTAATATTGGAATATGGGTACTTGTCTTAAAGAGCTACTTTGGTTTGCTTATCTTTTGTAGAATTTGTCTACTTTAGTTGATTTACTAGTTCCCTCAAATTGTGATAATAAATCAACATCGCAACTTGCCACTAATCCTTATTATTATAGCCACACTAAGCAAAGTGGTGTTGACATGCATTTTATTAGAGATCATGTTGCTAAGGGATTGCTCTCACTAAGTTACACTATTACACATGCTCAACTTGTAGATCAATTAACAAAATAAGTCACTATTGCCAAGTTGTTGGGTCTTTTCTTTTTTTTTTCTTTGTCTAAGTTGGGCCTTTGAGCAACTCCACCTTAAAGAGGGGAAAGGAAGGTAAGGTACTAAGGGAGTGTTTTGGTTCAGTTATACATTGTATTTATTTTACACTTATTGTTTGTAAATTGGTTCGTGTGTGTTGTTCTCATTGGTTAAACAGTTAGTTGTTAATTTTGCTACCTTACTTTGTATATAAACATCAAAACTATCAATATTAAAGAGATTCTTTTCTTCAATTCACTCTTTAACTAGTTCTTTACAAAGCTCTCATGGTTGCTATATGAATGGATTAAGCATCTGCATCTAGTTATTTTATAAACCTAAATGATAAAAAATAATTGTATTGTGTTTTTCTTTAGCCAAAGAATTATATTCATATTTTAAGCAAATTTCTTTACTATTATGACACATAGTTGTAACATTATATATATGTGATATGTATGAAACATATATGTACTTATATGGTTGTTTAAATATATAAAAATATCATAGTTTCTATAAGTATACAAATATATCATAATATAATATAACATTTTGTTATAAGATTACACAAAATGCATAATATGTTGAATATGTGTGTTATGGATCATAATTGGTAAATATTATATGCTAATAGTACTATAGAATTTCACGTTTCTATTTTATAATGATACCATACATAACATTATATTTGTAATATTATATTATTTATTGTTATAATATAATATTTGCTATTGTGAGATTTTAATAGTAAAATATAGATATTTATAATCATATAGCATTGCATTATAACATTGCATACATATGTATAGTATGTTAAATAAACATGGATATTTATTGGTAAATTTTATATGATAATTGTACTATTGAATTATATTTGTATCATTGTATTAAATACTTTTTAACATATAATATTCAACAATTATTATCCATACCATATGTATTTAACATTTTATGTATTTATGTGTAATATTATATCATTCTACATATCTTTATTCTATATTCTAATTTTCTAATATAGAATATAATATAATGTAATTCACATCATTTTTGGTTTTTAGCTTAGAAATATTTTATATTGTATAGTACATAGATAATAATATATATGAATTATATGTATGGATTATATATGAATTAATATATCTATATAGAATGATATAGTAAATATATAGACAATGTACAAATTATATATGATTTATATATAATATTATTCTTGTAAATTATCTAAATTATAAATCAATAATAAACAAAGTATGGCATATGGACAATAATATATAGATTATATGTATATAAATTTTATGTATGAATTATATATAAATTGTTGTGCCCTGTCTCTTAAGGCCTATTTGTTTGGTATACAGGTGCTTAGGAGGTGGATTCTTATGCTGTCCTCAAGTTGAGGATAAGGCTAATTAGAAACCAAACACAGTTCATAATTTATAATAACAAGTAATTATAGAGAATCGTAAAAGCATCTTTTAGGATATATGACATTAGGGCACCATAGTACTCATGGCCATTAAGGTCTCATAAGTTGAACATAAACTAATTAAGTCCATAACATTATTTTATGGTATAATAATATTCAATCCTTACACTCGATGTTCCCATCCCAACCTAGGCTCTAATGTTATCTCTATTTTCAAGTCTTAAGGTTAGAACAAAGCTAACCCCTCAATGTCAAGTCAAGTGAATAAAAAGCATACAATAAATAATGAATAGTAATAAGTAAATTCCAATTGACATTAAATATCAATGTCACAATAATTTTAGCAAATAGTAGCACTAATCATAACTGGGCTTATTGTAATTTACCAATCAGTAGATGTTTATGTATGCAATGTTATGCCATGAATGCATGTGACATGTACTGGCCAGTATCCTAATAGAACAAACAATGAGCGGCAATTAGCGATTCCTAAGCAAAATATTTGAGCAGCACTTAGTGGCTCCTGAGCAAATTATTTTAGCAGCACATAGTTGCCCTCGAGCAAAATATTTGAGTAGCACTTGGCAGCTTAGAACCAAACATGTAATTCTATATGCTAAAAATAACTAAGCCTTATACAACTTGTGACCCGTAGGTCCCTTTATGTAAACCGAGCTTTCAATGCCATCCTTAGGTCATCTTTTCTTGAATTGAGCTTTTAAATATGACCCTTAGGTCCTTAAATCAAAATTGAGCTTTATAAAATATAGCTTTTAGGTCATTTTCATGTCATGCCATGAATGCATGTGATGTAAATCAATTAATGATAATGAAGCAACAATTTTCAAGCATGTGGGAGTTAATTTCAATAATAACCGAGCAATAACTACCCATAAGCAATGTTTGCAATTTAAAGTATGTGCCAATCAAAACACTAATCAGCAATTTATAATAACTTCACTTCCATTCACAATACATATAATACCACTCATAACACGAAAGATAACTTCAAGCTCAAGTCATTATATCTAAACTATATCTGCTATGTACTCTTATTAACAAATCACATGACAATCAATCATCACAACAAATATTTATAAATTCATTAAGTCATACGATTCACTTTAGTGAAATCAAAATATCTTATTTAAAGAACTAGTCTTCGTTTAATTTTATGACCACTTCGCATTATGACAAGTAAAAAAGGGGTTCTCACTATATACTCTTAGCGTTTTCTATTATCATCCTTGAGATTGTTCAATGTAATTGTGATGTCACCAAGATATATATATATATATATTAAGTAATGGAGTGATATTTTAGAAATAAATTGTTTAATTGAATTCTATTTAAGTCTTCTCATTTCATTATCAATTCTATTAATATTGTTATCTCACGTTTACAATCTTATATACATAAATTTTTCATTATCATTACATTTAATATGAAATTTTCACAAGTAATAAACCTTAGCTAAGAGCCATTTTCTAAAAATTATTCCCATACATTTTCTAAGAAGTGATTCATAAAATAATAAGTAATCTCAATTATTAAAGCTTATTGAAAATTTATTTCTTATTAATAATATTGTCTCATCTTTATACATATATATTAATGGAGAAAAAGAATATATATATATATATATATATATGTACAATGTTTTGTATATATACTTGTTCACATAACATCATAGTAAAAAGTATTCTTCAAAATATTAGTTACACACTTTTTTCTAAAATATATCTCATTTGAATATGTACACTTAAATATTTTTAGTTATTTTATTAACTAAAAATAAAAAAAAATTAAAAAATTTTAATCTTGGACTGTAGCCATAATGCAAAGAACCAAACTGACTCGAAGGAACCAAACTAAACCTATGATAGGATGCCAACCTGCAAGACAAGCCTCTTAAGTGCACTTTACACTAGCTTTTAATATATAGAGGTCTTTTGCTTATTATATTTTCCATGTGGGATAAGCTATTTACAAATTTTTAGAAGAAAACACTGATACTTCTCTAGTGCACTTGCCTTTCTCTTTTTTTTTTTTATTTATATTTTTTTATGATTATATAAGCCCTGTATTAAAATTACACATGGGATAATTATGTCAATAGTTACTTGGTCATACAATCTTATAAAGAGGATTAAGTATGGGAAAAAATCCATGTGGGACATGAAAATAAAATCTGCACACTAGAATCTACACATTAGTGTAGAATTTTTTATATACTTAAGTGACTATTGCCATCGAATTAGCCATGTTAATCATGATGGTTGTTTAATAAAATGACTTAAAAGGATACTAACTTATGACATGAATTTTTGTCAAAATCTTTCACTTAAACATCATCAAATTGATGGTTGAATTTAGGGAATCACATTGCTTCGCACTTAAAATTACACCATATACATATATATATTTCGAATTTCAAGTTGATATTTTGAGCATTTTTAAGTGTGATCTTTTGATAAAGTTGATTCTAATTTATTCTATTGTTTCTTGAGTTTCATTTCATCTAGTTTTTACAAAGTTTCATTGGTAAAAATTGAAACTTTATTCAATTACAAATGTATACATTAAATTATTTTTGCAGAAATAAAAAGAGAAACTTGAATTTTACCTTTAATTTCCTTATTACACAGTGGAAGTTAGGTCAAGCAATTGGCCAATATTTGTGGCTTTCTATGTGATGAATATGTTAGTGGCAGTGGCTTATTATTTGGTGATCGGAAGAATGAGAAATCAATGCTCAAAGTAAGGGGTGTGGAGAGGTCAAATTGTAGGTTTTTATACTAGTGTTAGAGTCTTTGCATAAAGTGGGGAACCTTGATTTTCTACATTATCAAAAGTCTCCCATGCCTAGAGAGGAGTGGTGTTAGTGGTTCTCCAAGTGGTGGTTGTTGATGGAAGAAATTGAAGCTTAAAGTGATTGGGTTGGAGAGGTGTTTCTGATACTTGGAAAAATTTCGAAGTGTTAAGGGGTTAGCCTAAGGGTCTCTCTTTGTGTATGAGTTTTAAGAATATGGTGGTGGCTACTCCTTGGTGGTGGTGTTGGTTTGAAAGTCAGGTTTGGGTAGTTTATATAACTGAGTTTAAGTTGTGGTTTAGATGAGTGAGTGGTAAGTTAAATAAGATGAAAGTTGAGGCATCACTATGTTAGATCTAGAAATGGCAAAAGAAGAAAAAGAAAGAAGAGTAAGATGAGTCCCACATTCCTTCTATTAGGTGCTCAAGACTTTTATATATATATGACTTGAGTGAAGTTAATTATCGATTAGATAAGTGTTGCAAGAAGAGAAAATTTGGGGATTGGATGGTGATTTATACATGTTTTCCACATCTAGGTTTTAGGTTGTGGGGCTACAATTGTTCCAAATTTCAAATAGGCACTATAGGTGGGTAATTTCAAAATATTTGTCAATTTGACTTTATTATAACTATATTAGTCTTATGCATGATAAAATTATTTTTATATCGTGTTTCAATTAAAAATTATAAATAAGCTTAAAATTTATTATGTAATGAAAAAATATATTGAAGCTAATGTTTTCATACCATTACCCCATATTTTGAGACACCGATATTAATTCCTTTATCAATTAGTTGTTTAGTGTTAAAAACACAATATTTTTTAGTTTTGACTTTTACACTAAACTATGTATGATATTTGAATGCTATAATTTATAAAAATATATATATTTCTTTGTTTATTTTATTTTTTAATTCTAAAATGTTTTATTTTAGTATTAATATATATTTTTAACGAACTTGATTATACCTATAGTTCTTGTGATTTATATGAATTACATATCAATCATGTACGATGTATCATATATGGATATTAATATATATGAATTATATAGTATAGTTTTTCAGTTTATATGAATTATAAATCAATTATATACAAAGCATAGAATATGGACAATAATATATATATCGATTATATGAACATAAATATATTATAATTTTTGTAATTTATATGAATTTTAAATCAACAATATACTATAAGAAAAAAACGAATGAAGGATGAGAGAGAATAACAATATTATTTAGGAAAAAAAAAAAGAATGGAGGATGAGAGAGAAAAAATGCTTTTGTTGATTAAAAGGGAGAGAAAGAAAGTGGCTTTTAAACAAGTTCACTGGTTGAACTAAGGACATGTTTACTAGAGCTATTTAATAAATGGGTCTATAAATAGGTTTGAGGGTTAAACTCGAACATGAACTCAAACCTTGATACAGATTTTATTTATATTTTTTGTATGGGTTTGATCCATTTGTTCGGATTCACTAGTCTTGTCTTACATTGGTAGCCTTATACTGTGCATACTTTATATTTTGTTGAGAAAATAACATAAACATTATTTGTGTTTTGGGTTATTATAAATAAGTGAACTATTTTTTTTTAAACAACCACACAATATGTGTTATAACTAATTATTAACTTCAATAATTAGAAACACATATTAGCTTATAATTGGTCAATAGAAATTAATTCAATAAAAATAATATTGTTAAATATATTTAAATAATATGATACAAAATATTTAAAAATATTAGTGGGAATAAAAAAATTAAATTAAAAATTCAAAAAATAAGAAAAAAAAAAGAAAATATCACAAGTTAAAATTAGTAACCCCTTATTAGCAAATCCAAGGTCTAAGGTAGCTAGCATGATGCAACAAATGGCTACAAATGTGGTGGGTGCCCCTTAAAGTTTAAAAAAGAAGAAGAAAAAAAGGGAAATTTTTCTTGAAAAAATCCAATAAGTCATAATTGGGTCACATGACCTCATTATAATATCTAATGAAGTTTTGCTCTTTCTTTTCTCTCTCTATCTTTTTTTTTTTTCTTTTAGAGTTTATAGTAATTGATGCTCACCTACCCTGTTTGCAACCCAATGATGGCAAGCTTTACCTTATGACTTAAGGTAACTAGTAAGGGGCTACTAGTTTCAATTAGGTTCAAATGGAGTAGTCACATACATGCAATGTGCATCTTATATTGCATGTAGTCTCAAATGACATGTAAGTGATGATAAGGAGTGAATAAGGTAGGGAGGAGTAAATGGTCTCAATTGGCTCGAACACTTAATGTGATTGGTAGGGAACTTGATTATAATAAACACTATTATTGATGGTGAATAGTGTGAAGTTCTTCGAATGATTTAGTGTTTCATTTTTTAAGGAGAGAATCTAATAGCACAATGATGTAGGTATGGGATTTTTTCTTTCCAAATGTCGAAATGGGTTAAGTATTTATAAATATTGGCCATTGATGTCATCCTTTAAATCAAGATGATAATCAGTGGTAGATATTAACCCTTTCCTTAATTGATCTCAAATGAGCTCTTATTTTGGATTTAGATTTAATAAAGGCCTTATTTGATGTATGCACTAAATTGAGAAATATTGATATTAAGTAGCTAATTTGATTATCCTACTTTAAGCTTACCATATTAAGTCTCTCTTGATTACCCCAGGTACATTAGCTTGGTTCTCTAGATCCTACTATCTTAACTCTAAGAGTTAAATCCAATTTATTACTAGACTTAAATTCCATGGATAAGATTTAGTCCTTTACATTTTGCTCCTTAAACAAATTCTTTGAGACGAAGTCAAGGAGTTTAGACATTGAATAAGCTTGCACATAGCTAAGGCACTGCATGTTGCATGTGTACTATAAAAAATGGCACAGCTGTTGGGTGCATTTACGTAGCTAATGATTTTATTTCTTGGCAAATTGTAGTGTAAGAGTCTAATTTTAGCGCTACAACATAATTGAAACTTTTTTCCAAGATGCAAACTTGTAGCCCCGTTCAATTGTGCACTTCGTCTTGGCAAAATGGAAATTTTCTGCCCCCCAAACAATAATGTCGTTGCATTATTCAATAATATGGTATTGAGGGCCTTAAATGATTTTTGGTTGACGACTTTCTTTTTACGAGCTGATTCACCTCTTCTATTCGACTCACATGAGTTACCTTTCCCACCACGTGGACGTCACTTTCATTTGCTCATGTCTTGCCAAGTATCTTTGTCGTATCTAGTTATTGACATCCGACTTGATGCATGGATTATTTTATCGGATTAGAGCATTGGTATCGATTGCATAATTTAAATCATGGCTTGATTCGTTGCTCCTCTAGATATTAGGTTGAGCTATGCATTTTTCAATTTATTGAAGTGGCCTCTTTATGTGTTGAGCAGAATAACGGAGCACTTTGGCTTAGAGCTCCATCTGGTTAAT
Organism: Lumnitzera littorea; assembly: GCA_024138015.1. Lineage (NCBI taxonomy): Eukaryota > Viridiplantae > Streptophyta > Magnoliopsida > Myrtales > Combretaceae > Lumnitzera > Lumnitzera littorea. The sequence goes on along the minus strand of JAMXBB010000009.1, from coordinate 94,664,234 downwards.
AGTCCATCATTTCGTATTCCAAGGATAAAATAAGGGTTAAAATCAATATAATCTAATGATATCAATATTGATCTTTCATATGAAATAAATTATGTTTGAATCTCTCTCCTTAATTGTAATGTAGTTGAAAAAATAAAATGATAAAATAAGTAAAAATGATTTATTGCCGGCCCTTTTTTTTTTCTTAATTTTACATACCATCATTTCACGCAACTTTGGGAAGCCATTGCTAGCACCTTCATTGCATATCCTTGCCTCTCGCGTCATACCAAGTCATGGACCAATTTTTTTAGTTGGCTGGGCCAGAATTTTAAACGCACGGATTCTGATAGTTGGATGCTATTGCTCACATTCTTCAATTTGTACTAGATCAACAGGCTGGAGCTAAAAAAAGATTGAACCAATAGCCCTCTATCTCCATACCAATCTTGCTCTCGTCCGTTCTATAGAATATGATCGTCTTTTCAGAATAAGTTGAAACCCTCAAGGTTATAACCTACTTTAATGACCCATGAACTTGACTAGGGTTGATAAAATCATTTATTTATTTACGAGAATATCCACGAAAGCTTCAAATTTGGCTCGGGTTGATACAATCATATATTTGTTTACGAGAATATCCACGAAAGCTCCAAATTTAGTCTTCATAGGAAAACGTTTCAACTTAAAAAAAATCTTCGACTACCACCCAAATAAGCTCCAAACGAGAACTGATTACAACTTTTTTTTTTTTTTTTTTTCAAGTCATATATATCTTCAATGCGCTTGGTAACAAGGCTGATCGTTTGCCACGCCGACGGAACAATTGGTTGAATATTGTTAATGCCCAGCCCATGTCATAGCGAAATCCAACCCAAGCAGCTCACATTCATGGACTTCTAAAGGAATTAAGAAAAGCCTAGACATTCTCACGAAGACATCAGCATCCTCTTTTTTCTTTCTTCAAATTATTATTATTATTATTATAACATCTTTCCATTTTTAAACATTTATATATACATAAGTACAACTTTCATTCACTTTACTGTAAAGATAGTCAAATCAGTATAATATTATGCTTGAATTTCAGTTTCTCAAGCTTAACTTAGCAACTTAAAACCCAAGTTTGGCTCTAGTTCAATCGAATTCTAAATTTTGAGCTTGATTTCGACTTGAAAACATATTTAACAAATTTAAGTTCAACTTAATTAGTTTGATTAAACTTAAACTTTTTATTAATTTTTCCTAAACATCATCAATTCACTTATATTTAAAAAGTAAAAGTCTAAAATAAATTAAAAATTATAAGAAGACCAAAGCTTTTAAAGGCCTAGGCTACTGTCTAAGAAAATAGGATCTAAGAAGGTGAACCAATAAAACTCAAAGGCCAAAGCCCTAAGCTGCCATTTAAAGCCCTAAGCTGCCATTTAGTGAAATAGTAAGGCTCCTATTTGTTGGAGGGTCCTTGGGGGGGGGGGGGGGGGTGCACTTGATGTGCAGTTGGAAATATTGACTTTAGACATAATTTGTATGGCTGAGAATTCATACATGACATAGGGCCAAAAATAGCAAAAAAGAGTTTGACTTTGAGGACTTTAGGTTAGCTATAAATAGCCATGAAGAGAAGTGGCAGAGTGTAGATGTAGCCAAAGCAACATTCTTGCTTTGATGAATGGTTACGAGAGGAAAATAAGGGGAATTTTATGATGAGTGACAAATAGTGAGGTTTTATTAAAGTAATTGAGAAACATTTGTGGGTCACTGTATTGAGTTATCTCAATTGTTAATACCTCTAGAAATTTTATCTAGAGAAGTCTCTCTTGTATGTCTATTATTTATTAGTGGAAGAAAAATTTCAGATTTTGTGCCGTAGATGTAAACCAAATTAAGTGAGCTATGTTAAAATTCCTAGTGTCACATTATTATTTAATTTGTGATTGCTCATATTTAATTTCATATCATTCTCGCTATGCTAGTTTTCTCAGCAAATGGTATTAGAGCTTTATTTTGGTGCATATATCTACTTATTGTATGCTCTATGGTTGCCACTAAATAGTGAATTCTCCCCATCATAAAATAAGTTAGATTATTATTCACCATTTTTAAAGTGCTAAGTCATGGAGGCAAAGATGAGCAAAATGGTCTATTTAAATGGTACAAATTACCACGTATGGAGAAGTAAGATGAAAGATCTCTTATTGGTGACAAAAATGCATTTGCTGGTGTTTGGTACAACTAAACTCGAAAATAATATAGATAAGGAATGGGAATTTGAGCACAAGCAATTTCGTGGTTTCATCAAGTAGTTCATGGAAGATAGCTAGTACAACCATATTTGTAATGAGACTCATACATGAACGTTATGAAATAAGTTAGAGGAGTTGTACGCTTCAAAAACCAATAACAATAAATTATTTTATATGACAAATTTAGTCTAGATGAAGCATTGAGAAGGCATGTCAATGGCAAATCACTTAAATGATTTGCAAGGGATCGTAGAACAATTGTCGAGAATGGGCATAAAATTTGATAATAAGGTACTTGCCTTTTTGGTACTAGCCTTCTTACTTGAATCATGGGAGACTTTAAGGATTTCACTCACAAACTCTGTACCAAATGGTGTAGTAAATATAGAATTTATGAAAAGTGGAGTCTTAAATGAAGAGATGAGATGACAATCACAAGGATTATCTTCATTGCAACAAGATGCCCTTGTTGCAAATTCTAAGGGGAAGAGTTAGATTAGGGGTCTAAAGCCAAGGGACAGGAGTTAAGTTAAATAAAATAAATATGCCAATGTTGAGTGTCATCATTATAAGAAAGAAAGGGGCATATAAAGAAATTTTGTTGAAAGTTCAAGAATGAACAAAAGAAAAACAAAAGTAAAGATGTTAAGAAAGATGACAATAGTGACAATGAATAAACAAATGTTGCCGAGGAATTCAATGTCATCCATGATGAGGATATCTTAAATCTTTCAACCTATGAGACTTGCCAGGTAATTGACAGTGGTGCCACCGTTCATGTGACATCTCGAAAAGAATTCTTCTTATCCTACACACTGAGTAATTTTGGTGTGATGAGAATGGGAAATGAGAATCTTTCAAAAGTAGTAAATGAAGGAGATGTCTACTTAGAGATGGAGAATGGAATACAACTAGTTGTGAAGGATGTCTAGCATATTCCAAATATACGCCTGAACTTGATTTCAGCAAGCAAGTTAGATGATGAAGGTTTTTGCAACACCTTCTTCAATGGTTAATAAAAGCTCACCAAAGGATCACTAGTGGTGGTCAGAGGGAAAAAGTACTCTAAATTGTATATGACACAAGCGAAGCTTTCTTAGGATGTTGTGAATGCTATAGAAAATGACAACATAGTTGAGCTATAGCACAAGTGGCTTGGTCATATGAATGAGAAAAGTATGACCCACTTGGCTAAGAAGAATTTGCTATCTAGATTGGATGAGATCCATTTGAAGAAGTGTGCTGATTGTTTGGTAAGGAAGCAAAAATAGAGTTGCTTTCAAAAGTTCATTTCCTTCCAGAATGAAGAACACACTAGATTTAGTACTCTTAGATTTGTGTGGACCAATGCCAAAGTCACTTGATAGTGCCCAATACTTTGTGACTTTCATTGATGACCATTTGCAAAAAATGTGGATGTATCTCCTATAGTCTAAAGACCAGGTATTAGATGTTTTTAAGCAATTTATAACTCTAGTCAAGAGGTAGACTAGCAAGAAGTTAAAGTATATTCCAATAGACAACAATAGAGAATATACTAGGCCCTTTCATGCTTACTATAAAAAGCATGGCATTCGACATCAAACAACAGCTCTAAAGACTCTACAGTTACATGGATTAGCTGAGGGGATGAATAGGACTTTAATGGAGAGAGTTAGATGTTTACTCTCATAAGCAAAGTTGCCAAAAACATTTTGGTGAGGTCATTCTAATAGCTACTCATGTGCTAAAACTTTCACCATGTATCCCTCTACAACTTGATACTCTAGAGAGAGTGTGGTAAGGAAAAGACGTCTCTTATGACCATTTGTGGATCTTTGGTTATAAAGCCTTTGTGCATATACCAAAGGATGAAAGGTCTAAGCTTGATGTCAAGACATGACAGTGCGTGTTTATTGGCTATAGCCAAGACTTACTTAGGTATATATTTTATGATCTAATTTAAAAAAAGCTTATCAAGAGTCGTGATGCAGTGTTTGTTGAAGAACAAACTATTGAAGATGTAGATAAAGCTTAGAGAAAAGTTTTTAAATCTAATGAAAATTTAAAAGATTTGTAGTTGATTCATCCAACAATGATGTAGAGACAAATTGAAGACTATGAGTAAGATGATTAGTTAGAGATAGATGGTGCAGATGCCCCCATACCGGATGATTCCAATGGCAATAGGGGACAAGATCAACCAGCAACTCTAAAAGATTCTCCAAATTTAAAGAGGTCTATTAGAGCAAGACAATGCTATACTGGATATCCCATAAATAAATATGTGCTATTAATTGATGGGGGAGAACTGAAAAGCTTTGAAGAAGCTATGGATGATGTATGTAAGAAGAAATGGCTAAAGATCATGTAAGATGAGATGAAATCCTTACATGAAAATGAAATGTTTGAACTGGTAAAACTACCAAAAGGCAAGAAGGCTTTGAAAAATAAGTGGGTATTTAGGATAAAATATGTACAAAACAGTCTTCAACCACAATTTAAAGCCAGATTAGTTGTGAAGGGACTTAGTCAAAAGAAAGGGATTGATTCTGATGAGATTTTTTCACAAGTAGTAAAAATGGCAACCATTTGTACAGTGCTAAGGTTAGCAATAAGTCTCAACTTGGAGATTCAGCAAATGGATGTAAAGAATGCCTTCCTTCATGGTGATTTGGATGAAGAGATATACATGGAGCAGTTAGAAGGTTTTGAAGAAAAGGGAAAAGAAGACTATGTCTATAAGAAGTTTGAGCCTGTGATGGGGGAGTAAGGTTACAAAAGGACTACTTCAGACCATTGCGTGTTTATACAAAAATTCTCTAAGGATGATTCCATCATTCTTTTGCTTTATGTAGATGATATGTTAATTGTTGGCTAGAATATATCCAAAATCAACATTCTAAATAAGCAATTAAGCAAGTCATTTGCCATGAAAGACTTGGGGCTAACAAAGCAAATTCTTGGCATGAAGATAACTAGAGATAGCCGTGTTAAGAAATTGTGGTTATCATAAGAGAAGTACATTGAGAAAGTACTTTAAAGGTTTAATATGGATAAGGCTAAAGTGGTTAGTTGCCCTCTCGCTAATCACTTTAGATTGAGTTCCAAACAATGTCCCTCTATAGATACGGAGAAGGAAGAAATGGATAAGGTTCCATATGCTTTAGTAGTTGGCAATTTGATGTATGCCATGGTATCTACGTAGCCAGATATTACTCACTCAATTGGAGTGGTGAATTAGTTCCTTTCAAATCCCGGTGCAGAACACTAGGCTGCAGTGAAATGGATTCTTAAGTATCTTTAAGGTACCTCCAAAATGTGCTTATGTTTTGGAGATGAAAGACCTTCATTAACTAGCTATACAGATGTAGATATGGGTAGTGTTGTCGACTCAAGAAAGTTTACATTAGGTTACTTGATTTCATTTACAAGGGGAGCTATGTCAAGGTAGACAAGATTACAAAAATGTGTTGCTCTCCCAACAACTAAGGTAGAGTTTATAATAGCTATTGAAGCTTGTAAGGAGTTGCTATGGATGAAAATGTTCTTAAGTGAACTTGGTTTCCATCAAGAGAAATATGAGTTGTTTTGTGACAACCAAAGTATTATTCACCTTAAGAAGAATTCCTCCTTTTATTTAAGATGGATACACATTGATGTGTGATATCACTAGATTAGGGATGCATTAGAGAAGAAGTTGCTACAGCTTAAGAAGATTCATACTGATGAGAATTAAAAGCTACTAAGTGCCCTAGATGTGTAATAGGCCTTTGTGAATACAAGCACTCACTTTCCATAAACAATTTATAACACCATACGTAGAAAGTAACACCTCTCATAACCTTAACCCTTTAGATCTAACACACTAGACTAAGATTAAGTCATCTACTCATAGTCTATTTTGTCAACTTTAGTCTAATCATAGGCATATGCTTTTAACCCTTAGTCACCAATGGGAAGCCAATTCTAAAGCTTCAATTTTAAAATAAGTAAATGTCCTTAAAAACACATATTTCTATCTATTAGTGAAGCATTTTTTCCATAAGCTCCTTAAGGGCAAGCTTAGCTCACATCCTATTGGTCTAAGAGGATAAGAAATTAAGAAAGACTTCTAAATGGATTTGAGAAGGAGATTGTTTCTAGAAGCACCTTGCTCAAATCTAAAATATGGAAGAATTTCGACCTTCTCTTTCCTATAAATATCCCTTGAACCCTCCAAATAAAGGACTCTAAATTTGCTACTCTCTCTCTCTACACCATTGTTGGTTTATTCTTAACTATCCCACTGATTTAAGCATTGAAGTTAATGTGCTAGAGTAACCTCTAATATCCTTCAATAGCTTACATTTTCTACTTGTGCAAACCTAACCAAGCTACATCAAGCTATTTCTAAGCCTTAAGTCTTCTATTGAAAATTGACCATCAATAATTGGCACTTATAGTTTACAACTTAAACATGAATCAATGGCCAAAACACATACTATACAGCTAAAGTTCTTCCCTTACAACCAATCTTCAACCAAATCCTCCTCAAGATCATAAAAACAAGGACAAACAACCCCCATAAGAGCAACCAAATGATAGATTTGCTCAACAAAAGCAATAAAATGCTACCATAGAATAAGAAAACTCGCAGCTTCGAGCAAATGTAACCGCCCTTTGACATGTTGAAAACTATCCTCTACGGCCTCCTAACAATGAATTAGAAGGCAATGGTACCTCTCATAACACACCTATTCCACTAGTAAGGAGAAACCATAGCAATCAAGCACCTATCAAGCAGTCCCAAGCACCTATGATGACAACTAGAAGAAACCCCTATTAATCAACTAGATCTCATGGTTAAAAAAAAAAAAAAGAAACCACTTTGTATCAAAGGGTCTAAACAAACAAATCCCTATAATGCCTATAAAATTGGCTAATCTCCTTTCATTGAAGTAATCTATGACCCCTTCTTGCTCAAATATAAATCTTGCAATTGGAATTATATGACAAGACTACCATTCTTACCACATACTTATCTTATTATTGTACATAGAAGGAAATACATGATGTCTCTAATGCCATTGCAAGTAAAGATTTCCTAGGAAGCCTTACAAAAGTAGCTCGATC
>JAMXBB010000009.1:93885751-94051388 GCA_024138015.1 Lumnitzera littorea | reverse complement strand
ATTAATTTCAGTATTTTTAATTCATTCAACTCGACATAATTTTCCGGTTAGATAATAAAGCTAAAGTTAATATTAGTACTCAAAATCTCTGAGGGATCGACTCGGACTCATATCCGACTATATTAAAATTGATAGGTGCGCTTGCCTCGTATTACGGTGTCTAGGGTTTACTTATAATTTATTTGTGCCAAGTGTTCCATATCCTCTTTTGATTTTACTTTCTATTTGACTAATTTTAATTGGTTGATTTTCTTTCTTCAATTTCCAACGTACCATGTCTCATTTCTGCAATTCTCTTCATTTTTTCATATTTTTCTTGATTTTTATTTAATTCTTTATGAATTTTTTTAATTATTTAATATTATTTTAATATATTTCGGGTATTTTATGTAATTTTATGTATTTTTACCTACACATAAGTACCTATGTGGTATAAATAAATATTCTTAAATATTATTTATGTTATTTTATGATTTTTAGTATTCATATAATTTGTCTCTATCTATTTGTTAGTTATTAAAACTCGTTTTACACATTTCTGATAAATAACGAGTAATATATATATAATTCAATATTATAATGATAAATTATTTTATTATTTATTTTCCTAAATTCAAATTCATAAGATCACTTTTACTAGTATTTGACTTGATTGTCCTAAACTTTATGGATTGAACCTCGAATACCAAATTGCGGGGCTTATTGTTTAAATGTTTAAGTTCTTGCAATTGAATTCACTAGTAACAGAGCTAAGATTAATATTAGTATTCGGTGTCTTTAAAAAATCAACTTAGACTCATATCTACTGTGCTAGAATTTGAAAGGTGTACTTACCTTGTATCAAGTTTTTGGCATCATTACCGAAGACTTTAATATTAAGAACATTAGTTGCTTTATTATTTTAATATTTTTTTCTCTATTATTATTATTTTCTTTTAGTGTTTCGAGTTGTGATTGATTCTATCTCTCTTCTCTTTGTAGCGCATGACTTGAAGTAATCTAGAAGATTCGGTAGAGATTGATCTTAAAATTGAAAGGACAGCCCTTTAAAAGTTGAGATTGCGTGCTAAACAAATAGTGGCTACCTTAGAAGAGGGGATATTATTGAGGTTAAGGGAGACAGTGAATAGATGAATGATTAATTCATCAAGCAAGAAGATCCACCATAAGATCCACCACATGATCCTGAACCTATGGCTAATAATAGTGATGATGCAAATTGGACCATGTCTAATTATTCTAAGCCTACACTTACTAAAGCTGACTCGAGTATCAACAGACCAGTCGTCGCTACTAACAACTTTCAAATGGCATCTAATATCATACAAATGGTGCAATAATATGTTCAATTCGATGGCCTCTAAGATGAAGATCCTAACACTCACATTTCTAGTTTTTTAGAGATTTGTGATATATTTAAGATTAATGGAGCTATGGATGATGCTATCCGACTACAGTTATTCCCTTTTTCCTTGAAGGGTAAAGCTAAAGGGTAGTTGAACTCCTTACCATGAAACTTGATAACAACTTGGAATGATTTGGCATAGAATTTTTTAAAGAAGTATTTTCCATTAGTAAAGACCGCCAAGGTTCGAAATGACATTTCTTGTTTTGCCTAGTTGGAAGCCGAAACTCTTTATGTCAATTGGGAACGGTTCAAGGACTTGCTTAAGAGGTGCCTACATCATGGCCTCCTACTTTAGATGCAGATTCAAACCTTCTACAATGGTTTAAACTTATCTACAAGACAGATGATTGATGTCATTGCAAGTGTTACTTTGAACACCAAAACACTTGAGTAAGTATAAAGCTTGATTAAAGGAATGGTGATGAAAAATTATCAATGGGAAAGCACTAGAGCCAAGCAAAGGGCTACGGGAATTCATGATATAGATTTGGCTACTACTCTAGTAGCTAAAGCGAATCTATTGAGCAAGAAGATTGATATACTCTTCATTGGCCCTCAACAAGTACAACCAGTTATGAGTGATTTTGACATATAGGGGTATGAAGTACAAGAACAAGTGAACAGGTAGATTATTTGGGAAATCTATCTAAGCAATAGAATAATCCCTTCAACAACACTTATAGTCCCAGTTGTGACATGAATACCAAGTGTTAAAAGCAAAATAAACTTGTCAACTTAGACCAAAATATCCTCTTTGATGCATTTAGGGTATATGGTGGACCTATAAGCTAATTGAATTCACATACATGTTGGTTTAAGTTCTCATAAGTCTAACTTTTTGAACAATTTGTGTGGTATCAAATTAACACTATCTCCTAGATCTGCCAAAGCATTATCTACAAATAAGTTTCCAGGCGCACCTATGTTTTAGTAGTATAGTTTACAGAATGGTTGTTATCCAATAGAGATTATGATTACTACTACTAACTAGTCCCCTGTTATCTAACTAGCAAAATCAAATTTAAGAACTTAAAGGATTTAACTAAATTTGTAGCAATTAATAAATCTAACAACTAATCAAGATTCAATTAAAGAAACTAAACAAGAAAGCAATTACACTGTGATGTAATTCAAGATTTGATGTTGTACCTAAATCTTTGTTTCCCCTAAACTTATACATGCAACTTTTATGAAAAATAATCTAATTCAATCATTAATTTTCTTAACCAAGAGAATTCTCTATTAAAGTTAATACATTTCTCAAGTCTATTAACTATAATCTTTAGATCACCTATTAGAATATCTTCTCAATAATATAACCTAAGATCACATTACAGTACAACAAATTCTCTTAAAAATAATGCTAAAGATTCGGAAAGATGTAACATTTTATCTCTAAACTTGCAAGAATTTTCATCAACTATGCCTAGATCTAATTATACACGAAATCTTTCGATTCTCCTGTATAATATTAGATTTTAGACTTAACACTTACGAAAATATTAATCTAAAGCACTCATGCACACATAATTGAATTAAGAAAACTAAAGATCTTCATTAGATCTGATAAAAAACAATATTACATGGTAAATATAGGTTCTACAAGACCTAGATATAAATGATTTACTCTCTATTCATGATAAAGCAAGAATCTTCAATAAGATCTAATAGAAGAGTAGAAGAATAGATCATGAAATCAATGTAAAGTTTTGAATCTTGAATTCTTGAAGCACTTTGCTCTCTTGAGCGTTTAGCTCTTGAAATTCTCTCAAAAAGTCATGCAAAAGTTCTAGCAAAATGTCCCTCAAGAAGCCTTAAATAGAAGACATAAAATTAAAACATCGCGGCATATGACACAACTTAGTGACATGATTGTATCACTTGGTCGTGTCACTTTCTCAGCATCTCATTTCTCACACAACTTCATCAAGTTTGGGAACGACATGACCTAGGACACAATCATGTCACTTGCTAATCACACCTTAAAATTGCTCATATCATCACTAGAAACGATACGGTCGTGTTGTTTGCTCATGTCAATCTTCAAAACTTCAAAACTTTTTTATTTTAGCTCCAAATTAAGTGAAACTTGTTCCTATTTTCTCATTTTCTTTCGTAGATTGTTCCAAAATCTAGAAAAATAAGATTTTACTCAATTAAGTATCATTTTTCTTAAAATAAAATCAAAATTCAAGGAAAAATCACTCTATAAAATATAAGTAATTAGGAGCTTACCAAACTTCCCTACGCTTAAGAATTTGCTTATTGTCAAACAAATAAATCAAAGAAAAAATTGGGACAAGAAATATTTACTGAAAATTATCACTACTTAAGCGATTGGCCAAAACCAACACTTAACCTAGAAAATAATTCAAAAGATTAACTTAAAGATTCACTCAAAATTTTGTAACAACTTCCTTAACTCCTTATACTCAATCTCTTTTACAATACTCAAAGGACACTAAGTACTTAAGTTCATAAGTTAGTCTATTTAAATTAAAGTTTACCTAAATCATTTAATCAAGACTCTCATAATCAAAATCAGATTTAATATCTCATTAGCTAAGAATAAATCATAAAAATTTTAACCTACTTAAGTAAAATGTATAAAGCTCTCTCTTCTATCTCGTTAAGCACAATAATTTAGAATAAACACATATTACATCCACTCATCTTCATATCACTCTCCTAGTACGTATTTTCATTGGAAGGCTTTGACTTACCTCTTTCATTCAAGCACATTTTATTTTAGTGATTGGAGAACATTGATAGCTGGAAAAAACCTTGCTCTTCTAAGGAACTAAGACCGATCCATATAAATTTTATTCTCATATTGGTAGTGAGAAAAAACCTTGCTCTTCTAAGTAATCAAGGTTGATCCTTGCTCTTCTAAGTAACCAAGGTTGATCCTTACCAATATGATCATGTTTTTTTTTTTTTTTTCATTTCATTTTTAGCCTTCAGGTACCCTATGATTTTTTAGGGAGTTTTTCAAAAGACAAATTTCCTTTGTTTGTTTACTAAGAATTATAGGGCTCTAAAGATTTCCAAGGGAAAGTTATACATTAAAGTAAGCTTCAAAAATAGCCATGACTAACTCCTAACTAATTATGGGTTTATAATTGCTTGTAATAATTACATGTGGGGTATATACATATATTCTATATATTATTTCATATCATATAATATTTTTATTACATTTATCTCTAAAAGTTTACGAACTAACAAAACCTAATCTTTAATGGAACTAATTGAAATCCAAATCTATAAGGTGTCTTCAACTAATGTTTTGAGTCTACTCGTAGAACTATACATAATCTTCCATACAAATTAAATCACATGTTCTTTTCTCTAAATACATTGCTTGCAAATATTATTTCGATTAAATATTTAAAAGATTATATTTGGTATATTAAAAGAACCAAAACACATAAAAGAATACCAAATATATCAGAACAGCAAGAGTCTATTTCATAAATTCTAACTTAAACATGTCAATGGTATTTGAGTTTCCAGTCTATATTACTATCTAAGAAGCTAAACCACCAAAAGTTACTTTATTCCACTAACTTTACAAATTATTGATCTCTTCAAGATCAACACAACTTCTTACAAAAATCGACTTCCATTCTCCTTCTCCTTAACATTTAATTTTGAATCTATACTTATTCATTACACATATTTTAGAGTTTTAGAATACTTTCAACAGCACACAACTTATTATTATCACAATCATTCTTTATACTAAGTCTTTTCTCCCCATTTACTTCATTGATTCCTACATGACTTTCTATCTGAGTCTTGGTGAAAATGTTTGCCCAAGATTTTATGCAAAATTCTACTTCCTCTTGTATTTTATACTCCTTGATGTGCTTATATATTGTTTGCTCTTACCTCATCGTTAGTTGTTACAACATCAGATTGGGGTCAAAGTCTTCTTCAGACTCTTGTTTAGATTTGTATTATATATTTATGATCTCACCCAAAATATACAACATCTTCTAATTAGTCTTATTATTCCATACGAGCTAGTTTTTAAGTTTACCTTAATCCTCTGCTCAATCCTTTGAATCAAATTCTATTGTATCCTCTAAGCCAAATAATGTTCTACTTACTATCATAAGCTTAATCAATCTATACCCTACATTTTCATTTTGATCACAACATATTTCTCATCAATTACTATCAATCTCACCTATTTCTCAAACTCTACATCAATCTATTCTACAAATAACTTTGTAACACACCAAATAATTTATTATTACTTAACTCTATGGTTCTTCATCAATCTTTACATTCATTACAGTGAAAGTATGATAATCAATTGTCTAAACTTAATGGTTACCATCTAAATATGTGATAAAATCATAAGAACTAAACTTACCTTTACTAACTAAGATTCACCAAACACTTTTATATCATCTAAAACATTACCACCTTAACCACTTCCAACCATAACATTAGAAATTATATCATTGAAACCATTATTATCGTGACCCCCTTAGTTATTGAATACCATTTTTCCCACTATAGCAGTAGTAATACAAATTTCTACTCATCTTCCAGTACTTCCAACCACTTAACTTCTATAAGATAATCCATTCAATACATATACGAATTTCTTATAATTTCACTAAAACATAGAATAGTACTCAATCAGTTTTTCTTAAAATAAATCCTACAATTAAACCTTAAAATCCAAAGGCTCTTCACCATCTGTTATCATTACTAAACATAAATAAATCAATGATGGTTCAAAATCTAAAAGTAATCACAACATAAGTTAGATTGGCATTACCTATTACTCATTATAGATTTACTTTATATACTATCTTATATATATATATATATATATATATATATATCTTACTAATCTAAGTATTTTATGTCCCGCTTACTTTCCCTACTCTAAATGGCTCTAAAGTATCCTATTCATTTTAGCTATAATGTCCTAAGGTCAATTCAAATGGTCAGTTCAAATGAGTTGCGCTTTAAGTAGATTGTCGAAAACCATGCTTTAATACTACCTCTAAACTATTATGCCCCATGATAGGAATTAGGCTATCGAACCTTTGACCTACAATCGAGCTCGAGGACTAGAGGAACAAGCATAGCGAATCTTTCTGTTCCAACCGACCCCTGCTAAGGTCGAATACTTCCATGCCGAGCTGTATGACTGCCCATCTTTCTACAGTGTGCCGAATTGAAGATTACTCACTAGCGCCCAAGCTGACTAATTACTCAGCATGCCAAGAAGCCGAGAAAGAGAAACTCCAAACTAACTAAGCCATCCCTACTTGGACAAGTCATCTATTCGTATCTTTTGTCTGCATCTTCTAACGACCTCGCCAATGTAGCATTGCCACGTATACAGTATCATGTATAGAATCCGTTACATTAATGAATGTTTTTCTTATATATTCTTTTTTACCCTTTTGTATCTTGTACGTTATTTCCTTAGGAAATGTCCTTTTTTGTCTTTTCCTTTTTGGGCAAGTTACTCTAACTTATGATTGTAAATACCCTTGTACTTATAGCTGTAAATCAATAGATTACCATTAATACACTTCTGTGTTTTCTTCCTTGCATAAACACTCTGTTTACCTTCTACATCACTCTTATCCTAACCCTTAAGCAAGTTTAGGTGGTAAGTAACCACACTAGTCCGATTCATACATCATATCGAATTATGTCGTGAATCCTCAGAAGTTTCATTTATGCGTCATATCCTCTAGAGCTATTTATCGGTTTTACTTACTCCTTTTATTCTCATTTGTCCCTTTACACACATATACCCCATCACTTTCTTTTGAGCTTTTTGCAAGTTTAGACCCATCTAGCGACCAGTCTTGTCTATTCTTAGTCACGATTTGCAACATCTTGGTATAAGAGCGAAGTTTTCGTATAAGCTGTAGTTGGTTCTTCTTAAAGTTCTGTTATACTCTGTTTTGTATGTGTAAAATAAAGTAAGTTACTATATTCATTTGAGCGTTATGTTGTTGACTATTAATTTCCTGAAGTGTTTGTTTAAGCTTTGAATCTATGAGAAAAAAATGATAAACCCAAGTATGCATGTTGGTACTGGCGATGATAGTGGAGTTATCTACCATGGACGGCAGTCTCAGGGAACTCCCAAAAGTACTGATGAGAGACTTGATAAGGTAGTTAACAACTTTGTAGATCTGACCCGAGTTAGTCATGTACTATCTTATCGACCCACTAAAGCGGTGTAAAACACTTTACAAGCTACTCAACTTATTAGAGGTCAAAACCTGGCTCAACCCGTTCGAGGTGGAGGAGTTATCAGACGACTAAGGTGAAGGATAAACCTGAGAGAGCTTGATGAAGAGGAAGAAGAGGAGTATTTTGAAGAAGAGCGTGTACGAAACCCTAGAGCATCTAACCATATGAAGTTTCAGATTCCAAGTTTCAATAGATCTGGAAATGCTGATGAGTATTTAGAGTGGAAAGAGAAGGTAGAGCGTGTGTTTGATTACTACCAATACGAAGACTATGAGAAAGTAAGAACTACTGCTATTAAGTTCTCCAGATATGCCACTATGTAATGGAAGAATTTTCAAACGATGAGGAGATGAGAGAGTTATTGAGAGATTAATACTTAGCTTGAGATGAAGAGGATAATAAGAAATAGATTCATGCTGAAAACTTTCCTTCAAGATACTTTTACTTGGCTTCAAGAGTTGAGACAAGGAAGCCAAACTATTGACGAGTATGTTCAAGAATTTCAAATGCTCATGATCTGTTGCGAGGTAGAGGAACCACTAGCTTGAACTGTGTTAAGATTTGTTACTGAGTTGAGAGGAGATATTCGAAATATTGTGGATCTCCAATGATTTAACACAATAGATGAAGCTGCTAGGATTGCCTAGCAAGTAGAGAGGCAAAGAACGAGTTAAGTACCAGTGAGGATGCCAACTAGCCGACCTGAATAGGTAAGTCACTAAACTCTGCTAAGTACTGAGTAAAGAAGAAAGGTTGATGTAAGAGCTAAGTAGAAAGGAAGACTTGATGGTGAAGTGCCAACCTAAACTTATGAGAATGGGCAAGGGTCTGGCGAGAAGGGGCAAGGGTTTGGCAAGAAGACGAGCCGGATCAAGTGCTTTAAATGCTAAGGGTTTAGACATATGGCTATGTAATGCCCAAACCAAAGGACGATAGTCATCAAGGGAGACATCCTGAAGCTAGAAGTAGAAAGTACGGATAAGGAACTCGAGAAGGAGGAGATTCCTAATGAGAAAGAAAATGCTGGGAAAGAGCTGATTAAGGAAGACATGTTTGTCGAGGACTTAGACTAGTTACTCATGGTTGTCCGATGTACAATGAATGTAAAACCCTCACGAGAGGAGGAACAAAGAGAAAATTTGTTTCATATACTTGTAAGATGAATGATCAAGTATGTGCCCTCATCATGGATAGTGGAAGCTGTACTAATGTAGCATCAACTGATCTTATCTCAAAATTGAAGTTATCAACTATTGTGCACCCTAAATCGTATAGGTTGTATTGGTTGAGTGAGAAAGTAGCATTACATGTCACTCGGTAAATACTACTACCAATCATTATTGGAAACTACTCAGATTAGATTCTCTACGACGTATTACCCATGTGTGCTTCTTACGTGTTACTAAGTAAGCCATGGTTGCTTAATAAGAGAGTTATCCATGATGGCTACAAAAACACATACATGTTCGAAAAGGATGACCGAAAGATCACACTGAATCCGATGTCGCTGAGAGAAGTTCACAAGTTGCAGACGAAACTAGCTCATGGATTAAAGAAGGCTCTAGTGATGAATAGAGCTGAGCTTCGAGAGGTCATCAAAGCAGGTGAGCCGACCCTTATGCTGGTGAGGTGACTTTTATAAATGAAGGAGTGGGGTGAGCTTCCCCAGGAAGTTAAGGAGTTGTTGGATGAAATGTCGACCTGTTCCTAGAACAATTACTTAAGGGGTTGCCCCCAACTTGAGGCATAGAGCACTACATTGACTTAGTACCCGGCATTGCACTGTTGAATAAGCCAACTTATTGGATGAATCCTAAATAGGCTTCTAAGCTCCAACATCAAGTTAATGAGTTACTGGAAAGAGGCTATGTAAGAGAGAGTCTCAGCCCTTGTGCTATGCCTACGCTTCTAATGCCGAAGAAGGATGGAACTTGGCGAATGTGTATAGATAACCAAGCCGTAAATAAGATCATGATCAAATACAGGTATCTGATCCTAAGGCTAGAAGACATGTTGGATGAGTTTACTGAAGCCAAGATTTTCAACAAGATTAATCTTAAATTTGGCTACCATTAAATCCGCATGAGGTCAAGCGACAAGTAGAAAACTGTGTTCAAGATTCGACATGGACTTTACGAGTGGATGGTCATACCCTTCGGCTTGTCGAATGCCCCGAGTACTTTCATGAGACTAATGAACCATACGCTGAGACATCTCATAGAAAAGTGTGTCATGTTGTACTTTGACAACATCTTGGTCTACAGTACCGACATGTTGAGTCACTGTAAACATATCAGAGCAGTCCTAAATATCTTCCGTACCTAGAGACTATTCAGCAATTTAAAAAAATGTTGCTTTTACTAGGAGGAGGTGGTTTTCTTGGGCTATGTAGTCAATGGAGGAGGTTTACGAGTTGATGATGAAAAGATCCAGGCAATTGTTGAGTGGCTGACTCCTATGATTTGTGTTGACATGAGAAGTTTCTACAGACTAGCTTCATTTTACAGAAGGTTCATTAAGAATTTCAGTACCCTTGCTGCACCACTTACTGAGTTAACAAAGAAGAACACTGACATCCGATGGGGAGAAAGGGAAGAGAGGAGTTTTGCCGAGATAAGAGAAAGATTGACCTTCGCCTCGATGTTAGTGCTATTTAACTTCGATAAAAATTTTGAGCTAGAATGCAATGCATTAGGCATTGGAATAGGTGCTATCCTAATGCAGGAAGGTTGATAAATTGCTTTCTACAATAAGAAGCTCTGAGGACCCCAGTTAAATTATTTCCTGTATGACAAAGAACTTTTGGCACTGATTCGAGCACTGCAAGTATGATAGCATTATTTACTACTAAGAGAATTTGTCATATATACTGATCATGAATCGCTGAGGTACCTCTAAAGTCAGACCAAGTTGTCAAAGCGGCAGGTAAGATGGGTTGAATTCCTTGAAGAATTCAATTTTGTAACAAAGTACAAGTAGGGAAAGAGCAACGTAGTTGTAGATACTCTTTCAAGGAGACATGCGCTTTTATCATAACTGCAGGCCAGACCATTTGGGTTTGTAAGTATCAAAGAACGGTACTTTGAGGATCCACACTTTAGACCCATAATTTCGCAATGCATCAATAGTAGGACAATAGACGAATATTATGTGAAGGATGGCTACTTGTTCTGAAGGGAAAAATTATGCGTACCAATTTGTTACCTGAGGGAGTTGTTGATCAGGGAAGCCCATAGTAGAGGACTCTCCAGATATTTTAGAGAAAGGAGGACCTGTGAACTATTGAATGGCCAATTCTTTTGGCTAAGAATGAGAAGAGATGTACACCGAGTTGTCAAAAGTTGTGCCGTGTGCAGGAAGGCCAAGTGCCAAGCCAAGCAAGGGAAAGCACTGCCCCTACCTATTCCTACAAGGGTGTAGATTGAACTAAGCATAGACTTTGTTATCGGGTTACCGCGTACAGTTTGAGATAAAGATTCTGTAATGGTCATTGTGGATAGGTTCAGTAAGATGGCATACTTCATGCTCTGCATGAAAACTAACAACACTTCGACTATTGCTTTTCTCTTCTTGCAAGAGATTATATGGATACATGCATACCGAGAAGTATAGTCTCTGATAGAGATCTGAAGCTCTTGAGCCATTTTTAGAGAACCTTGTAGCATCAGCTGAGAACTAAATTACTCTTCAGTAGCTTATGTCACCCCCAAAATGATGGCTAAATAGAGGTGATTAAATGTACTTTTAGGTCAATGCTTCGAGCTATAGTAAGCAAGAACTTAGCTGATTGGGATGTCTACCTGCTAGTGGTTAAGTTTGCCTACATTAGAATAGTACACGACACCACTAAGTAGACTCCATTCGAGGTGGTCTATGGGTTCAATCCCGAATTGCCCTTCGACCACACCCCTATACCAATACCCATACAAAAGGACCTTGACGCATCAACTAGAGCATAATCCCTTCAATACATCTATGACAAGGTCACTCGGCACATCGACTAAGTTGCTAAAAGAATGCGAAAGAAGACCAAGGGTAAGGCGGCTAAACAGTTCTAGCCAGAAGACTTAGTATGGCCACACCTCAGTAAGGAACGATTCCCGAACAAGAGGAGGAACAATATCTACAAGAGCGGAAGGACCTTTCAGAATCCTCTAGAAGATCAATGATAATGCCTACATATTGGAATTTCCTGAGGACTATGGAGTTTCCGATGCCTTCAACATTGCCAACTTCAGTTCGTATCACCTTGATGGAGAATTGAGTGAACACCATTCGGATTTGATCCTAAATCCAAAACAACCTGGATGGAATGATGGGAATCAAACTACTGAACCTTTGACCCGCAACCAAGCCTGAGGACTAGAGGGACTAGCACGACAAATCCTTCTATTCCAACCGACCCTTACCGAGGCCAAGTACTTCCTTGTTGAGCTGTATGATTGACTATCTTTCTATAGTGTGCCGAATTGAACATTACTCATTAGCGCTCGAGCCAACCAATTACTTGGCATCTTCCTTATCGAGAATGCTGAGAAGTCGAGAAAGAGAAACTCTGGACTGACTAAGCCATCCTTACTCGGATAAGCCATCTATTCGTATCTTTTGTCCGCATCTTCTAATGACCTCACTAATGTAGCATCGCCATGTGTACAGTATCATTTGTAGAATCCATTGCACCAATGATTGGTTTTTCTTGTATATTTATTTTTACCCTTTTATATCTTGTACTTTACTTCCTTAGGAAATGTCCTTTTTTGTCTTTTCCTTTTTAGGTAAGTTACCCTAACTTATAGGCATAAATACCCTTGTACTTGTAGTTGTAAATCAATAAATTACCATTAATACACTTCTATGTTTTCTTCCTTGCATAAACACTCCGTTTACTCTCGACATCACTCTTATCATAACCCTTAAGTAAAGTTAGGTGGTGACTAACCTCACCAGTCCGATTCGTGTGTTATATCAAATTGTGCCATAAGTCCTTGGAAGTTCCATTAGTACGTCATATCCTCTGGAGCTGTTCATGGGTTTTGCTTACTCCTTTTATTCTCATTTTTCCCTTTATACACATACATACCATCACTTTCTTTTGAGCTTTCTACAAGCTTAGACCCATCTAGTGATCGGCCTTATCTATTCTTGGTCATGGTTCACAATATCCCAAGCCAAAGAGTTATAACAGTCCCGTTATGTAAACCAACTCAAGCTAGAAGTTAGCCACTTTAACCACTAGCATAGGTATAGCTTACACAAGGTGCTTACCACTTCATTGCTTTGAGTTATCTAATTTTGAGTCTAATAAATGTTAACTTGTAACACAACTTTTTTCAAATAGCTTTAGAAAATAATTTTGTGGCTTAAATAATCAAGAAAATCAAGCTTTATAAACTGTTTAGAGTACAAAAACCTCAATTTCAATGAGATGTTCTAAAAATACATTGATTATAGAAAATAAAGCGATTTGTAAAGTATTTATAGAAGTTCACAAGTTACAAAGCATAACAACAATACTCATTGTTGGAAACTAGTTGGTCACCAATAAAGACCCTATTAGTTTCTCTATAAGTTAGTAAATTCGACAAAAAATTAAGATTTCAATCCATTAGTCTTGAATCTTACTCCTTAACCTCAGCTTCTAGTCTTTTAGAACTAGGAGTAATACTGGTGATTTTACTATGAAGCCTACAAAATGACTGTAAGGGAATGAGTAACTACTTGCTTAGTAAGTAGGACGAAGGCAATAGCATATATCAATCATCAAGTAACTAGAGTTTTCAAGAAAGGTTAATTAGATGCAATGCATATTCAAACAAATGTCATCATACAACGTTGACCAGTCGTTGTAAGATCAAAGAAATTACACCAACTCTAATCTAAGTTTCGAGGAGTTTAATGCTGCGCGCTTTGCGAATTAGAACCAAACCAGGGCTTATGCAATAGAGAAACATGCTTTGCTTGAGACTACCTTCAAATCAAGGTCTTTAACCTTGCCGCAATCTCCTCTCTTATCACTTAGTTTGACTAAGAGTGGGGACAAGACAATTTTTAATATCCTCATAGAAGGGTTCATGTTTAGCCTGAGAATCTTAGTCGTTTCCCCTAATAGGTTATGATGTAGGTCTAGTTAGAAGTTAAGTCAAGTTTGAATTAATTTGTATCTTAAGGTGATCAAACAATTTTCGCATAATTCAATCAACGTAATACCATAAGGCAACCAATACATAAAGTCCAATGGCACACACACAGGCTAATAAATTATAATCACAAATATGACACATACTAAGGTCTCCAAGTATGCTTAAGCAATATTTTAAAGTACAGTGAAGTATTGATCCCACTTACCTGAAACTCAATCGCTCATTAACTCGGTTGTTCACTTATCCTTATGGGTGATCCCCTGATATTTATCTTGCTATAGTACTTTATTCTGCAATAATTTAGGAAATATTGCTAATTTACCCGTTTATAATAGAATTAGGTTGATTAGTCATTGATTCATTAGCCTACGCCTTAAGTATGGGAAGTTTAAAATAGCACTCTAAGTTTATATTACCTTCTAAGCTATCCCTTGAGTCAAGATGCCCTTCAAATATTTAATAAAGAAGCTTCTGAAATATTCTCTACACCACATAAACATTGTAGTTCACTACAGATTTAGCCTCTACGTCAATCTTTGAGGTTGATAAATCTTAAGATTTTCAATAACTACCTTTTGAGTTAAGTCACCTTTGAAGTTCTTAAACTAGTAGCTTCCGAGTCATCTTATGAGCCATATTAGGGTTAAGTGATTAACAAGTTGAACCTCTGAATCATCATCTAAGTTTAATAAATACTTAAGATGTCCTACAGATTACCTTCTAAGGCAACTTCTGAGTGTGCTCACTCATGAATTTCACTTCAAGTACCCTTTAAGGCATCTTATAAATCAATCATGTAATCTACTCAACTTTAGATCTTTTAGCATGATATCCTCTAAGCTATCCTTTAATCCTAGTCAACTTCAAGTTTCTTAAGAGTTTACCTTCTAACTCAACCTTTGATCCTCCCTTATCTATACTTCTTTTCAAATTTGCCTCTAACTAAGCATCTAAATCAATATCCAATAGAACATTTACCTTCACTAACTCTAAGACACCCTCTAACTGCTATCTATAGAGCTTCCAAATCCCCTATTTTTACATTTTATTAATAGGTTTTGCTTTTGACTTACCCTCCGAATATCATTCTAATGTAAAACTCATTTACAAAATCCGTTAAGTTATCATCTACCTTCACTCAATTCCCTTATAATCAATTCATTGGTCCATTTACTTCTAACTCCAATCAAGACTAACTAAAACAACACGCCAATCCATACTTTTCAACTTCTTCACATCCCCATTCCTAGTATATTACATCATCACTCACTAACTTTCCTAAATCCCATATCACTAAATTATTTATATAAGTGGCTTAAACTTGATTTTGTTAACTTCTCTCAATGGAACCTCTTCCAACAGTACCTAAACACCATAAAATACTTCAATAACCAATGAAGCTCAAAATAAACACAATAGTTTTTACCAAAAACACCATTTTAATCATAAATTAAGGCTAAAAAATTTATAAAAATTATAGAAAATAATTTTTTGAAAAATCTCTTCATAGAATTTTAGTATAAATATAGAAAAGTTTGTAAAACAATTTCAAAGTCAAAGCTATGTCATTAAACTTATTTATTTTAACATTGAAAAGTGCTCGATTTCGTCGATTTCTTAGACACATATACTGTAACTATTAAATTTTTACCAAATAATATTTTTCCTAGATTCCACTTATGAAAATATGTAGGAATAATTTTTTTTTTCAGAATTTTCTAGGTAGTTTTTATATTTTTACAAAATTATATAAAATTGAACTAAATTGAGACCTCAACAAAAAATACAACTCCAACCCCACCTTATTGGCATGGTGGTCAATTCCTAATGGTGACAGTAATGGTGGCGGTAGTGGTGGTCAATTCCTAGTTGCTCCTCCATTATACATTCCCTTCTAATCATCATTTACGCACTAATCCTTATAGATTTTTCTTAACTGTCTTCTTTAATCACTAGATCCTAAACTAAATTTCCCTTGATCATCAATAGCATGGAAGAAATATTAGAGAGTGTTTCTGGATTTTTAGAGCTATTTTTTAATATAAAAAATGAATTTGCTTTCTCTCTCTCTTCTAAAAATTGGGTTTTTATATAACTAAATGCATGCTTATGTTGTCTTTACTCACTAACACTTGTCTCCTACATTTCACATACCCAATTCTACTTAATCCAATTGCCTTAAGGAGTTTTTTATTGATTTCTATGAATTTACTCAGCTTACTTTAACTTAAAATGTTATCATTTGGATATTTTAACTAATTACAGGTTTATAATTACTCATGATAATTACACATGGGATATATACATATATTCTATAGATTATTTCATGTCATATAATATTTTTATTACGTATAGAATTTATCTCTAAAAATTTATGAACTAACGAAACCTATTTTATACGTTTATAATAAATAATATGTATTTAGTTAAATTATACCATTTGGTTATATTATTATTATTATTATTGTATTTTCAAAATTCAAATCCACAAAGTGTCTTTAACTAATGTTTCAAGTCTACTCTTAAATTTTTAGATCATTCAGGTTAGTTTTACTTACGTCCTAAACTTCTCGCTCGAACAATAACGCAAGATTACGAGACTCATAACTTGCAATCATTTGAGAATTGACAACTTCCAACGAACTGTAATGAATATTTGCTACTTGATCTTTAATGATTGATTTATACTTTGCCAAAGTTGATAGGTCGAATCTATATTGAGTAAGGTTACAGGTTATTTAGCTTGGGATTTTAGGACTTATGATTATAGTAACATCGCTAGCTAGGAATTAGTCATGACTATTTTCAAGGCTTACTTTAATGTATAACTTTCCCTTAGAAATCTTTAGAGTCCTATGATTCTTAGTAAACAAAGAAAGAAAATTTGTTGTTAGAAAAACTCCTTGAAAAATCATAAGGTACTTGGAGGCTAAAAGTAAAATGAAAAAAAAAAATGATCATGTTGGTAAAAATCGACCTTGGTCTCTCAGAAAAATAAGGTTCTTTCTTACTGCCAATGTAAGGATAAAATTGGTATGGATTGGCCTTAGTTTCTCAGAAGAGTAAGGTTCTTTCTCACTATCAATGGACTCCAGTCACTAAACTGAATTGTACTTGAATGAAAGAAGTGAATCAAATCCTTCCAATGAAAATATGTACTAGGGGGAGTGATATGAAGATGAATGGATGTAATATGTGTTTAGTTTGAATTATGGTGCTTAGTTATTTAGAAGAGAGAGCTTTGTACATTTTAGCTAAAAAGGTTAAAACTTTTATGACTTTTTTCTAGTTAGCGAGATGTTAAATCTAATTTTGAGTATGAGAATCCTTGATTAAATGATCTAGATAAACTTTAATTTATATGGATTAGCTTGTGAACTTTAGTACTTTGTGTTTTTTTTAGCATCATAAAAAGATTGAGTGTAAGGAAGAAAGTTTTTAAAGAATATTGGATGAGAATTGTAAGTTGATTTTGTGAATTTGTTTTTTGAGTTAAGTGTTAATTTTTGGCCGATTTCCTTAATAGTGGTAATTGTTAGTAAAGAATTCTTATCCTAATTTTTCTTGGCTCTATTTTCTTAGGGATAAGTAAATTCTTAAGTGTGGAGAAGTTTAATAAACTCTTAATTGTCTATATTTTATTAAGTGATTTTTAATGATTTTTCCTTAAATTTTAAGAAAATAATACTTAATTGAGTATTATTTTTTTTAAGTTTTGAACAATTTACGAAAGAAAACGAAAAAATAAAAACAAGTTTCAATCAATTTGGAGTTAAAATGAGAAAGTTATGACGTTTTGAAGATCAATGTAATCAAACGACACGCTTATGTCATTTCTAAGGGAATTTGAAGCAAAAATGTGAGTGGTCAGTGGAGGACACGACCCAAAAGACACAATCATATCCCTAATCGTGTCACTCCCAGGCATTATGAAGATATGAAAGAAGATTCAAAAAAGATTTAATGGAGCGTATTAAAACGACATGACCCAGTGATATAGTCATTTCATTGGCAATGAATCCTTTATTTTGTCCCTCTTATTAAGGCTTAATTAGGGTATTGTGTGAGGACTTTTGCATAACTTTTTGAGGGAACTTCAAGAGCAAAACACTCAAGTGAGCTTAGAGCTTCAAGAACTCAAGATTCAAGATTCTTCTCATTGCATCTATGGATCTTTCTTCTACCTTTCTTTTAGTTTTTGTCAAAGATTATTCTTTTATCATAAGTAGAGAGTAAATCTTTTGTATTTAGGTCTTATGAACATTTGTTTTTATTAAATTTAATGAAATTATTTAGTATTTTTGAATTGATTATGCATGCTTAATTATTTGGATTGATACTTTCGTAGGTATTAATCTAAAAATTTGATTTTGTACAAGAAGATCGATAGATTTCTTATATGATCACATCTAAGCATAATTGATAAGGGTTTTTACAATGTTAAAGATAAATTGTAAGATTCTTCTAGATCTTTAATATTATCTTTAAGAGATTTTGCTGTACGTTAATGTAATCTTAAGTTATACTATCGAGAACAAATTCTAATAGATAATCTAAAGATTATGGTTAATAAGTTTGAGAAAGTTATTAGCTTTAATAGAGAATTCTCTCAAGAAAGAAAATTAATGATTAAATTAGATTATCTTTAGTGAAAGTCACATGTGTAGGTATATAGAAAGCAAGATCTTGATACTTCATCGAGTCTTGAATTAAATCTTAAATTGATTATTTTCTTGTTTTGGTTCTTGATTAGTTGTTAAAATTATTAGTTGCTACAATTTTAGTTTAAATGTTTAAGTTCTTGCGATTAATTTACCAGTTAAATAATAGAGCTAAGGTTAGTATTAGTATTCAGGGTCTTTACTACCTTAAAGGTGGATCCCGATGTTCTCTAGGAGTATCTTTTGTTGCCTTTCAAACATCATTTTTGTGAGCTAACCTATTTGACTCTCCAAATTATGATTAGAAGTCTCTTGATTCCTTATTGATGTTTCAATGTTGGATAACTTAGCCTCATTACCCTGAATATATTTAGTAAGAAGCTTTTCCAAATCGAGCTTCTTCTCTTAAGAAGGGGACGGTAGTGGTCTTTGGAATCCAGTTAAACCAAAGTTAGTCTTTTGTTGGCCTTAATTCTGATTTCCCCATGAGAAGTTAGGGTGACTGCTTCAATCGGGATTATAAGTGTTGCTAAAGGGGTTATTATGTTGCTTAGATGGATTTCACAAATAATCCATGTGGTCCCTTTGTTCTTGTACTCCATACCCTTACGTGTCAAAATCATTCATAACCAGTTATACTTGTTGAGGGCTAATGAAGAGTGCATCGACCTTCTTGCTCAATAAATCCACTTTAGCAGCCATAGTAGTGGCCAAGTCTACATCATGAATTCTCCTAGCCCTTTGTTTGGCTTTAGTGCTTTCCTACTGATAATTGTTCATTGTCATTCTTTTAATCAAGTTTTGTACTTAGTTAGGTGTTTTTATGTCCAGAGTACCTCTTGTAGTAGCATCAATCATTTGTCTCGTACATAAGTTGAGACCATTGTAGAAGGTTTGAATTTACATCCAAAATGGGTGGCCATGATGTGGGCATCTCCTTAGCAAGTCTTTAAACCACTCCCAAGTGTCACATAATGTTTCAACTTCCAATTAGCCAAAACAAGAAGTGTCATTTTGAAGCTTAGCTATCTTCTCCAGTAGAAAATACTTCTCTAGAAATTACTCTGCCAAATCATTCCAAGTTGTTATCAAGTTCCACAATAAGGAGTTCAACCACTGCTTTGCTTTACCCCTCAAGGAAAAAGGGAATAACTGCAGTCGAATAGCATTGTCTATGGCTCTATTAATTTTAATTATGTCACAAATCTCTAGAAAACTAAAGGTGTGAGCATTAGGATCTTCATCTTAGAGACAATCAAACTAAACATATTGTTGCACCATTTATATGATATTGGGTGTAATTTGGAAATTATTAGCAGTGACAACCAGTCTGTTGATACTAGAGTTGGCCTTAGTAAGTGTAGGCCTGGAATAATTAGACATGGTTCAATTTGCTTCATCGCCATTATTGGCCATGAGTTTAAGATCTTGTGGTGGATCTTATAGTGGATCTTCTTAATTGATGACTTAATCCTACACCTCTTCACCCTCTCCCTTAACCTCAATAATATCTATGTCTTCTTAGGTAGCTACTGTCTATCTAGTAAGTAATCTTAACTTCTGAAGGGTTGTCCTTTTAAGTAAAAGACAGATAGAATCAATCATAGCTTAAAACAATAAAAGAAAATAATAAAAATAGAGAAAAAGATGGTTAAAGTAATAAAACAACTGGCATTCTTAATATCAAAGTCCCTAGCAACAGTGCATAAAACTTGATATAAGACAAGCACACTTATCAAGTTCTAGTATAGCAGATATGAGTCCAAGTCGATCCTTTAAAGACCCTAAATACTAATACTAACTTTAGCTTTATTATTTAACCGGTAAATTCGATTACAAGAACTTAAACATGTAAACTAAAATTGTAGTAACTAATAATTTTAACAACTAATCAAAAACCAAAATAAAGAAGTAATCAATTTAAGATTTAATTAAAAACTCAATGAAATACCTAAATCTTATTTCCCTTAGATCGACATAAACGACTTTCATGAAAGATAATTTAATTCAATCGTTAATTTTCTAGATTAGGAGAATTCTCTATTAAAGCTAATAGTTTTCTCAAACCCATTAACCCTAATCTTTAGATTACCTATTAAAATCTTTTCTCAATAGTATAACCTATGATTGCATTAACGTGTAGCAAAATCTCTTAAAGATAATGTTAAAGATCTGGAAGAATCTTACAATTTATCTCTAACATTGTGAAAACCCTCATCAATTATACCTAGATCTAATTGTACAAGAAATTTCTTGATTTTCTTGTATAAAATTATATTTTTAGATTAATACTCATGAAAATATCAATTTGAACAATTAAGTACATATAACCAATTCAAAAATACTAAATAATTTCATTAGATCTAATAAAAACAAATGTCACAAGGTAGATCTAGGTTCCTTAAGACCTCGATACAAAAGACCTACTCTCTACTTATGATAAAAGAAAAATCTTTGACAAAAGCTAAAAGAAAAGTAGAAGAAAGATCCATAGATGCAATGAGAAGAATCTTGAATCTTGAGTTCTTAAAGCTCAAAGCTCTCTTGGGTGTTTAGCCCTTAAAGTTCTCTCAAAGGGTCATACAAAAGCTCTCTCTAAAAAACCCTAATGAAGCCTTAAATCGGAGGGACGGAATAAAGGATTCACAGCCAACAACACGATCGAGTGATATGACTATATCACTTAGTCTTGTTGTTTTGATATGCTTCATTAAATCTTTTTTGTATCTTCATGAAGCCTTGTAGTGACACGACCCGGGATACAATTGTGTTTTTTAGGCCGTGTCCTCCACTAACCTCTAATGTTTATGCTTCAAATTCCCTTAGAAATGACACAATCATGTCATTTCATTATGTCGATCTTCAAAACTTCATAATTTCCTCGACTTAAATCTGAATTGAAAGAAACTTATCTCTATTTTCTTGTTTTCTTTTGATCATTCCAAAACCTAGAAAATAAGATTTTACTCAATTAAATATCATTTTCTCAAAATAAACTCAAAATTTAAGGGAAAAATCATTAAAAGTCACTCTATGAAATATATGCAATTAGGAGCTTATCATATGTCGCTAAGTGTTGTTGAAGAAAATTGGAGTATCTTTAATGACAAGCTTACTTTACTAGTTGCTGCATTGATGTTGACATTAGAGTATCTTAACTTAGGTAGATTCCTTGAGAGTATCTTTAATGGCAAGCAACTACAAAATGATTAGCCATAAAGTGTTGTTGCCTCATTAGAGGAGAGACGGTGCTTTGCTAATGAGTAGTTGAACCTTTGAAGAGGGATAATATGGATACTCGACGATGAGAAAATGAGACTAGGAATTCGAGATGATGCTTAAGATTATCTTCAAGTCTTGAGTAAGAGAAGTCAACTTCAAAGTAAGAATAGTAATTAGAGTATTTTGGTGGGGATATGAAACTATTGATACTCATTCCCTATTATAAGCTGGCACACCCTTCTTGCAACTTATTATGTGAACTCTAAGCAATTAACACCTAGAACTCAAGTGAGACCTAAGGTTGACATTAGATTTGCATTTTGTTGTGGCAGTTGAAGCTTACGTTAGGTGTTGCAACTCAATGTTTGAACTTTAAAGTGGTTAATACCAGAAACCTAAGGTTAACCTCAATCCTATGTGTTATTGTAGGAGTTGAAGCCTAAGTCGAGTACCATAACATGGTATTTTAACTATAAACGGTTAATACCAAGAATCCAAGTGAAAACCTTAGTTTAACCTTAGATCTATGTTTTATTAATGAGCTTGAATAAGAAATATACGAACTTTCTTGCTTTTAATTGACTTCATTATCTTCATAACTCTAAAGAGGACTCTTGCTTCACTTTTTTTACGACTCATAGTTGTTGCAAGTGATGAGTTGAAATACTATAAAAGGGCTCTATTTATAAGCTTCAGCTTATGTAAATTTTGGAAAATAAGTTAATGGGTCGACCATCTTGAAAATGGAGATAATGAGGAGCAATGAATGAGTTTTTACAAAAAATAATGCAGCTTATAATAAGGAATTGAATAGCAATTAATTGAAATTGATGCTAATAATGATGATTATTTAAATATTAAATTACCATTAACTAAAGATTGAAGGAGTGGTTAATTATCATTGATCAAACCAATGGATTTTATTATGAGCAATGGTCGAACTTTGAAAGGTTATTGAATACCATGAATGAATAGAGAAACTTATGACAATGAAGGAAAAAAAAGAAGTTAAAAATGTAGGTAAAAACTTAAAAAAAGAAAAGAAAAGAAAAGTGGTGGATATGATTAAAAAAAAAATAGAGAATTCATGTATGCACTTAAAAAAAAACACTTGTATGCACTATGTATGTTTGAAAAGAGGAAAAAGAAAAAGAAGGAATAGTGTATGTGTCATAACCCGAAGGATGACTAAGTTATAACAACACCATCGTAACTACAATAAGATTTAAGATCAATGGCCTCCATTGATTAGGAACCTTCAACGTATTATACAAGGCATCTACACAACCTTTACTTTCACTGAGAGACTTGCATCAAGTATATCAAAGCAGATAAATATAAACTAAAACATTAAATCAAGTTTAACCCAATCTAATGTGGATAGGCATTCCCTAAATAAATCATATAAACCATATGAAAATAGTACTAGTAGTCCTGTGAGTCTTAATAGATGAAATAAACACCTGATAGTCCAAATAGAACATAAAAGTTTGTTTATGTTCTCGGCTTCCCTCTGACATCCCAAAAGCCAGTAGAACCAACATCAAGCATTTCGCAGCATAACTTCAACCATAAGTCATGCTACATCAACAAACTATAAAAGGATAAGCTACAACTACTTATTAAGTAACCTCTGTATCTTATTGACAAGTAAATTCAAGTAAATCAATTAAACATGCATATGAAATGTATGCAATACATACATCATATATAGCCTACCGACGATTGTATAAAGTATGGTTGTATTCCTACCATTACTTGGGTTGGGAAGTATTTAGATACGTTAGGACCCGGATCTTTATATCTAATTCTAATATCATTTCTCTTAATAGATCCAAAACAATAGACACATCTCATACTCAAGTAGAGGGCAGCACTCCTTAGAGTCACTTAGTTTCCAAAGGACAAGATAAGAACATGTTGCATGAATACGTCATGTGATAAATAATAACATAGCATATAATATCAATGTGGATCTAAACAAACATGATCCCCAATTTTACTGTATAGTGCTACTGCCCTATTTCTTAATGTAGAAGGATGTAATGCATGTCTAGTTGATTAAAATTCTAGTAATTATTAGTTAGGTTAACAAGCAATAACCAATATATGAATAGATAATCTAAAACCCTAGCAACTATTGCACCCATCAATATTGGTTTCAATATATTATGGTGTTTTAATACACAATTGCATTCAAATCCATGCATATGCAAGATTCCCAAAATCCCTAAGCACAACAATTTCAATATATATGCTTTAATAGTGTTATATGCTATAAGCAAATACAAGATGGAACAGGGGTTGGTGTACTCACTCAACTGTGATATCTAGCAATCCCAATAATCCTCAATCGAGTCAATCTCTAAGTCCACATCACCTAAAGAATGTAATTAAAATATATAAGTCTCCTATTTTGTACTATCTATTAGCTTTTCTCATTCTTATTTCTCCTTTTCTTAGCTTTTGTATTTTGGTCATAATTTTTTTTTGTTTTAAGCTTGATAATAACGTTCTTATGGTCATTCTTCATCATTTTTTAATATTCTATCAAATGGTAAGGTCAGCTTGGTTCTTCAAAGGTTGGTATTTAGTTCTTAAGGGTTTAGGCCTTGTTTTGAGCCTAAGGTCAAGATTTAGGTGTTGGTCCTTCTCTTTTGTTTCTTGCGCCTTTATTTATGGGTTTTAAGTGAACCTTTTAGATTTAATTCTTAAGGTTTCCTATTGGGCCTCAAGTTGCTTTTATTGGTCATTTAGACCTTTTTTGCTTTGTCCTTATAGTTACTTCAAATTAAGCTTATGGAGGCCTTTCCAAATGTCTTATCGGGTTTGTTGAGCCTTTATTTTACATCTTTTAGGTCTCATTAAGTTGTTGGTCAATTGAGTTTTGGGGCTTATGGACCTTGTTTTAGGCCCTTTTAACGGGTCTTAAACCTAACTTTCATTGTAGGCCCTAAGCTTAACTCTAAGTGTTCTTTTGGGCCTTAGTCCATTATAAGCCCATCCAATAGTCGATTTTTAGTAAATGTTCAAATCTGGTCATTATTCTTGATTAGGTTTTTAATCAAGTTTTCAAGGTTTAACTTACATTTTAGGCTCATTTATGCTTTTAGGTAAACTTTAGCTTACTAAACTTTATTAATTAAGTCTTAAACCTAATTTATCATTAATTAATGATGTCATTAAGCTAATAATTAAAATTTTGTAGCTTGTTCCTACTTCCATAGGTGGTGTCCAAGATGGTCCTTATAGCATTTCCATTATAAGCCCATCTAATAGTCAATTTTAGTAAATGTTCAAATTTGGTCACTATTCTGTATTGGGTTTTTAATAAAGTTTTTAGGGTTTAAATTACATTTTAGGCTCATTTAAGCTTTTAGCCAAACTTTAGCTTACTAAATTTTGTTAATTAAGTCTTAAACCTAATTTATCATTAATTAATGATGTCATCAAGCTAATAACTAAAAATTTACAGCTTGTTCCTACTTCCAAGGGGGGTGTCCAAGATGGTCTTTATAGGGTTTCCTTCTACTTCTCTTACAACCTTTCATTTTAGTAATAGTGATTGTTAGCTATTCCTGACTAGGCTTTTACAAAGGGAAATTGGTTTTTATCATCAAATAAGTATTAATCATCATGGAAATACCCCTTATTAGGGGTAGCATGCAAGGGACTCTAAGTTTCTTGTGGTTTTCTTACTTGTTTTCTCTTAACATCCACTTATCTCTACATCCTTGTACTTATTAGTGTCTATATTAACTAAAAAGCAATGTACCTAGATTATCTTTAGTCTTCTACTCCGTTTTGCATTATGCTACCGTAATATACTTACTTATATGAGGTCTAATACTTAGAAAGTTGGATTACACTATAAATCTTAGAGAAGTATTAGAGTAATTTACCTATTTAGAGTTCAAGAAAGTGGCCTCTTTTTTTCCTCTTGATATTGTGAGCTAAGGAATGGGTTAGGGTATTGGGGTGTGTCAAAAATGTAAGGGATGAGTAAGGGTAGTGTGGCAATTGGTGGCTGATTTTTCGATGGAGTAGTAGTGGTGTTTTGATTGTTGGCGGTAGTAGATGTAAGGTAGTTAAGAGAGAAAGTGTGAGACAGTGCTTGAGAGCTTGTTTTTTGTGAGTATTTGAGTGTTTAAGATAGTGGAATTAAGGAAAAATAAGGGAAGGGAAAGGAGAGAGAGGGTCAATGCATGGAGTGAGAGAGGGAGGGGACTACATGGCATTTTAGGTTGTTTTGGTATACTCTTTTAAGGGAGAAAGTGTACCTTTATAAGGTTTGCTCTAAATAATAATGTTTTATCCCCTCAAAAGACAGTTACCAACTAATTCCCTTGGATTTTTCTTCTTAATGACACTTATCCATTTGTTAATCAAGATGTAATGGAAGTTGGTTATAGGATTAAAGGGTAATTAGGTTAATTAATCATGATTAGGAGAATTAAGTGTAATTAAGGTTAGTTTAGAGTTTTGTCATATCTTGTTACTTCAATTTAGTTGGTTGACTTATATTATTCGATTTCTTAGGGTTTCCTATTGTTTGGGTTCATTTTTAGTTATTAGATCACGTATATGATTAGAACTTAAGGTTTTTAGGCGATTAGTGAAATTGATTGTATTTAGCGAATGATTTTGCTATACAATTAAGGTTTCTCTATTACACTAGAGTTTTTGGTCATTTAATTAGGTTTTTAGTAGATTCACTAGGTTTTATAGTCGTTTTAAAGTTTCCCACATATTAGTGTTTTATAATTATACTAAGGGTTTTAGGGTTATGCTTTCATTAGGGTTTTTTTTTTCAACCTTTTCATTTAGGGTTTTTGACTTATTAGCTAAGGTCTGCTTGTTTTATTTAGGGTTTTCTATCATTGTATCTTGAGTGATTCTAAGGATTACCTATTAACTCTCTTGATCGACTCCTCTTTTGAGTTTGAAAACTCACAGGGTTTATAGCATATGTACACTTGATGTGTGTGTGTGTGTGTGTGTGTGTAAGAGAGAGAGAGAGAGAAGTAATTGGGATAACATACATAAGAAAAAAATGTTTATGACAATGTACATACATCAAATTAATTTGAAATACATTTAATTGTGTCACTAGAGTTAAAAAAAATTCCAACCAATATGGAATATTTATTTATGATGCATCTGTTTGGAGTTAAGAGAAGTTATTATTATCTTTTTCTTTTAGCTAGAAGAAATGCAATATTTAGATTAAATTTAGGGAAGGCTAAAAAAATTGTGGAAGTTTCAAGAAACAACGATTTATGTTCCCAAATGTTTGTGGAAATTTTTATCGGAATTAAGATTACCAACTTACAAAATTGATATTACAAACAATTTCATTTTATGGGATTCTTAATTCTCATCATAAAGTGCTTATTTAAGAAGGTTTCATATGAAGCCTTGCATAATTATTAATGATCACTTGAATTTATTTTCCATTTTATGTACATTGGGATTAGATTATTGAAGAGTTGAATATTACAAAATTATTACAAAAACAAAGTAACATTACCATGAGGTGAATAATATATTACTTGTATAGACCATGAGTGCAAAATCATCATGTTACCACCTATCGGCATGTAGAAAATTTATTGTTACCATATAGATCTACACTTGAAGAATTATTAGGAAATTTCATGAATAGTGTTACTTCCACATTATATCATGGAAGCTCATTCAAGCTAAGATAAATTAAAAATTTTTGTAAATAAAGAAAGTATTACAAAGTTTTCATTTGTTCATATAGGTGCTTCCAAGATCATATTTAAGGACAACTTGTTTTATTTGAATACTCAACAAGAAAAAAATTGAAATGCAACAATTTCGACATATGAAATTTATCAAGAAAAGAATTTGAAGCCTTGGATTTCTACGAGTACTTAGAAGATTCTATTTCCCCATATAGAAGTCCATGAACTGAGAAGCCGTTTAAAGGCTCTGATTATCAATACCATGTTAAAGTTGTTCAATTACTACATTGTATGCAAGAAAATGATTGCAAAATAAGAATATTGCATACTTAGAGGTAAAGACTACATAAAAAACATAGAAATATTTTTCACATCAATCCATCGATAAGTAGAAAGCAACTAGACAAGATAAATGTTAGAAGTAATGACTCATCGGCTCGCAAGTATTATATGACAACTAAAGAATTTAGCTTAATTAAAGTCCTATAACCCTTTTAAGACTTTGTCAAGAGAGTTTTTGGTTAGGAGGCAAAATATTGAGATCAAAGCAATCTTAAGTTGTCATAAGTCATAACAACCCTATAGTAAGCTTAACAGTCTTAACACCTCTCACAAAACCTAAGGTTGAAGTAACCTTAATCATGAATGATCGAAGTGGTTGGGAAGTATTTAGATACTTAGGGTCTTAGGAAAAATTAGAAAAGAGGGAGAAAGCTTAGATGAAAATTACATGAAAAATAAGAAGGAAAATAATGCGAACCAAGCAAAATCATAGAGTTAGATTCTAAAGGCAACTTAGGGGCACACCACCACCACTGGCCAATAGTAGGGGGCACGCTATTTTAGGCCAACAAAGAGGTGGTAAAAGATAGTGGTGGAAGATAGTGGCCAGATGGGAATTCCAAAAATTAACTTGATTTTCTCTTATTTTCTTAAAATACCAAATTAACTCTAAAAAATATTTAAAAAATGTATTTTGGAATATTTTTGCATGTAGCAGTTGAGAAAAATACTAGTTTGCAAAATTTTTAAGTGGATATATGCTCTCATTAACAAAACACATAAAATCGAACAATTTTTTAGGTTGTTCTAAATGATCCTATTATCATAGTTTTGAAATCAAACTTCTTCTGGAATGTCCTTATGTTGCATGTATGAATCATATGAAGAGATTTCGATCAAAAATATTTTTCATGATTTTTTGTAATTTTTGAGCCTCTAAAATTAGGCAAAAATACTATTTCTAGACATTTTTGTACAATTAAATTTAAAGAAACCTATTTATACTAGTTTAAGAGCTTATTGGTGTTATATATTATTGGGGAAAGTGATATGGAGTTGATTGGATTAAATGGAATTTGAGATATACATAAATTATTAATTGTTGACTATATGCATTAAGGTGAAAATATGAGGATTTAAAGAGTTTGAGTGATGTGATAATCATGGGTTTGATAAACCTGTTTTATGATCATGATTTATCATGCTTGTAATCTGAAAAGAGATATTAGAGTGAGTCGCTTAGAGCAAACATGCAAATTAATTCTATTTAGAGAGTTCTTTAGATGATTGATTTGGTAAAAGAATGACTTCAAATCTTGGTATATATGCTCAACTAAAAGGTTAATTGGTGTAAGAATCTTGAATATAACAATGTTAGAATCTTGGTTAGAATGTTGTTTAGTAAAAGAAGCATGATTGTGATGACTTCAGAAACATGTTTAGAACGTTGGTGGATGAAATGACTTTAACTTTAAATATGTTGGAGCCTTATTTAAGGAGTTATTTAGTGAAAGAAGTGTAATTGTAATGATTTTAGAGACTTGACCAGATGGTTGGTTGGTTTAAGAGGCTTAGATGAAATCACTTCAAAACATCTTCAGAAGGTTGGTTGGTGCAGAGGAGAATTTGACTCTTTAATTTAGAGGCTAGATTAGAAGGTTGGATTGTAATAGAGACTTAACTATACCCCCTATCATGTACTTGTTTGGGAAGTATTTGGTAAGTGAAATATAGTCTGAACGGCTTCGAGACTTGATTCGAGATTTAATTCGCATGGAATGCTTAGAGGAAAATAACTTCAGAAGCCTATTTAGAAAGTTGATTAAGGTAAGAAATATAATTAGGATAATTTCAAAGGCTTCATCAGAAGGTTCTAAGATCAAAACTTAATATTAAGTAAGTTTTCAGAACCTTATTCAGAGACTACAATATCAAGATGGAACTTAATACTAAGCTTACACAACTTGTTAAAGATAAGTCACAACTACACTTAAATTATTAAAATGGACTTGTTCACTTTATTTAGTAACACTAAAGCAATTATATTGTATATTTTATAGAGAACAACTAAAGCGGACTAGATCAACCATTAAGACTCTTGAGCATAACATATCTAGGTAAGTGGAATCAGTGCTTCATTCCATTTTGAAGTATTATTTAAGGATACTTGGAAGTCTTAGTATATGTCTTAGTTATGATTGAAAGTTAGTTACTTATGCGTATGTAGCGTGTGTGCTTGAATAATATTTTGTTATTTAGCGTGTTGGTTTTCATGTATTAGTTACTTTATGATGTTAGTCGATTGAACTGTTTGAAATTGTTTGATTACCCTAAAAGTAATCAAACTAAAACTCGGCTTAATTTTTAATCGAACATACATCACAACCCACTAAGGAAAACTACTAGGATTCTTGAGCCAAACATGGATCTTTCAATAAGGATAGCTGAAATGGCTATTTCCCCATCCCCATCCTTAGTTGAATTAAAAGATAAGAGAGAAGGTTATAGTAAGGTTGGGGATCTGGTTCAAAGTGAAGTCTTAGGTGAAGTGTGTTTTTTCATTACACAAGGTCCGGTTTGGTTCCGATCCGCAAAATGCATAGCATTAAACTCCTCAACTCAAATTAAAGTAGGCACAATTTCTTTAATCTCACGATAAACCTATCAAAGTTGTGCAATGGCATATACTTGAATATGCATTGCATCTAACTAACCTTGTTTAAAAACCCTAATTGCTCATTGTCAGATACGTGCTATTGTTTCTGTCCCATTTACTGAACAAGTTATTGCTCATTCTCCTATAACTGGTTTACAAGTTCTCCAATAAGTACACCAATATTACTCCAAGTTCTAAAATAGTAGAACAGGGTTGGGGAGTGAGATTCAAGATCAACTAGCTAGATTCCTATTTTGTTTCTTGACTTTACTAACTTTTAGGAAAACTAATAAGATCTCTTTAATTGACCTTTAGTTTTCAACTATTGTTATCTATACCATATTATATAAACTTGTAGACTTTTATAAATCCTTACTATGTCATTTTTTTGAAGTTATTTATAAAACTTGATTTCTTCTTAAGCTTTTCTCAAGCTTTTATATCACAAAATCTCTTTCAAAGCTATTTTGGAAAGTTGCACCACAGGCTGATACTAAACAGGTACTGAATTGAATGACTCAAAGCTGTGAAGTAGTAAATACTCGGTATGAACTATATTTGCATTAGCGGCTATA
Source organism: Lumnitzera littorea (assembly GCA_024138015.1). Taxonomy (NCBI): domain Eukaryota; kingdom Viridiplantae; phylum Streptophyta; class Magnoliopsida; order Myrtales; family Combretaceae; genus Lumnitzera; species Lumnitzera littorea. The sequence continues at coordinate 94,020,490 of JAMXBB010000009.1, read as the reverse complement.
GTGGCTAGCTTTTAGTTTCGGTTGGTTTATAGGGCAGGGCCGTTATAACTTCCTCATTTAAGGCGTGACACCATAATAGCTGAAATTGCTTTTAAGTTGATGGTGACTGTATTTCCCTTCTGCAACTTTTGAAAAGGAGATTGAAGCAATCTCAGCTGTGTTTAAGTTGAAGCAATTCCATAGTAGGCTTAGCAATTATAATGCCATATATATATGTATATAGATTGTAAGATTCAAAATTGAACCTATATAAAAAGATACTACGAGATTGGAAAATAACTAACATTAATAATTCAAGCTCATTTTTGTTATTCCATATCAAGAAGGGAAAAAACTGCAAATAGAGCACATCCACATTAAGGTCCTACATCCTACTCCAATTTAAAATCAAAGTTAATCTCATGTGCAAGTTTATCTATCTTTACAACAAGGGAGTCCTTCTTCTGCTATAGAACCTCAATTTCACTAATAACCTAGTCATGAGCCTCAATTAGCTAGTCATATTATAATAACTTATAAGTCTTTTACATAACTAGCTTCAAGCTATTAACACGTAAATCCAGTTGTTGGGACACCATATAGGCCTTTATGATGTAGTTTATGTAATTCCTAGATAATAACCTATATAAGCAATCCATAAGTGAATGGCTTTACCCAGTATAATCATTACACTAGTATTCATAAGAGTATGAGCAAATGATGACTCTACCAAGAATTCTCCATCTAAAGCACATAGTTGATCTAATGGTGCCATAAGGTGTATAGGTACATCGAATATGTGAAATCCTATTGTCTCCTTTAAATCGATATTAAGCATTGGAGTTGCTTCCATATTTGATGGGACAGGTTAACAACTAGGGGAGAAGACTGAGCAACAAGTGCAACAACAGAAGGTACATAAGGAGGATCGGTTAACTAAACCAAGATAGTTGTGCCATAAGTACCCTTGTAAAGCAAAGCTTTAATATGATTTTCAATAACCATAGTTAGCATGGGCACAAGTAATTAAGTTCCATTAAGGCATGCTTCATTATTAGAATTGATGATCTCAACATAATCAGCCAAAGTGTATAAATCACCACTAGTATCATTCTGTTCGTACGCTCCAGGAGAATCCCTATTGTCTACTAACTACTGGTCTCCGTCGTTTTCATTAAGATTCTAAGGGAGTGATGGATGCTCTTCAAGATGAGAGTTGGATTGAATAGAGCCCTACAACAATAAAGGTGAGAAGAATAAATGAAAGTAAATATATAAGGGGAAAAGAAAAACTAGATTTTAAAGATACAATCATTACCTCCTGAGTACATGGCCGTTTGGCACCATTTTGGTCATCACTTGAAGTAAGATGAAGATGGTTAGAAAGGTTCACTCCCACTTCTACTGCTCTAGAAGCTCCTGTTCCTTTTTTTTTTTTTAATTAAAGTGATCATTCTACTTCTTGTTGTTTGGTCTTGGAAATCAAAGGTAGAAATCCTAATGGTAAACGGTGACCTCGGTTAAAGGCTTCACATTTGATGAAAAGGTATAAGCTTGGAATCCTTTCAAACACTCATCCTAGTAGGATGGCCAACTAGAAGATATCACCTTATTGCAATTCAAAAGAGGAAAATAGAATTAGTGAACATCCAAATGAATCATTTTAATATTCTTGTGTGAAATAAGTTTATGGTAAGTATCAAAGTCTAAAGTAGGTACACCATCTAAGGATCGCCTTGATCAAATCCAAATTGTCAAGCAACCCTATGTGGAGAATAAACCAAGACCTTAAGCTCTAAAGTTTTTCTGTACAAACCCTTACAATCTAGTAATGAAGGAAGACTCCTTAGAGTATACAATTGTAGGAAGCTAGCTTAGGAGGATCGGAAGTCTCTATGATTCTCTAAGGTAATAGTCACTATACATCTGATATCCGATGATCTTTTCTACATAAGGACAAAATGTAAGCTTTTGCAGTAGTATAAAAAAGTTTAAGTAAAGAATGTCTGTGTTGTCTTTCTACCCATGCCAATGATCACAACAAATTCAATTTGGGGTCATTATTAATGCTAAAAGAATCAAAGTGTCCCTTGAACCATTCACAAAAAATGATCTAAAGGAAGACCACATGTATGTAGCATAAAGTTGTGTAATGGCCCATGGAGTGGATGGTAGCATTTGGTATAAATCCTAAAATATTCAGAAAAAGCAAGGCTTCATCTTCTATCATACGTGTACGAGTGATTGAGTTTACCTATTTCTCCTCTTCTAGATCTCTCCATTCCATCCATATATGTGTTATTGGATCAAGTAATCTCTAAGATTGACCATCATACGTGTAGCACGTGGTTGACCATCGGTAATAACCTTACCTACAGTATTTATTGGTCATAGTGAACAATCAAGTAGGGGGGTGGGTAGGTATTAAATTGTTGCAGGATTTCAATACTTAACCAATATTTACTTTTTCATGTTCAATAACATATACATGTACTAAACTTGTTCTTAATTCCTAAAATATGAGAAATATTAACAAATTTAGATCAGAGATATATGAGCAAAAGCTAATAAATTACTTAGTGATTTTAGCTTATTAAAAAAATTAACATAAGTAACATGCTTTTGATCCTAAACTTAATTATGTACAGATGATTTCGAGAAATTGTGTTATACATAATAAATCAAGCAATACATCATAAAAACAATAAATAAAATTGTTGATAAATAAAAAAAGTGTAGGGATCTAAAAATCAGACAATCATATATAGTGGTTACACTTTATGCGTCAGTTTACCTTTCCAACTTGTGGCCAATGATCAAGTACTCCAAACATAAGTTCCACTATTTGAAAAAAAAAAAAAAACTTTACACAAAAGTTAATGGTTTTTATGATTTTGCCTTGCTCTAACTTAGAAGTCTAAAGGATCTTTTAAGTTCTTTAAAAAAGCATCCCATTAATATTTGAAGAGATTAATAACTCTTTTTAAGGATTATAATATATTTCCTCACACTTTTGCACAATACTTAATAAAATGAAGTTCTCAAACTTTTGAGCTAAATTTCTTTGATTACATAAACATTTATAAGCTTTGTAATATCACAAAAACTGGTATAACTCTTTTCTCTTCTCTTACCCCCTCCTAGTATGTTCTCTTCTAGTTGCTTGTTTTGTTGATCACTCTCATTTATATACTTGTGGCTTCTAACTTCAATTGTTTTCAATATAGTAGTAATTATTACATAGCCATTGTATCTTTAAATCTTTGTGATCTAATTGATATGTCATCTTAGAGACACGTTCATTTATTATATAATACTTTCTTTATAACTTCTCATATGTTTCAAAATTTATATTAATCTATTGTATTTTACACTTTTGAAAAGTTTCACAAGTATTTCATAAGTATCTTTGGCTAATTCAAATATATTACCTATATATATCTCTATGGTTATAAGTCCTATGCTTGTCATGATAAGGTTCCAATTACTTATAGAGATTTTGAAATGTTAAAAGTTAATCACCTATTATTTGCCTAACTTTTATTATGTGAGATATATAAAAGGGCAAAATAAAAAAAATTATAAAGTAAAAAGAAAATTTCATGATTTTTCTTCAATTTATTATTCAAATCTAAAATACACTACTATCTGATATACTAGTTTAACTAAATAAATAAAATATTATACAAAGGATAAATTGAATAAAGTACATTAAAATTAAAGTGGAAACGTACGCCATATAACCTTTTTTTTTTTTTTTTTCTTCTTAACAAAGTACGCAATGTAATACATATGTGGTAACCGCAAATCATAATTGTCATTTAAATATCCATTCAACATATCACTAGAATCTTCCTAAACAAAGACACCCCAGTAGACCTTAGCAAATACGTTAAAAGGAAAACCTAAAGTCTTTTATTTTACTTTTATTTATTCATGTATTTATTTTTGTAAGAGTCTAATCTAATCTAATCCTATTCGTCCATTTAGCAATCAGCCTAAAAAACACAACAATACTAAAAATAAAACACAACATAAAATTTTAAACATAATAGAAAACCGAGGTAACATAACAAAACAACACGACACAGTCTCTCTCTCCTCCGCTTCCTTCTTCTCTACTCTACCGCGCTTGACTGACTTCGATACCTCCTACTTATTTATCTTTCCACTCCCCCTACTCATTTCCCCCTCTCCCTCTCTCGCTCATCACTCATTTGACTCCGTTTTTCGCTATCGCTCTCGCCGTAGCGATTCTCTCCCCTGCAATTTCACTTCACCGGTACCGTTTCTGCTCTCCTAGTTCTCCATCTTTCCGTTTTTCGTTTTCTGATTTGATATCAGGTTTCTGTTTTCCTGCTTCAAATTTGGGTCTTTTTCAATTTTTCATCGAAATTTTTTGTTTTTATTGTCGATTTATTGTGTTTTTTAGGTTTTCATGTCTTCTTATGATGTCAATTTGGTCGATCGTCTCAAACAGTCTTGTTTAGGGTTTTGTTGGGGGAGGATTAGGGTTGGAGCTACTTAAGGTTGTATTTTTTTTTTTTTTTTTTTTTTTGTATTTGAATTTTGTTTTGTAATTTCACATCAGTTTTTATGTGGGTTTGTTTTGTGTATTGCCATGTGTTGCCCAGTTTAATTGATGGTTGTGAATTGGTTAGCGTTGGGTAGTTATATATGTTTCGAGGATCGATTTTGATTCGGGGTGTTGTCTTGCTTTACAAGATTAGTCAAAAAAGGTTCTTTTGCTAGTACATGCGTCTAATGATGTCGAAAACAGGGTATTTATTTTACAGCAGATGTCTTCTATGCTGCACGAGAAGCATTCGTCATTTCTGCGGTGCTTATCGATTTTCATGATCCGTGGAAGACTCTGCTCAATGGGAAGGATTCTATTTCGGCATTGGACTTGACGGCTACTTTCTAAGTTTTAGTTCATTTGGTCACAATTTAGCTTTAGGTTTATACTTTTTTGGATTAGGGATACCTACATTCAGAAAGGGGATTAGATACATACAATAGTGAATTTATTTATAAGTTTATTTGGAAATCGAGGCTTTGGGAAATTTTTGCTGTAGTTGTTTGGTTCTGCAATGGCGAGAAGATCTCTTCCTCCCGGTTTTCGGTTTCATCCTACTGATGTTGAGCTGATTAAGTATTATCTTAAAAGAAAAGTGATGGGCAAGCGTTTTCCTATTGAAGCCATTCCTGAGGTTGATATCTACAAGTTTGCTCCTTGGGATCTCCGTGGTATGTAATTCTTTTTATTCTTGAGCTTACTTAACTTTGGTTCTGCAGTTTTAATGTATCCAAAAGCTACAAGTGTTTCATATCATTCGTTTTCTTTTTCAGATAAATCTTCCTCGAGTAGGAGAGACTTAAAATGGTATTTCTTCTGTCCTAGAGAGAAAAAGTATGCAAAAGGAGGTAGGATGAACAGAGCTACTGATTTTGGGTTTTGGAAAACAACAGGAAAAGACAGACCTGTTATTCATGGTGGTAAAACAGTTGGAATGATTAGGAGTTTAATTTTTCATCATCGGGAACCTCATGTGCAGCGAACTGATTGGGTCATGCATGAATATAGGCTCGAAGACATGGATTTGTCTGGGGTAGCACAGGTATGCTTTCTCTCATATGAGTTCAGTTTTCTGTGTCTCCAATCTCCTATGATATACGACTGCAATTTTGTTGTTGCGGTAGGGCATGGACTAGCAATGAATGGTCATGACAGTTAATGTTTGTTAATTTAGGGAAGATCTTGTGAACGGTCACCAGGATTCCCTAAAAAGATCTTGTATTTGGAACTTGATATACATTTCTTTTCTCCCTTATGTTGAAGATGGAAGCTACTGAATCTCTACCCAAAAAAAAAGATGGAGTCTACTGATTGCCCACTAGCTGAATAGGCATAACAAAGCTACTTGAAAAAAAGACAAGGTTCTCCTTGGATTTAAATCAATCAATTGTGCCCTCAACCAACCCACCCTCCCTCCACCGTGCTGCCGGTCATTGGTGACCATTGAATAAAATTCAGAATAGAAAAGTTACATTTCATATGAATAATGTTGTCAATTTAGATGCATGGCATATCATTTTAAAAGTATAAGCTATATTAACGTTGGAATATATTTATATTTGAAGCACTTCTTACCTGTGGGCTGAGACTTTGGCAAAGTCCTATCTTGTAATCCTTTTTGAAACGTCAATGTAAGGATTTCAAATGCCAACATCCTCTGCACTGGTAGCCTGTTAAGTTAGATCTAGAATCAATTGATTTAAAGGCTTAAACTTGTGTATGTGGTTCTGCTTAATGGCTAACATCTTTGAATTTTTCTCTTCATTTTAACTAGCAAGAGCAATCTTGCTATGTTGATTCTACGTTGCCCTGCCCTTATGATCATCTTAACCTGCTTTTTCTATTTCCTTCCTATCTTCTGCTCTCCATGTGTAGTTGAATTTTTTGTTCTATAATTTGATGTTAAGTAAATTGTGGTGAATGACAATCCAAACCTATGACTAAGAGCAAGGAGGCTCTAGCACCATACTGCATGACTACTGGTCATGTTTAGTTTATTGACTTCTCTTGTACTTGTAGCATTCTTTATATAAGAGACATGGTAAACCTTGGAACTTGCCCAGAATGAAATTATAGCTTTTTAGTACATTAGCTAATAATTTTGCATTCTATTGGTGCTCTACTTTTGTGTATTTACATGATTATTTTAGTGTGTTTTAACTCTTAACACTGCATTTCCAGTACAACAATGTCTGCACTTAGCTGTAATTTTGCTTCCAACCCCTATGCCCTGTGAATTTGTTTATCATGTTTTTGAGTCTTTTTGGTTGACATGTATTGCTCTAGTGTTTATAGGTTTAAATTTATGGTCCTTGATTTTCTGGGGTTTTGATTAGTGGCCAACTGCTTTCAAATTGCAGGATGCTTTTGTGATTTGCATGATTTTTCAGAAAGAGGGTCCAGGCCCCAGGAATGGTGCCCAGTATGGAGCTCCATTTAATGAGGAAGAATGGGATAGTGACGAAGATGTCATTGATTGTTCACATGGTGCACTTGCGGATGGTCTATCTGCTCCGGCCATTTTACCACCCAATAACCAAAGTTCCACCATCGCTGTTGCCCCTAATGCTGCTGAGAATTTCTTCTTTGGTTCCACATCAAATTCAGATCTATCTCAGTTTGTGCAGTCTGCTTCTAATAGGATCTCATGTAAAACTGGAAACATCTTGGTGGGTGATTGCCCTGTTCAAGGTGCTATTGATCAATGTATGGATGGTATTTCTTGTGGTGATATTCTGGATCTGTCTGCTGAGACACAAAACGAGGTTAGTCTCAACCAGAGAATATTGACATAATTGCTTATTTTTAGATATTATGCATTAGAATTGTTATCTGGCTATGATTTTTCTGTTACTTGCATTACATGTGAAACGGTTTTTCTTCACTCTTGACAACTAAATAAGTTTTTTTTTTCCTTTCTTCATTTGTTTTTTGGGTAAATTTAGTTATGTTATTTATTATTATTATTTTCCAAATATACTTATCCCTGCTGCTGTCTTTTACTGATGGATAGCTTGTCGAAAAATGATAGTTTTGAAGCTTTATTCTAGGATTTATGTCCAGGCTTGATCTCAAGGTTTAGCATTTAATGGAGTATTTTATGTTAAAATGAATTCACTTATCTGACTGAACGAGCTTCAAATGAACAACCTGAGGTGAGTTTATGAGAAATTTCTCATCATTAAATGGAATACTCATAATTTGTTGATCCCAAGGGGTTAGTGTAGTGGATAACTCCCAAGAACTCTCATGGTAATTTAGATGCGGTCTTAGCTTGAAATTGCTTAATAGATACTTTATGGGTTTGCCTATATGGTGCGTGCAATTTTTTAACCTATGCGTGGGTCTTGTAGGGTGGTGTTTCTAATGAATAATTTGTGAAAGTGCTCAAAGCAGTGTCAGTCTTACAATCCAAAGGACTAGGACAAATTCTCTAGACGATACAAGTCAGATACTTAAATCATACCTTTCACAAAAAGGAAAAGGAATCTGAAGTATTTGAATGGGGATTTTTCTTGTTTTCTATCACTCGGCAAGAGCTACTTTTCTCGTGTTGGTGGATTTAACATTTATCTTTGTAAATGCAGTTAAAGAAATCCTTTATGTATCTACTACTACCACATAAAAAAGGGATTTTAGAGGGAGAGTGCCAAATGTCAAGAAGTCAGAGGGGACGTGGAGGGAAAAAATATAGGTGTGGGATAGTGTAACAGGATGGAGTAGAGGATTGAGTCATAAGATGATTATGAATAAAATTAGAAAAATCTATATGGTAGGTATTATCTATCATTTTTACCTATCTCGATAAAAATAATCAGAGCTTGTTAAGAGAGATAGGACAATGTTTTGGTTAGGGCTTGATCCGATAGGGAACCCTAAAATTGATTTGAATTTAGAATCTAGATCTTTGGAAAATGAGACTTCCATTACTTGATTTTTTCCCCTTCTTGACACTAACAGTACAGGTGGCTGTTATTTCCTCCCCATAACTGTTCTTATTTCCTCTTTTATTATGCAAACTGCTACATAACTTACAAACAATTGACACTACCTTTGAATTACATCACATGGCTACTAAAATAGACACACAATACACTAGTACATCACTCACACTTGCGTGCATGTACACATGCATGCATACACATACCAAGAAATGTATACGAACATGCGCACACACATACACGCATGTGCGTTTAGATGCACGCATACGCATGGACACATGCACGTGCATGTGCATGCATACGTGTGTGTGCACGCACTCGCACTCGCACTCGCACTTGCATTCATGAATGCATGTGCACATGTGCACACATGCATGCATGGGCATACACACATGCACATGCATGTGCGTGCGCACTCACACTTGCATTTGCACTCATACTCTGCCTATTGCAGTGTATTTCATACACACTGGTTATGAGAACCAAAACACAATGACCTATTGCAACTTATTTCACATATACATTAACTATTGGAACTAAACACAAAGACCTTTGGAACTTGTACACCCTTTTTGACTATAGCAAACTTAATTCCTATAGTTGTTACGTGTATAAACACACTCAAGAAGGAGCAACTAGATAATTCTTGGCGATGTAAAATGGAAGAATCACAAGACAAAAATCAACTTCTTATTGATTTTTATAGAAGAAAAGTACAAATTTTAATGGTTGTTAAAATTGTGATTTTATTGTTTGTTTTAATGCATAGAATGGTACAAAAACAGTAAAATTATAAATTTATAGAGTCGTATATAAAAGTTTATAATTTTATTAAAAGTTTGCACATAAATGATTTTACATCCATTTTAACTAAGAAAAAAACTCTTAGATTCGTGTTTTTGACACACGATAGTAGTACCTTTAATGAAGGTCCATGGGCACTATGCTCATCATAGCTAACACATGAGCAATTCTTCTTATATAATCTTTTTCTTGGTAACAAAAAATTTCTACCAACTTTGCCTATTTTTAAACTTTTCAAGAACTTAACAAACACCACTTACCAAAACATTAGCCATTATTTAGCTTTAGTATCAAATAAAAACAAAATGATACTAGGATTGAATAGTGGGTATGTAATGTATATCAGTTATACAAAATACACAATAATTATCCTAAAGATAATTTCTATGCTGTTGCTACTCTTTCCATTCACCCTCCTTTCATCTCTTTCTTTCCAAATATAATAACATCCTATAGCTATAGCCTTCCTTTGATTCCTACTCAGCTCTGTGCACACTTTAACATCCAAGAAGTCTTGCATTAAATTGGTTTCTGAATGTTTGTTATGTTGCCATCTTAACACATTTTCTATTCTAGCTCATATCTCTTTTGCAAAATGGTGACAAAAAAAAAAGATGATTATGTGATTCCTCTTCCCTTTGATGCATGTAGCATTTGTTCTCTTGAATGAGCCCCCAATCCATTAATTTATCTAGGGTCGATAGTTTTTGTTGAACCATCATCCACCAAATCATAGTGTCTTGGCAATGTTTCCTTGTTCTATACCAAAGATGCTCACACTTTTCTACTATCTCTGCTCCTTGCTAGAAGATAAGCATTCCTTATTGATAAACTTGTTGCTTCAGCATTTGACCAAAGAAGCATGTCCTTCATACTAGGGTTAGGCCTCAAGTTGGCCAGATCTGTTGTAATGTCATTCCATCTAAAGTTTCTTAGCCAGCTCTCACCTACACATGCAATACAATACAAACACACATTACCTCCACATTAGACCCTCACTACGACACCCTACGTTAGAAACATGGCACTATACATGCACAAATGGCATGGTTGTATTAATTACTATCCCCATGAGAAGGTCCTTACCCCTAAAGGTTGAATAGAGAAATACCCACAACTAGCCCACACCAATGACATCAAAGGTAATTGCATGTGTAAAGGAGGCAGCATCTTGTTTAATGACCCATCAATGCACATCTGAATAGGCATTAGTGAATATCTACAAGGACATTAGAAACAAGTCACTAGCGTTAATGCAGCAAGTAAAAATCTCATGAAAAACATTGCAAACTCAAAGTGTTTAAGAAATTGTGAACATGAAAGGAAGATTCACGATAGAGAAAAATTGCACAAGGAAGAGTAAAGCTATGCAGAAGAGCTGAATCATGATAAAGATCAAAACTATATGGGCAATGATATTGGCTTAACTCGTGTGACAATCTCTAGCAAGGATTGCTGGTCATCTTGTTTGACAATCTTTGGCAAAGACTTCCTTGTTAGTTGTAAAACAATATGACTATAACTGGAGGTAAATAGAATAGACTGTTATCTTGACCATACTAGGAGGTAGGAGGAAAAGAAGCAAATAACTTATCTGAACGATGATTTAAGTGCAGATTGATTTCTTAAATTTTGATAAATTAGTAAATAACTCTTATAGATTGAAAATAATCTTTTTAAATTTTGATTTTGATGTATAAATACTCTCTAAACTTGTTAAAATTTAATTTAAGATTTTCTAAACTTTAATAATAGTGTGACTTTTTCTAACTAAAAAAGAAAATATATTTTATATTATCAATGTATTAAAATTTAGAGGGGTTTTAAAGCATATTTTGAAAGTTTAGGGGGTCAATTCGCATTTAAGTCAAAATTGAGAGAGGTTATTTGTAATTTCTTCTTAAAAATATATGAGATGGGGGCAAATAATATAAAAGGGGGATGGGGCAGGTTGGAATAAGAGGAAAAACAAAAAAGTGGGGATCACGTAGAGGAAATACATTAGAACTCACAAGTTGATATATGATATGTTGTCATATTAGACAAATAATTATATATGCATGATACACACATTACTAATGTACACACACATTCAAATTATGTCATTATAATTGTTTCTATACAAATAATAACTATCATCATCATTATCATTATATGTGCTCCCAATAATACATTGCTCTATGTTCTTGTGTATATAGCTGTGTTAGAACTATATTTATTGGTTAAAGTCCTTGTATTTCACATGAAACCTTTGAAAATCTGCAATTATATGGAATATAACTTGAATGAGATAATAAATTCCTTATATCGCGTTTGATACATGGGAATGGAATTGCGATTCAGGTCTCTTTTTTTATATTTGGAAGTGTTTTTAAATGCTAGAATAGTGCTTCCTTGAAAGTAGTAGTTCTGATTTCAAGAGGGAATTCAATTTCGACTTTTGAGAGGGCAGAATTGCAATTCCATTTTGATCTTATTAGTTATCATTTGATTAATACTTACTTATTCAACTGTTAATGTACCTGTATATTAAAAAAAAAAAAAAATAGAAAAAGAGAGAATTGGATGAGAATTGGCATATCCTATTTTACTTGAAAAAATTATTGTTTTCCTTGAGATCTAGCGGTGTAAGTGTCCATAAGTAAGTAAAAAAGATAGCTAAGTTTGGTAGAAAAGTGAACAAGGGCAAGAGTATTGCTATTAAGGATTTTACAGTAAATCACCTGAGGACTAGACTTACAAAACTGATCCTCTACCAATATGATTATACAGCTCTTAGTTATTTGGAATTGGATTTATTTTTCCTACATTGGAAGCTAGAGTCATATTTCTTGATCATCCTATACTGACATTCTCATCAAGTTCGCCTGAAATACTGGAAATTTGGGTTCATTTGAATCTCATTCCATGAATCAACTAACTGTTCAATGCTGAACTGTGAGCTCTGTTCTATTCCTCTTATAGAGGGCTTATAATTGAAATAACACTCTTTAACTTATTAGCTGTGGGTGTTTTCCTTTGCCTTGGAACTGTTAATATTCATCAGTTTTTGTCCCATTGGATGACTATAAACTTAAAGACAGACCCAAAATATCTTATCATGCTTTTAGGATGTGGTCACCATACTTTTGGGATGCGTAGTGCTCCATAACCCTTGTTTTTGAGTTATTTTCATCAGCACATTTTCGCATAGTCATTACTTTGAGTGTACATTGAAGTAATGTTAGGGATCTGTTTAGGGTTTTTAATTATACATGTGAATTTCTAACATTGAAAACTAAAAAGGGAGTTTATAGTTTCTGGATAGAGGGTAAAGGGAGTTATAAAAATGATAGAAAAATGAATCATATAATATGTAAGTGAAGAAATCCTATGCCACAGTTTATATTACTGTCACTTTTTGAGCCCAACATGCAGCATCTTTATGTTATAATGTTGACAAGATGTGTCCCCTTGGTGTATCTGCATCAAAATTTATTTCTGTAGTAACAAATAAAAGCTAACTCCTAAGAGAATAACCTTGCAAAACACTTGGGTGTTCTCATATGCAAGCATTTCTGTTGTATTCATGATCATGGTCCTTAATACGTATGTGAAAATTTGTATTCTTATGCTCTCTTATTGGAAGTTTATACCCACTATATCAGCAGGATTTTGATTTTTCTTTTCTATTTAATACTTTCAGTAAGTTGTCTTTCATTTATAATAAAGCATAAGTCTGATAGTTGTCTATTTTGGATTGTTGCTGACTTAAATCATAAAAAGGAAGATGAGATCTATGAAGGTTTAGGTGACCTGGAGGGATCGACAATTCTTGATGGGTTTCGATCTGACTATACAATCACTGGTTATTCTGAGCAGAACATGGTGGACCAATTTCATTCCAGTGGGTTCTTGGAGTTGGCTGATCTTGAATCTCCATTGGAACAACCCAATTTAAATGAATTGTTTGTGGAGTTGAATGATCTTGAATCTCCGTTACCTTGCCCTACTGAAGCTTGCCAATATGAAGGGGCTTCCTGTAGCAATAGTACTTTGGGCAGCTTTTCATTTGTGTGCAATCCTTGTGGTGATGCACAACTTATGACTGGATTACTGGTTAATCCTGCTGCTCAATCTTGTCCTAATTTAGGTCAGCAACCTCAATTGAATAGGATTGTTAGACCAGATAATTCTGATGGTGTGTTCTTTGAGGTAAGAATTCGAAATTCATGTCGAGTGATTTTTTTTCTCCTTTTTATCATATGTTGAATGTTGGTTAGCTAATCTGGTTTTACTTTTGAATGTTCCAGGAAAATAGAGTCAATAATTGCACGTCTTATGGATACATTGAACACCATACCACTTCTAGTGCCACTGATTATTCTGGCAATAATTTAGGAATGGCAGAGGGGCCTTCTCTTGAGAGCTTGAGAAGAGGTAGTTCTTCCTATACTTGATGATCCGAAGGTTCCTCACTTTGTGGACGAACTCACTTTATCATTTTTTTTCCTTCCGTTTTCATATGTCTATATAACTGAGATTTGGGGATATTGTGATTCTTAGACTTGAAGTTCCCCTTGTTCGTTTGCTATAGCTTCCGTCGAGTTATGCTCGTGGAGGGTTTGAGCTATCTTAGTAGAATATTGAAGTTGTTTTGTGGTTTTTTCTATGTGGAATCAGTGGCATTGATTCCGTCTGTCTCTATTTTATGACTCTATGAGAAGTGGCTGCAGGTTTCATCTGTTACTTATCTGTGTATGCAATATAAGAATGGTAGTCCTCACTATTTTGTTGTTTATTGTTTGTCATATTTTTATACCAGGATATCAAAGAATCCTCTATCGTAGACACCAAAATTTACGTGATCCTGCTCCAGTTTGCGGAGCCAAGAGTTATGAGGGATATGCTCTCTTGCCTCCTCCTAGTGGAGGCACCTCCCTCTATGTCAAAGCCGAGGTGACTCGTGGAAGCGGTGGCACTAAAGACGCTTTGTCAATCAAGTTGGAGGGGTTTCTAAATCAAGAGAGTCAAAATGGGAGTGGTTTGGGGGTAGGTGTGACTTTTTCGAGATGCGTGAGCGCATTACTTATTTATGGGAGTGGATTGGGGGTAGGCGTGACTTTTTCGAGATGCATGAATACATTACTTATTTATTCACTGTCGGTTTTTTTATTGATTCAGTCCCGTATAAAAACATTCTATATGAATAATAGGGTTGTTGTGGTCATGTCCTATATATTAGAGTATTCTATTTATTATATAATTATTGCTATCATTTTCAGGATATCCATTATAACGACAATGGTTTAACTTTTATCTAGGAAGTAATGCAAAGTTTTAGAATCATTCGTCCATCTATACAGGTTTTGGTACAATTAATCATCTGTATATATGTGTATATATGTACATATGTCTGTGTATATGTATGTATCGATCTATCTGCAGGTGCCTGTTTCTTTTTCTTTTTTTTTCTTTTTTAGTGGAGGGGTTGTATCGAACGTTTTTGTTCGTGTAATATGCTGTCATTGGTTTTTAATGATTTGACACTTTGATTAATTGTGAGTGTCAAATTTGCTTTTTGCTTCGTAGGTTATCGTAGGACTAATCATGTAAGGTTTTTTCATAGGTTATTGACACTATTACAATGGACATTAGGTCTTGTGTGTTTTGCTTTTTCTTTTTATTTTATTATTATCATTATAGGGGTTTTAAGATTTCACTTGTGCGAAACAATTGTGATGCTAAAATCAAAATTTAGAAATATTGCATGTGGATACGGGGCTGTTATGTTAACAGATCATATAATATTATACAATGAGGTTTAAATTCTGTTATTCTACTTCTCAGGGGCTTTTGCATCTATCAGGTGAAATCAGATGCAAATCGTCATTTTAAACGTATCTTCTAAAAGTAATACAGGCTAAGTGTTTTTGTGCCGTTCGTTTCTTTCTTTCTTTCTTTTTTTTTTTTTTTTTTAAATTAAGTTCAATGAAGGTAAGTAATGATTCATGGTGTTCTCATAATGAACCTGAATTAAAATCTGAAGTATACCTGTTTCTGTCTTACTGTTTCAGCTTTGAAATATGGAAAATAGCATTTTTAGCTTCAGGCAAGTAATGATTCTTAGCATGGTAGGGCTGTTCAACTAGTTGAACCAAACTTATTTGAGAAGTAAACTGAATAAGAATGAGTTACAAAATGTGGTTTTTTACAGTTCAATTTGATTTGTGGTTAGGTTTCAAGAGAGTTTAGGTGCTTTGCGGTTTGGTTCAAGGGGTTGAATTAAATTGACATATTTGGACTTGAATTGGACCACTTCTTATTAGAAGATGGAAATGGAAAATAAGTGATATTTTGTAGTTTTCAATCCTGTTACATTTTTGTTAAACCTTATATGCTCTCTTTTGTGTTGTCTCTTATTTTATATTTTTGCCTAATACATTCCACTTCGTTTCTTTCATCGTTTTCTCTCATCTTTCAAGTGGCTCATCTCATTATTAACTAAAGTGCAATGTATATTATATTCTTACTTCATATTTCCCCACCTATATTGCAATGTATATCAGGTGACTTCAATTCTTACTTAATATTTCTCAATTTCAACATTGATATTTGGTTAAAAACTTTGATAAATTATTAGTATTATCAACTTGAATAAAAATTATTAGTATTATCAATTAGAATAAGGTATTCTCACAAGTTGTTCGATTGAATTAAACTAAGTTATATTTAAAGTTGTTTAATTTAGAATCCCAAACCATAGTATGAACCTAATTTTTTTAATTGTTATTTGGTTTAGTGTGACTTCTAAATCGAACCAATTTGAGCCACATATACCCAATGTTGGACATAATTAAGTTTTATGATGTATTGCCTTTCCCTTAACTATCTCTTAGCTTTAGTATCTTGAAAATATTTACAATTGAAGTTAAATGTTGAAAGTTGGGCCCTTGAATATAGAGAAAAAATAAAGAAAAAGAAAAACGAAAAAGTCAAATGTTGCAAGGGTAAACTTTATGCCCTCAATTAAGGGAGGGAATAATACATATTTTTAAGTTCGTACTATATCGGGTCAACACTTCTTGTGTGTTATATTTATATATTATTTTATGTTGAAATTTATGTTAGTGTAAGTATGCTAAGAATTAGTTTATAGTATAATTGTGTTTTTTCACAACGTAATCGTATTTTCATATCGTTTTTTTATTAGTTTTATGTTTCCTCTTTAAAATCTTCTTTGTAATTATATGATGCTTGTAATTATATTATCATGTAGTGTTAAAGATCACCAACATTAATGTTTAACTAAATTAAAAGCATAAGAAAGGGATGAAAAAGGTACGAAAAATGGTAATGATAGCTCAAAACAATTGAGTTGGATTAGTTAGGTTTTCTTTATTTATCCTTTTATATTTTTCATTCCATTTCATTTAATTTTCATGAGTGAGATATTAAGAAAATCGAACCATGTCTGTGAATCGTATCAAAGCCAAAATAGAAAAAAAATAAAGTAGAAAGAGTGGATTTTCAAGTTGACTGTTATAGGTTATATGTGCTTTGGATTTTCAAATTAGCACGCAAAAAAAGTTTGTTACTTTAACCTCTTTACGAAGTCAAATCTTAATAGACTAGAGTCGCATACGAAGTCTCCAAGATTGTAGAAGTAAATCTTACGCTTTTATGATAATGGTTTATGAATTAAATAGATGAATCCGACTTTCAAATTGATTAATGCAGCCAATACTTCTTCATGTTATAAGACAAACCAAAAGTGATATAGAGTTGTCAATTCTACTAACTAAAGTTAGTTGCTAGTCGTCAAGCTTCAATGTATTTTGTAACTTATAAGTAATCCTTACATTGTCCTAAGCACTTCATGCCAAGCAAGTGGCTCAACTTTTCTTAGATAACATCTACAAGTTGCAATATTGTGTGATCCCATTTTTGTTAGCTCCTTTTGGCAAGAGTTATTCAAGTTATAGGGTGTTGAATTATGGGTTTCTAGTGCTTATTATCCATAAACAGATAGTTAATTTGAAGTGGTGAATAAGTGCTTGGAAACTTATCTTTAATGCTTTTCTAGTGATAATCCTATGAGATGGAGTGCATTATTACCTCTCGTTAAGTGGTGGCACAACACCTCTTTTCATTTTAGTACCCACTCTATCCCTTTTGAAAGTTTGTATGGCTACCCTCCTCTGATACATCAACCCTATGTGCTTGGAGATTGTCGAAATGAAGTAGTCAATACATTACTAATGGATAGGGAAGAGACTCTTAAACAACTAAAGTTTCATCTACAGAGGGCTTAAACTCGTACGACATAGTCAGGAAGAATACAAATCAGGTATTTAACATTGGCGACTTAGTTTGGGTTAAACTACAGGCATATATACAACATACTCTTAAAGACCTTTGCAACTACAAGTTGTATCCTAAATATTATGGGCCTTACCATGAAGTTGATAGGATTGGTGGCATAGCGTACAAATTAGATCTTTCACTAGGTTTCAGTGTTCACACGACCTTCCATTTTTCCCTTCTAAAGAAATATGTTAGTTCGTTGACTCCTTCAAACACAAATCTACCATCGCCTTCATTTATAGTAGTGTGGGAACCTGAAACAATAGATTGAAAGATGGTTTAGAGGAGATCAATAGTTGACACCATGGTGTTAATTAAGTGGAAAAACCACTCTATAGAAGAGGTTATCTAGGAATTTTTCTCCAAGATGCAATCTTGTTTTCCTCAACTACCCTTGTGGACAAAGGTTTCGAAGTGACGGAAAGATGGTGCAGGGTTAGGGTTTGGGAGAGTAAAGTCGAAGAGTAATGGTACTAGTGTATGAGATTGATTTGAGAATAATTTTGTTGCTATCTTGTTAGCTACTTTATTTTTTGACTTTACTTTGTTTATTTTGGTATGAAGTATGGATGTGGGCCAATAGCTTAGGCCTTGGGCCTTAGACCTTAGGCCATCCTTGGGCTAATCCCAAATACTATTATTTAGCTAAATATCTTACGTTAGTAGCTCATCACTAGAATGTTGTAGCTTATGATTGAAATATTCTAAAGTGATGTGGTAAGTTAGTCTTAGGGGGAATATTTTGCATGTGATTTTGTTATAGTCTTTTATCTGTAAATTAGGCTCCAATATATATACAATGGGAACCTTATAGAAAATCATCATACAAAAAATACAAAAATAGTTTTCTCCAGAGTTGCATTCGACTCCTCTCTTTATGTTTAGCAGAACTTGAACAATTGTTTTATACATCCTTACTATACGATCACGTATAGGGAGTGTATTGGTCGATTTTAGAAAAGTTTTAATTTGATAACATATGAAGAGATGATCTTAAAGGAAGGTCTAAGCCCTAAATGTAAGCTTTGTAACTATAGGATCGGACTTAATACGTAAAGTTTAAAGTGATCCACTAAAAAATTTGATCGAGTCTAAATTATAAAATAAAGCTATAAAAATTAGTAAAAGTGATCCTATAAGTTTGAATTTAAAAATATAAGTAATAAAATGATAGAATATAAAATTTTCAAAATTTAAGTATATTACCCATTATTTATCAGAAATGAGTAAAATACATTTCAATAACTAACGAATCATAGAATAACATAAATAATATTTAAGAGTATTTACTAATACTCCATATATATTTATATGTACGTAAAAATATGTGAAATTACATAAAATACTTGAAAATTTCTAAATAATTAAAGAAAATTATAAAAAAGTGAAGGGAAAATTATAAAAAAATCAGAGAAGTGGAGAATAATTCAGATTTAGGTTGTGGCAACTGGGGGAAGAAACAAAAAAATTAGCCAATTAAATTCATCCATTTATAAAGGCAAATGGGAAGTAGATAAAGTAAATGTCTAGTTTAATTAATGCACAAAAAATTCACAAGAGCCTTATAAATAGCCAAATCTCACTGGAAGCTAATTTTGTTAGTTTGTAATGTTAGAAAATTGGAGAGAATAAAAATTGAAAGAGAATTAGGGTTTTACAAAAAATTGCAAAAATTTTATGCAGTAGGAGCAATTAGACCAAACCTACGAATTACCACCACTTGGAATCGAACCACTACACACCAAACTGACCACTTGGACCGATCAACACACCTTAGACCGTTGCTGGTGGTTGGAAGTCTACGAGATAAGTGAGTCTAAATTTCCAACCAATTTTGTATAATTTATTAAAATTATGAATTTTATCCATAAAATTATGAATTTTATTATTCTGATGTTGTATTGTATATAGATTTAAGGAAAAATATTGATTAGGTTTAATTACATCTGTAAATATAGGTTCTTAAAAAACCGAGCATATTTCGATTAAGAATTAAATAGTTTTAGGAGTGTAGTTTTGAGCTCGAATATTTTCCATAGACTACTTAAGTGATATAGAGTAGTGCTGTGAAACCATTTTTTTAAAATTAATTTTTGAAAATTTTAAGCCCTAAAATGATGAATAAAACAAGTAATTTTAGACTAATTAGGTAATTAAATGATTAATTACTAATTTAGTGTATAATTAGATATTTTGGGGATGTTAATCTCTGATGTAGTAATATAATCATAGCACTTAGAGTATTAAATGTAATTATTATGGGAATTATGTAGTAAATTTATATAATTATAAGAATATGTAAAGTTGGAATTATAATAAATATAAAATTAAAGGTTAAAGTGGATAATATAATAATAATAATATTAATACGTATTAAATTTGATACAAAACTTAAATTTAGGTAATTATAGGAAAAATGTAAAATTTTCTTATATCAATAATAAATTTGATACATTAATAACGATTTAAGTATACTGCATAGAATAGAATACTAATTCAGGACTAAAAGCGATAATTAGGATATTCAAGCTTGATGTGATGAATTTCACATTAGTGTTTGAATCACATTTTTAGGATTTATGTATAATACTTATGATTAGAACTAATTTAAAACCTGAACCGGAATTAGATTAAAAAACCGAACCCTAAACTAACCTAGGATGAATTAATAATAACTAATATGTATATAGGAAGAATTGAGTTAAATTATAACCTAGAGTATATATATATATATATATCATCAAGACATAAATATTAAAAACGTATTTATATGATGTATTATAGGATATGGAAATGAGTCGATCTGTGACAAGTAATTGCATGACCAAAGATTCAAAGTGAGTTAAGTTTAATACTTCGTCATATTTTGGAGTACTATTTTAGAGTACTCGGAAACTTAGGATTGTATTTGATTAGGTTTGTAAGTAGTTATGTATGCATATACTTGAGTATATGATTTTGTACTGAATCCTATGTTGTGTTTGGTGATTGATGTGTATGGACTGGTATGAAATTGTTTGATTACCTTAAATCATACCTAACCATAATTGACTTAAATATCCTAATTTGACATGTATTGTAACTTTTTAGGGGATCATTGGGATTCTCTAATCAAACACTGATACTTTCGAAAAAGATAGTGTTGGATAGCATAATAGTCTTTTCCTTATTTTTAGCCAAACTAAATGATAGGAGAGGAGATTATGGTGAGGATGAGAGCATTGGTTCAAAGGATAGTCTTGGGAGAAGCAGTGTTTTCATTGTACAAACCTGAGTTTGGTTATGAGTTGCTGTATTAACAGAAACTCCTTAACTTAGATTAGAGTGGGTGAAATTACTTTGATTTCACAATGGACTAGACCACGTTGTGTAATGATACTTGCTTGTTGCATTGCATATAATTAATTGTCTGATAACTTTGTTTGTACTTATTATATTTTCATAAATCTCTAACTTAACTTACTAAGCTGTGGTTACTCATACCCATATAAATTCTTTTGCAGGTTTTGACTTCTAACTAATATGCCACGTTATAACTATCTTGAGCTCAATTTTCTTTTGAAGTTATGGGGAGTTAGGATTAAATGGCTATACGATCGAGTTTGTTTAATATCTTAATAGTACTTTAGTTATATGAATTGAGGTGTGAGATGTAAGTTAGTGATTGCTATAGTATGTGTAATTTCCTAGGATTTTGAGAGAATATAGATATATAAATGATAGTTCTAACTTTTATGTAAATTTTAGATTAAACTTTAATTGAATTGTTTACTTCAAAGTGAGGAGTTGTGGACATCTTGTGTAAATTAAATCTATGATAGGAACTGTAAGATTAGTTACTGTTGTAGATTAGTTACTGTTGTAGATTGATTTACACGGTAGAATTGTTGTGATTTTGCGGCTTCAGAGCGTAACAAAAGGCATGAAAGGAAGAATAGACAAACTCCATGTTTAGTATGTATAAGTGTGACAATTGATTGAACTCGGTTTTTTAGGCCTTGGCATTAGCTTGTTAAACCTATCAATGGAATTAAATTAAGTTAGAAACTTAATTATTGAAGTAACCCTCTACATGTTGGGCCTTTTTTAACCCATGAATAGGGGAGGCTAAATAATTCATACGGGTAAAAAGTAAAAGGATAAAAAGGGACTTAAAAGAATGTTTGTTAAGTTATATATTGTTCAACATATTAATAAAATGGGAAGTTTTATGGTCCTATTTATGTTTTTGATGGGATCAGTCTTGTTTATTATCTAACCATTAATTTAATTTGAATTATTAAAAACATAATCAGTTTAATGGTTGGGATTTAATAAATATAAAATCAAAGGTTAAATTAATAGCGGTACCAATCCTGTAAAAAAATAGATAGAACCATGGAAAAATCTTAATAAAATTATGGGGTGGCTTCCTACCCCAATCAATGCTATTTTTTGCTAACTAGATAATTGAAGTTGTCAATAATTTGTTAAGATATAATTTGTGCGTAGTATGTACATGCTATAATTGTGGGAAATAAGACATGGAGAAGCAGCGTGAAAAAAAGGAAAAAATGAATTTAAAATCTGAAAAATGAAAAAGGAAACAAAAAGGGGGCATTGGACGAGTTGGTTCATGCATCATGGAACCATGATCCGTAAACACCTAGCTTGTTGGTTCCAATAAATTGGCTTGGTATTGAAGGGCACAAAAACAGTTCCACCTATTTGGTTTGGACTAAGCCTAAGTCTAGTTGGATTTAATAATAATTCTTAATAATTGAGTTAGATTGGTTTAGGTTTACTTATTTTTTCACTTTTTTTTTCAATTCATTTTATTTTCCTAAGTGGAACATGAAATTAAGACTAAAAAAGGAGAATGAACATATCTATTATTCTATACTTGACTTTTTGCGGATTAATCACACAATTTTCTATGTACATTGTTGTTTTATTGGGTATTTATTATTACGGGTAGTGGTAAGATGTGTTGCGCATTTTTGTTGTACTAGGCTCATTTCTCTGTCCTCAGTTGATTCAAAGCTTCATAGGTTTATGCTATATATGTGTAGATTTTGCTTTTACTTCATAGTTTACGGTAGAATTAGTCATGCAAGAGAGTGCTTCATAAGTTATTGTACTACAATTGAAAACAGGGTTCATTTACCATTTCAATTTAGGGAAATTATTGTGATGTAAAATATTGTTGAAAAATGCATGTCTATATAGGACTTTTAGGTCAACTAATCATGTGAAATTATATTGTAGTTATTTTCAATACGGGTTATAAATAGGTATGCCTATTTGGGCAATACCCTTTATTGAGAAAAAAAGTTTTAACAATACTAATATATCACATGGATCGATTAGTAGCGTATAAATATTATACTAATAAAATTATGACACATGATAATAAAGAAATATACTTTTTAAAAAGTATTAATTATATTTTTATGTATGAAAATTTTATTAATACTTATACTTTATTTATTAATTCACAAGAATTAAGAGTGAGTGTAAGTATATAAGAAACTGAGCCAGTACATACCCTTAACGGAGGATATTGTTGGTGAGCACCTTTTTTATGATATCTCTTAAGCATTTCATGCAAAATGGTTTGGTTTGGTAGTTATGTAAGAGTTATTAAGGTTTGGTAATTGCTTTTTCTTTAAAGCCTATTCAAGGCAAGTAATTTTTCTTAGAGCCATCTTGTCAATCAATGTGCTAGTAAAATATTAGACTAACATGAGGACGAACCCCTCTATTGCATATTTTATATCCTCAATTATGGAATAGTAATATATATTTTTTTAATCTTACACTTTTGTCATAGTTTACAACCTACATTTGTATGTAATTTATCATATTTTCATTGATAAAGAATTGCAAAAAAAAAAAAAAAAAAAAATCCAAAAAATTTGTGAAAAAGGATTACAAAAATAGAATAGTCTTTGATTGCACTATTTTTAAGAAACAGGATTGGATAAAAGTTTTTATCTACTGTTTGATTTGTTTTTCAGATAGGTTTATTGGAGATAAAAGAAATCCAGAGAACATGATAAAACTCAATTCTTTTTGTCCCTCCAAATATAAGGCACAAAAATTCAAAATCACAAGACAAATCCCCATTTTTTTGAACTCCCAAAATTGCCCATCACAAAGTATGCATAGACTAGTCTCGTTCCTTTCTCTTCTCTATCTCTACGCAAACCTTGATTGCGCAACATCACTATGCCAAACCTTAATTTAGGTGACTTTCTCTCTGTCTGTCTGTCTCTCTACTCAAAATCTTATCTATTTGGCAGATGCACAGCTAGTAGCTTTACTTTTAAAGTTGAAGTTGTGCTTTTAGAAACTTCAAGGTCATTTCTCTCTTCGCACTATATCATAATTACCTAGTTTAGGAATAAAGTTGGCATAAGAAGTGTTGAATAGTTTCTTTTTTACAAGAATATTAGGGTAGTATTCTAATTCCTCATCTTTATCCGATTTCGCATGTGTTTTGCTGTTTTGGCCAAACCTGTCTCTTTCAACGTAAGTTGTGCATTCATGGTAAAGGATAGATAACCTCATAAAATGCATGAATACATATATAAACATAACTAGCTATGGAGATTTTTTATATATAAATTTTTCATTTCATGCCATGGGTCAGTTTCAATTTTAGCATAAAAGTAATTTTTTCATCTTTCATAACATGGGTTTGTTTGATTTCTCAATTAGGGATGAGTGGGTAGGGTGGGGGAGGACACACTTGTAATTTTTTTTAAAAAAATGTAATTTCTCTACTTGAAACAACAATGAAAAGACTATATAACAATGAAAAAAAAAAAAGTAATTTCAACTTTTGCAAGTTGTATAATCCTTTTATGTGCCATAATACCATAATTTAGCTTCTAAATTGTTATGGACTCTTTTATTGTTGTAGGATATTCAAATCCGAATCCATACATATTACTTAAAGAAGCTAACGGTTAGAATTAGAATATTCTTTTTACTCATTGTTAAAACCATCTGCAAGTTGTATAATCCTTTTATGTACCATAATATAGCTTTTAAGTTGTTTTGGACTCTTCTACTATTATAGTATATTCAAATTTGAATCTGTATTTTTATCTTGGTTTTTCTTGCTTAACTCTTTGAATGCAAGAATCTTTTTGGACGGTATTGATACTTACCTACTTTATTTTGATAGGTTTACCTTTGGAAAGCATAAAAACTTTCAGGAATTTGATTGGACAACCAAAACGACACCACTATTGCTTGAGGTTGAGGTTAGTGTCTCTTGATTTTGTTTCTTAAATACTATCATTTTTCAATATATGTTAATTGTCTAGAGGGCATGACATCAATATCATGCTATAATATCAATATCATGTTATAATATTAATGAATTATGTTATGCGTCAAACTTAAGGAGTTATAATGATTTCGCCGTATAAACCAACTTAAGTTATAAGCTATCTCCTTAGCTACTAACATAGGTATAGATTATACAAGGCAAATGATGACTCAACTAGCTTTGAAGCAGTTAGATGGACACTTGTAGTATATAAAACCTATGGAGTAACATTTTACAAAATACATTTTTTTATACTTATAGATAGATCAATTTATTACATAATCTTAGATACATCAAAAGTCCAAAATTTTCAAAAGAAACTTTACATCTCTATAGTAGACCTATATTATATATGTATATAACAGCTAGCCAACGAAGACATAAGGCCTATTAGGAAGACTTTATAATCTTCTCACAAAAGAAAAACAAAAGAGACTTAGGCTTCATTTTATTCATTAGACTTCTTCACTTCACTCCTCAACCTATCAAAACTAATTTGTGGATAAGTGTAATGAGGCATCTTCTGGTGTAACGAGTAACAAGGCATCTTCTGGTATTATTAGGCAACTGCAAAATAATCTATAGGGATGTGAGCTCTACTAGCTCAGTAAGAAGGGGCGGATTCATAAGAATATATTACAAACATGGTTGTTTAATCATTAATTAAATGCAAATGCAATAAATAAATGATATAACATCTCACAATGTTTAACTAATTTATTGTGAAGTTAGAGTAATTTCGTCTATTCTAACTTGGATTCTGAGGAGTTTCAAAGCAATATTATCGGATTAAATCCGGGCTTATGCAATGGAGAGTACTCTTCTCTTTAGACAACATTTGAATTATGGATTCAACCTTATCGCAACCCCCTTTCTTGTCACTTAGTTTGATTAAGGGTGAGAAAATGACCATTTTTCCTATCTTTAACGAATGCGTTGGTATTTAGTTTGACAACCTAATCGTTACTCTTATTAGGTTATCGTGAATGTCATGTTAAATCTTTAGTTAACCTAAGATTAGTTCAGATTATTAGATGAGCAACTAAGTTCATACATGCAAGATATGATATATATATGTTTAAGCAAAGAAACAACACTTGGAGTTCCACTTCCAATCAACAATCAATATCCTAAGCACACACGTAGCACATGTACAAATAATCTAGCTACAACCACAAATAAGTACTCTTACTTCCCTAAGTATCTTGATACGATACTTCCATATGCCATTAAGCATCGATCTTAACTTACCTAGACATAATGTTACACGGTCCTATATGTTGCGTTCGTGATCTTCATTAATAATCCCTTGAAAGTAATATATAAACTTCAGTTTTAAATTCACATATAAAGTAAGAACTTATTTTCATTATTAAGTAGCTTTACATTTTGATATAAAGTAGGTTCTTTAGTTATTTATCTAACTTTTAGTTGATTTAAGATAGGTTCTGACTAAGTTTTGGACTAAAGTTTTGACCTAGTTTCTGATTAAGGTTTTGACTCATTATCTTAAATTAGGTTTTTATTTAAAAAGTTTTTGACTTACACTCTGCCTCCAATATAATTATAAAGTTTCAGTATCAATTGCTCTTTGACCTAAAGCTCATTTTTAGCATAATCAAGTTATTTATTCCTAAAGAACATTTTGATATTCTTTTTGACATTATTTTTCACTTTTTGGTTATTTCCACAACTTATTATTTAACTCATACACAAACTTACCTTACATTTTTATAATTTTTCACACTCTATAATGTCAGTAATTATCAACCAAAACCTTAATTACATACATATTACATTAACTATTCACTTATACCAATATTGTAACTTAGAAAATTAACTTTAAATTTGCCAAATACCAGCTTTTCACTTAGAAATCATCATTTCTTAACTCATAATAATTCACTTCAAGTTTTTATAAGGTAATAATCATAATTCTTATTATAATTTCACAAAGAATAACAAAGCTCTTTTGGCAAATACCTGTCCAGCGCATTGCTTCAATGAAAATGAATTTTCCCCAAAATTTGACAACATGATTTTTACAATCCAGCTATATAATATCAAAATTTAACATCTCAAGAGTATAACTACAAAATTTCAAGTCGAAACTACATCAATTGGTCTTTCAATTATTTGTTCAAAATTCAATGCGCATGACATTTTTATTAAGGACCCCATATTTACATTCAAAATTTTGAAAATTTGATTGAATATTTGAATTCCTAATATAAAAATATGTAGGGAAACCAAATTTTTTAGTTTTTTTTGTCGTTGTTTACTATTTTTTTTCTAATTTTTTGTTGAAATTGAAGAAGTTGATGACTTAATGGAAACACGAGCCTCAGCTACCATGGGGAGGGAAGGGTGTGTTGGCTCACTTTTCTGCCAGCCACTCTTTTAGGTCATCACTTGGTTTCATTTCTAACTAGTCATCTTTCTTAAGATTATGTAAAACTTTAAATTTTATAGCTAATTTTCTTAATTTTTGTTTTTTCACCTACTCTCTTTATTTTCCTCACTTCAGAATTTTCTTAGACTAACAAATGACTAAACTTGTTCCAGATTGTAGGGGATGATTTTTATCACTTAATTTGTGATGCTTTGTATTTTTCTTAACCTAATTAACAAGTGTAAATAATATGCTTAGGTGTCAAAAGGGCTAGTATCCTATCCCATGGATTTCCTAATCTCATTCTACACAACAAACATGTTTTCTAGCTGTTTAAGAAATTTTTTATTATTTTTTAAATTTTTATTAATTTTTTTATTGAACTTAATTTCGATTATTTACGATAATTATGTGTATATATATTTATATAATAATCATACTTGATTTGTATATATGTCTTTTATATATTATTTAATGTCCAATATTAATTATATTGCTTTTATAATATATCTTTAGATGTTTGTTAATTTTCGAAATCTACACGTGCATAATCAATAATATAGTAAATTTCTACTATTTTAATTATATTTTTAAGATTTTATTATATTTTAAAATTCCAAACTTATAGGATCTCTTTAACTAATATCTTGAGTTTAAATATAAGATTTTTTAAGTTAATTGAGTTAGTTTAACCGACACGCTAAATTTATCCGATCGATTTCTATTTGTTAAGTATGGGGCTCGTAGATTATTTATTCAAATGCTAGTGATTTTTCACAATTTTTTTTCCTTTTTTGTTTTTCTATATATGATGTTGTGTTTCACTTTTGTGCTTAGTTATTTCTTGAATGTATATATTATGTGAAACAACCCAGATCATATCCTCAATATATACATTCTATGGAATCAGGTTGCATGTGTACCAACATGGACATGGAACATTATTAGGTTTGGTCTGCTCATGAAGTAATACAATGTTTTGTTTTTCCTAATATTTATGTTTTCGTGAGAAAAACACTTCCCTGTCTTTTCTTAATTATAGAAACTTGACGTGAGACATGAAGCCTAGGAATTCATACGTATAGTGATCTGTTGGATATTGAAGCATTTCTAAAGTTCGACTTGATGATGATGATGTGATTCTATACATTGATTTTTTATTTTTTTAAGTTTCTTGGGTCATCCTGTTTCTTTGTCCTGCATTCAGAAACGGTCGTTTTATACGTATAGGCATCTGCATTTGTTGTAGTACTAATCGAAAGCGCAATTTAGTTAACGAAAGGAAATTCATCTTGGGTAGAATGAACAGTTAATTAAAGAAAATTAAGAAATGAGTAAAAGTGTATAGGCTTATAGGATGATAAGTTATGAAAAATGGGCAAACTTGATCAAGAAAATGAAAAGCCTAATTTTCGAGCACACTCTAGATCGGGACCTTCTGATTGGTTTTCGAACTTCCATCGTGAGTTGATGGCTGGGGCTATGATGGGGGGTGTAGTGCACACAATTGTTTTGATAATCTTTTCTATAGCTACTTCACGGTGGAATAATGTGTATAAGATGATTGCTTTCTTAGTGGTAAAGGTTTTGATAAACAATTTTAATTTCTGAAATTATCTGCGATAAGAATAGGTCCAAATCTGAAATGTGCACTGCGATGTCCTGCAGAAGGTTTCCAAATAAACACTTGAAGGAATGAGTGGCATCAGGGCATAAATCAACAAGAGAAAGTGCATTCTGCATTTACTTATTCTTAATAAAATAGGTTGAGCTTGATGTATATTACCTGGTTCTTAGTTCATCATACAAGAGACTGGTTAATTTTTCTTTGCTAATTTCAGAAGCATTCTCATCTATAATAGACAGCTTTTTGGCAACCAAAAGGACTTGTTCTTTGTTTGGCACGAAGATAAAGCCTAGACCCCGTTGGTCCTATACCCACTTGTCTCATTGGCATCAGTTACAAGCTTTTATTCCCTGCATTCATCAATTGAATGATTTAAACTCCGGGCATCAGTTACAAGATTTCTATATCCACTTGTCTCATTGGCTTTATTACGCAACGTATCACTCCATGAAGAAGAGTTATTCCTCTCATGTAGCATGTAAACCTCATGAATGGATTCATACATTTGAAATTATAAGTTTGTGGTGTTAGCTAATGACTTAATAGAATTAACTTTCTGGATATGTTTATAATGCCCTTTCATTGAGGAGAATTAGCTTAAAGTAGGTGATTAGAATGAATATTAGTTAGTGTATGTTAAGCATTTTGACTTCCAAGCAGGACTTGTGTGTCATTCCGTTGTTTTGAAAATCATTCCTCATATTTGTATGTTTGCAAGACTTGAATCTCCGAGTTGGAACGATACCGCTCTTGCTTAAGGTTGAGGTTGGTGTCTTTTGATTTTATTTCTTAAATACTATTAAGGTTCTGCTATGACTTTTCCACTAGTTGAAGCTATATACCTGTCAATTACTAAATACTGATTTTTATTTTTTATTATTATTTTTTGCGGCATGTCCACTTTCTTATCATCTTTGTTTGGCATGTCCATTAATTCAAGTGAGCATACTGCATTTTTTGCCATTTGCTGCTGTCTAAACGCAGTGTTTTTGTTCGACATCCCTTGTTACAAGTTTGTCATGTGAAAAGAAAATCCCCAATTGTCTACGTCTTGTCTCCAATCCCTTTTTTTTTTAATTATTTTTTTCCCCATTTTTAGTGTAAATAGCAAACGGCGACCAACTGTTATTGCCTTGTAAGCTCTTTCATGAAAGCTAATTCATTTTTAATGCAATTGGTGGTGTCATTGACTAGACAAAACATTTGCAATATATTGATGGTACTAGACACAGATATCGTATGCTTTTTTTTTTTTTTTTTTTGGTGTAAATTATTGTATGCTTATTTTTTGGCCCTCATCACATTTTAGGTTTTCTTTTTTTTTTTTTTTGGTGTTTTTTTTGTTGGGATTTATTAGTGTTTCCTTTGCTTTCTAGTTGGGGGTTAAGCTTTCTAGATGAAGAAATTGCTTTTAGTGTTTTCAGAGTTGTGGTTTCGCCTTTCAGCATGACAAGAACCGATGACATCATTGGTCTATCGTTGGAATCTTCTCGAACACAGAAGTCCAATGTGCATATGTCTCTTGAATTCGTTAGGACAACATAGGCCATTTAATAACGGACCCAACAACTCTAGTTCCCTTCCTTCATTAAATAATAATCCATGCCTATCCCATGTAAATACATTTGATTAGTAACCAATCTGCCTGCCTGTTTTGTAATTTAACAAAAACAAGGCCTTTGCATATTTACATATGCTGGAAGTGTTGGGGCTCGTTTCGATAGATGAAAGTTGGCATTTCTTTCCACAATTATCATTTTGAGTAAAAGAACTTCAAAGCTAAAAACATTGGATTTTCTCGAGTATAATCCCTCCATGGCATACTCTGGAGCCATGTATCCACTGCCTAAAAGAGATAATATTTTTAGGACTAAAAGCCTTATATATGTAAAAGAAATTAAAATATGCTGGTAGTGAAAAAGAAGGAAACAGGATATGATGAATTTTGCTTCATAATCATCATATATATCATCTCATTACTTTCTTTTAAGTACCCAATTTTATATGGCTATCAATATTAAATAAAGGTTTTAGGAAATTCATAAATAAAACTCACAAAGTTCCATCGATTGTAGCACCATTGGATTTCTTCACCTTCCATAAATAAGAAAGTTCATTGGGAATGGAATAATCAAACAAAAAAGAACGGCATCCATTTTTTTTTAAACATTCGATACGTGCACAAGCCCAAAATTATAAAAAGCCTATGTTTTTGTTTTTGTTTTGTAGGACACATTTGCTACCTTGTATACATAGCTTTTAAACATCTGAAATTTAAAAGCTTTTTGTGTTTTCCAAATTTTAGTTGAATCACAGGAGACTATTTCACTTGTTACTTATCCATTTTTTTTTTTTTTCACTTTGTACTCACTTATTTATACTTGATATGTATTATAGATAATGGATCATCATAGGATTTTGATTTACCTTCTTGGATAAAGAATTTACATCAATATACTTGTAATGGGTGTTGCTATTTTATTTTATTTTATTTTTTAACTTCATTTTGAAGAAGTAGGTAGAGAGAGAAATGTTGAATGAATGGGCATTGGCTAGGTATGAGACGCGTAGAGAAGTGATTGATTCACTAATTAAGAAAAGTGATACAAATTGTTTTCGGGAATTGAGGATATATAGAAATACTTTTGTGCATCTCTGTAAACTCCTTAGGGTACATGAGGGAATACTTACTAATGAAAGAGTTACGGTTGAAGAACAAGTTACTATTTTTCTTAACATGCTTACACATCAAACAAATAATAGGAGTATTTAAGTAAGATTTTGTAGTTTAGGCGAGACAGTAAATAAAAATTGTCATCAAGTGTTAGTTGCTATTTTGAGGTTGGAAGATGCATTACTTGCAAAACTAGATCCAGTACCATAAGATTACACTGATAAAAAGTGGAAGTAGTTTAAGGTACTTGATTAATATATTTTTTCCTTCTAAAATCTTTTATAATAGGCACAATTTCTTACAATACCTTATCTTTTTTCTCTTTTGGAACTCATTAGGGTTGATTAGGAGCATTTGATGGTACCTACATTACGGTAACAACACTTGTTATAGACAGACTTAGGTATCGAACAAGGAAAAGGCATCTCATAACAAATGTCTTGGGAGTATGTACTCATGACCTAAGATTCATCTATGTATTAAGAGGATGGAAAGGATTTGTATTAGATTCTAAAGTATTATGTGACATCGTTATATGATCTAACGATTTGAGAGTTCCAACTGGTAAGTGGATATACCGATTCATAGTTTATTTTAGTTTTAGAATAACAAATTTTCCTTTGTAAATTTATGGGGTTATATTTTTGTATAGGTTCATACTATCTAGTAGATGTTTATTGCATAACTTCATTCGAATGTACATGCCACTAGATCCCTTGGAGTATGCTCCAAAGTAGGTGATGAAGTTTTTAAAAGGTAAAAGCTAGTGCAGAATAAAATCAAATGAGAGATAATTTAGCACAAAAAATGTATTATGAGTGAAGGACTTGTCATAGAAATTAGAAAGTTGTTTCATCTTTGTACTTCCTTTGATTATGTATGTTGGATTAATGTTACTATTAAACTTTCATTAATTATATATGTTGAGATCCTTTAATTATTGAAATCCTTTGATTAATGAATTTCTTTTTTTTTTTGTGGTAATTTTTATACGTATGAATTCCTTTTTTCTTTTCTTACTTTGACGCATTACAACTTTGGTGGATTTACAGTCATGGATGGTAAGGACAAAAAATGTAGGCATAGTTAAAGTGAGAACGAAGAAGAAGCACTATTAATAGTATTAAAGGAGTTGGTTGTTCAGGGCTAAGAGGAGAGAATGATACTTTTAAGAGCGAGACTCATGAAGAAGTCTTAAAAA
The DNA here is from genome assembly GCA_024138015.1 of Lumnitzera littorea. Taxonomy (NCBI): domain Eukaryota; kingdom Viridiplantae; phylum Streptophyta; class Magnoliopsida; order Myrtales; family Combretaceae; genus Lumnitzera; species Lumnitzera littorea. The sequence continues at coordinate 93,987,626 of JAMXBB010000009.1, read as the reverse complement.
GGATGAAGAAATATATTCCAAAAATAAATCTTAACATCAAGCAAATTGTTAACAAAAAGAAGAGGTATTCAGTCAAATTAAGAGGATGAATACTAGTGGATTTAGTTGGGATGACACAAAAAAAATGTGCCATAGTGGATAGTTATCAAGTTTTTGTAGAATATATAGAGGAATGACCAATACTTTCTTCATTTTAAAGTATATTGTCTTCTTTAATGCTAATTGTTATTTATAACTAATTAAATTGATGTGCAGAAACATCCAAAGATTGGTAATCATGCAAATAGGGAACTTAAGGAGTTTGAACAATTGTAGAACACTTTACAGAAAAGATAGAGCAAACGGAAAAAGAGCTAAGACACCCGCTGATGCTTTGGGAGATATGCGGATTGATGGCTAAGATAATTTTGAAGAATAAGCAGAATCAGCACCATAATCACTTAGATCTCATAGTAATGCTTCACATATTGGTGTATCTATGACACCATCTCGCAAACGTTAATTGGCGGATTATGCTGTAGAGTTCATTGCAATATTTGAGAAAACTATAAATGATACCAAAAGTGATTTCACATTACTTATAGGAAAAATTGCAAACCCTCTAAGGAAGGATATTGTTGAAGAATTACATACTTTAGGATTATCTAGAAATAAAGAGTTGGATGTTTTAATCAAAATAGTTAAAAATCTACAATATGAGAAATTTTTTTGGAGACTGCAAGGAGAGTAGAGCCTTACTTTTGTTAAGTGTTTAGTTTGAAAGACACTTGGACCATTTGATTAATTAGTAGTTGTTGGTTACATGTGTTGTAGGCAAATTGATTAGATGATGGACTTTTATTTTTGGTTGATTTTGAAAGATAATTGGATTATTTGGTTTACTAGTAGTTGATATGTGTTTGTATGTGAACTCTATTAGGAGTATTGCTAATGAACATTTGTTTTCATGTTGCGTGCATATATTTTGTAAATGCATCGTATTGCAATTATTAATATTTTCAATTGTTATATAAGGAAATTGGTTTAATTATTAATTAATATTATAGCTATTATATCATAGGAAAATTGTTGTAATTAATTGAATTGTTATTATATTATAGTATGTACTAGGCCATTATAATATTGAGTTAATTGATATTATTTTTATTAAATATTGCAAAAAATTATTTATTTTATAATATAAATAGTTAATTTTTTATTAGCTAGCATATCTATGAGTTTTTATTTTCTAACGTATTTCCTATGTTTAATTATATAAACTCAAGAATTCATCCAAATTGTACTTCCAATAATATAAAAATACAATTAGAATATATATTAGATAATATTGAGAGTATAATTGTCAAAATGAAATAAAGAGTCTAGTACTTGTATATACTAAATGAGGAACATCACAAAATTTTGCGTTCAATATTGTGCAAACTAAACATAGTATAATAAGCTTATACTATCAAGTCCTCTTTGTACTTATCTTATCCAATTCTCTTTGTAACCAAAAGCAACCTAAGTGTGCTTTTATTGTTGTGGTAGCTCTTTAAAGGGTGATCAGATGCCCCTTCTTCCCCATTGGGATGACATGGACTAGCCATGCGGATGTCGAATTTCCCCCCTTCGACTATTAGCCTCTCTATTAAGATGACAGAGATGTATTCAAAAGTTAGAAAACTTGGACTCCCCATTGGGATAATATTTTCAAAGTTTATATTGGTTAGTGTTGCTAGTAGGATTCGATCAGTAGAGTAAGTTGATTTAGGTCTTGTGGAAGGGTGTAATGAGCCTATAAACTAGAGCATGATGAGGGATGATGAGGTATTATCCAGTATGATTATTTTGATACTTAAGTTAGTAAATTGTGTGAGAAGGGAGTAAGTAAGAATGCTTAAATGCTCATAAAAAGTGTTTTATATGCATGGAATTAAGGAGTCCTATCGTTAGAGAGGTTAGGATTATTTATAGAGGAGGGTCTCGAGAATTAAGGGAGCAAGTTTGGCATATTGGCACATTTGCCCAACTTGGGTAGTAGGAGTGTAGAGTCTGACGTATTTCAGATTTATAGAGTCATGGTGTTTAACTGAGTTTCTAAGTCTTATCTACTTGTCCAATAACCATTGGGATGGTACTAAGGTCAGGCAAGTCATCTAGAGGAGTTGGCTTATTTAGAGATCCTTTAGAGAGGTCTGCCAAAGGAGAGGGAGCAGATCCTTAGGCATGCAATTGAACTGGATTCGTAGCAACTTGAGGTGCTAGATGATTGATTTTGTGATCACGGGGAGCTATGTTAACATTTGTAGAAGAAAGGGTCGACGTGTTAGGACTAGGGTCTAACTTGAGGAGGTACCCTATGGGGACGTTCGAGTTGGTCATATCCTAGACAAGTTGAGTACTTAGGGAATTAGGTACTGAGGCTAGAAGTTGAAGGATTGACCTCCTCAAGCAAAGGAGGTATGCTAAGTCAGACTTAGTATTGGGAGATGCCATACTCCTACATCTATAAGAGTTAAAGTCATGCTGATAAGGGTGGACTATTTCAATCTTTCTATGTTGAATACAATGGATTTTTAGGTTGTTTTGTTGAGGAAATGTTGTAATAGATAAGGGAAGTTAGCCTTTTCGAATTCTTGGATTGTCACACGTTTTTTAGGTACATTTAATGTAACATGACAATTGTCATGTTTGTGTAGTTGGTCATGCAGTTTCATAAATTTTGTCGCATTGATCTTGATCGTTTAGTTTAAAACGTAATCATATGTAAACATTGTAGTGTCCTGAGGGAACTATATCTCTTCAGGTCTCAACAACCACCAATGCTTTTTTAGATACATGAGGCCTATAAATACCGATTGGGTTAGCCATTTTCACACTTTACGCGTTTTGTACTCTACCTTTCTACTGCGAATTCTCTCATCTTTCCAACTTTATTCATTCAAATTTCTTACTCTCTTCTTCAAACACATTAAAGATGACAAATTCTAGGGAGTCAAATTCATCAAAACATAAATTAACATCCTTTGATTATGAAGCAACTAGGGATGCTACTCCCCCTACAATGGTGGTCAAAGAAGTTTCATCTGTATAGGCATAAGTAGAGGAAGAGTCTTCTAAAGTAGTTGTAGAGATAGATTGGATAAAGCTTATCAATGCCATTCGACATGATGTGTGCCCTTGCAATAAGGTTGAAGTGGTTCTGGATTTGTTTGAAAAGCTAGGAAGTTATTCAAGGCCAAATGGTCGGGTAGGTAATCGTACACCATCTAATGTAAATTACTATTTAAGTAACTATATGAGGGAGAATTGGCCTAGTATGATGTTGCTAGTGCCAAGGCCAAATGAAAGAGTGACCTTACTATCAAGGAGCCACTTTGTAGTTTACGAGAAATGCTTTGAATTTGGGATGCGCATCCCTTTCACCGAATTCAAGAAAGAGATTTTTGATTATCATAGGTGTTTCACTACTCGGATTCCTCCCAATGGGTGGAGGATCCTAAGGGCATTCCAAGCCCTTTGTGAATATTTGGTGGTGTAGGCTACTCTACAATTATTTGATTCTTATTACTTATGGAAGGGGTTGGGAGGGTGAGCATACATCCAAAATCGCCTTCAAAAGAAGCTGTTTTACAGTTTAGACTTGTCCATGAAGCATTGGAAGGACGAGTTTTTTTGTAGTAAAGCTACTTAAAGAGGCAAATATCTAGACTCATTGGACGTCATTGGTCCAAATCGGTAAGTTAAAGAAGCTTGGTTTGAGTGACTCCAAGGCCGCGCTAGAAATTGATGTCTTCATAGCTTTGAGGCACAATAATCTAATAAATGTTGAGGAGACAATAGGGAAATACTTTTGCAAGCTGATCTCCCAACTTTTCCTAAGTATGGAGAAGGCAATGATGAAGAAGTGGATGGGAGGTATGGGTCCAAACTTCAATGTAAATTAACTCCTCTATTGTGCTAGCGTAGGCTTGTAAGAAGCTGCTCTTTATCCATTTTCATTTTCGGAATGAGGATTCCTCCTTGCCTATATTAGTCACAGCGGGGTTCGTAAATGTTTATAATTACTTATGTTTGTATTAACTTTACTCATTTTCTTTTGCAAGTGAGAAGTTGGCAAGGTTTGAAGAGTTACCCCAACTTTGTAGGTTGGACCTCCTTAAGCAATGGGAAGTTAGAATGAAGCTTGAGAAGAAGGCCGCTAAGCCAAAAGCCAAAGCCCCCAAGTCGAAGTCAGGTGTGAGGGAGACAAATTGAAGGAAGTCGTCAGTTCTGTAGGGGATCTTACTCAATAACCTTACTACGGAGCTGGTGGTGATTGACCCTGAGACCATAGTGGCTCCATTATTCGAGCCTCTCACTACTGTGGAGGAATAAGAACCTATTACCATTGAGCAAGAACTGGTGGTGTTGTCTTCACCTTTTGAGGTTATTGGAAAGAGGCTTCAAAGCAACATAGAGGAAGAGCTGGCAGGTCAAAAGAGGAAAGCCTTGGATGTGGTTGAGGCGAGCATATAGCCTTAGAAGAAGCCTAAGGTCATTAGTAGGTCGCTTAGCCAAGTTAGCATAAATTAATTTCCCTTTGTTCATCCTTATTGTACTTTTGAGTAGATGGGGGCAACTGATCTAGATGAGCTAAATGAATGTTGAAAGATGGGGGTAGTCTTAGAGGCGTTCAAGAATGTCTTGTACCAATCTTAGGACACCTAATTATATTAAGGGGTGAAGAAGCCACTGGTAAGCAGGTTAAGGGGAAGATCCTTCGCTTGTAGTGAGGAGTTTAGATGAGCGATGTGACGTTGTGCCACTAGGAGCTTAGCTATCAAGCCATGATGGGTCCTTAACCCCTACCTATTGGGTCATCTTAAAGAAGGAGATAGAGACCAAGTATGGCTCGATCTTTGAGATGGAGGAACATTTTAATACCTTGGCTTGCTAGGTAAGTCACGATTTCCTTGAGTTGTCTTTCTTTATGATGTGCTTTGAGTCTTTTGTCTTCTAACTATTTGTTGCTTGACTTTGAACTGTACAGTGGTCTAGTGTCAAGTATTACAACCATCTCTACAAAGAGGTAAAGCTCCTTCGAGATGAGCCTTTCAGTAAGAAGAAGGAATGTAAGGAGCTGGACTCTACTTCTAAGTGTTACCATAAAAAACTTCATACAACTAATCGTCATCTTTGTCATGCTTCTTTGTACAGATCAGTGTTGGAGGCTAAGTTAGGGAGCGAGAGGTAAGAGTATAAGGAGTTTAAGAAGGGAGCTGTTGAGGAGATTATTGGGTTGAAGTGGTAGCTGGAGGAAGAGCAGAAGTCTAAAGCTATGCTTGCTAAGAGTTTGGAGAATGAGTGAAAGGCTTAAACCAAGCTTAACTAATGCAACTAGGAGCTCAATGCATTAATCTCTAAGATGTAGGTTGAGTTGATAATGAAGGATGAGCCATGCTCCTTTACCATCGAGCTCTACTTAGATCTAGCCAGCCAGAAGGGAGAGTTGGAGAGGAAGGTGAGGGATCTTCAATGCTAGGTTAGTGAAATAAAGGAACTAATCACCAGCATTGAGAAGAGTGACATCGTTTATTCCTCCCTAAAGCAGAAAATTGTTGATAATTTCTTGACAGCGGAGTGGTACAAGGATGAATGTGAAGACTTCATGATGGAATTAGGCTAGGGAATCCGAGACATGGTGCTTCAATAGCACCTTGGCTTGGACTTAGGTTTCTTGAATTTCTTGAACACTCCAACTCATAAGGAGGAGAGGGAAGCCAAGGCTAAGAAGGAGGCTGCAACTCTTACCATTGAGGCCATCCAAGAAGACACTCTTACATCCTCTTTTGCCTCAACAACTTTACAGGGTTTCAATCTTGATGACACTTAAGGAGAAAATCAAAGTTGGGATGATCTTCTTATTGGCTAAGATCAAAGCAAGGAGACTCCTCCTCCCCCTACTTCAACTTAGCTTCCTCCTGCTCAGGTTTTTGTAGATTAGTTATCCAAGTAAATTAAGGCTCTAGATTTTTCAAAATTGTCGAAGTTGGTTGATCCATAGGAGAGGGCTATAGTTTCTTTCTATTTTTCTTTTATTGTTCTTTTTTTTTTCCTCTTGCAAATGATTGTAAAGAATTACTTGTATTGATCCAGTCTGGTATGCCGACCATTTACTTTGTAAGTACTCACAATTGTAATGAAGAATTTTGATTTTACAATTACTTTACTTCATACTTCATTCTTCTTTTTGTATTTCTAACTCATGGTACCTAGTATACTTAGCTAAAGAGTTAGTGTTACTCTTTAGAAGGACCACTTAATTGTTAGTAGCTAAGGTCAATGTACATAAGGGAGAGCTAGGATTACCCTCCCATGGGGACCGTTTAGTAGTTAGTAGCTTAGGTCATTATACTTAAGGAAGAGTTGGGGTTACTCTTTCGTAGGGATCATTCAGCTGTTAATAGCTTAGGTCATTTTGAAGGCCTAGTTGGTGGTGTTCCAGCAGGTACTGTTGAAGTTCCTCGGTTATGTAGGGATAATCCCTGCTGTTGAGGTTACTTAGTAGGAGTCAGGTTAGTGGTTTTCCAACGTACCTATGCTAGGAGAGGTGCATTAGTTAAGGGTCCCTTTGAGGACTTTGACGTTTATAGGTTTGTTCACCCAATGTAGGCTAAGATAAATTAAGATAAAGATAAAGGTAAACATGCAACAACTTGCATAATGACATTTTATTAATGAATATAGAAAATACAATAATATTTACATTAATTTAATCAAAATACAACTCAAATTTTCGGCGTTCCATGTGCTTGGGATGAGCTCTCCATCAAATCTTTCTAGCCTATATGCACCATTTCGTAGGTTTTCACCAACTCTAATTGGATCTTCTTAGTTGGGGCTTCATTTCCCCTATCCTTCTTGCGAGCTGATTGCCTGAAGTTTTCTACAGATCAGGTCTCCTACTTTAAATTCTTTATGGCGAAACTTCTTGTCATAGTATCCGGTCGCTATGTGCCAATAAGTGGTCACTCGAGCTATAGTAAGGTCTTAAATCTCTTCTATGGTGTCTACACTGGCTTGCATAATGAACTTGTTTGCGAAGGCATTGAAAGATTATGTCCTGATGTTGGGAAGTTCCAACTCTATGGGTAGGATGGCTTTTGACTTGAATGTAAGGCGAAAATGGGTTTCACCTGTTAAAGTATGGTAGGTAGTCTTGTACCCCCATACAATGTTTAGGAGTTTGTTTGCTATCTACTTTAAGTTTGATCAACCCTCTTCTTGATGCTCGTGAGGATGATCCCATTGGTCGCCTTGTCCTAGCCATTAGATTGGAGGTATGCAACTAAGGTGAAGTGAAGGGTAATGTGGTGCTTAGTGTAGAATTCCCTGAACTTGGGATTGTTGAATTATTGCTCATTATCCATTATAACATGTGGAACCCTGAACTTGGAGAGGATATTGTTTTGGATGAAGGACTCCATGCTCCTTTCTATGATCTTGGCAATGGCCTTAATTTTGACCTACTTAGTGAAGTAGTCAATAACCACTATGATGAACTACCATCCTTCAAACTCTTTTGGGAAAGCACTAAGGATATCAATGCCCCACTTGGTGAAGGCCATGGGTTTAGAGGCTAAAGGTTGGAGTTAAGGGCATGAGGGACTAGAGCGTGCTTTTGGCATTGTACATACTTCTAGGTGACTACCTTCGCGTCTTGCCTTTCTATCGGCTAATAGTATTCAAGTTAAACAACCCAAACATAGAGAGCTAGTAATTGAATGTGGTCGCTGTATATACTGGTGTGTAGCTTTACCATAATGTGTAGCTCTTCTTCAGGTTGAAGGCACATTAGGAGAAGGAGGTTGACCCTTCTTCGATACAAGATTGTCAAGCTTGAAATTTTCGATTTTCATATATTTTCCTTCATTCGATTAGTATTAAACCTTTACCTATTTAATATTAACTCTCAATTGAGAATTAAGGAAAATATGGTTTTTTATACACTTAAAAAAATATCTAGAGTCACCATTTGATCGGTGTCGAGCCTGGTTTTTTCTCTCGGTTTTTTAAATTAGTCTTTTTTAAACTGATTAATATTAAACTTTACTCGTTTAATACTGACCCTCAATTAGGGTTTATAGAAAACCGATTATTTTTATCTTTGAAAATATTTTAAAGTCGCCATTCGGTCGGAGTCGAGAAAAAAAGCTAAGTTACAACTAATTGGGTGAATTGGTTATAACTCAGCTACTAGTCTTTCAATAAAGCCAATTTTTAAAACGATTCTAAGAACTAGAAAAACAGGTCCAGAGGTTAGATTTTTAAACCCTTACCATTAACTTTCCAATTTTAAATCTAATCCCTTAAAATTACCTCTCAATAGTTATCCTAGAAAAAATGAAATTTAATCATCAATTAACAAATTTAAATAATTTTAAACTAAAGTGGAAAAATTGGTTTTTTCGTTTTTTATCATTGTCCCATAGATGCCTATGTACTTGCTATTCGGAATCAAACTACGTTGTTCTTTTGTTTGAAAACTTTAGGTGGATGAGTTGATTTTAATTTCTGAAAACTAGTTGGATTTATATTTTAAATTGATTTGAGTTTATTTGAGGAAACTTTATGAGGTCTTAATAGTTAGGTTATTATTATTATTTTTGGAAAATTCTAAAGTATCCCTAATTTGGAAAATGATCAATTATTTTTATTTAATTGGAAAAAGTAAGTTTTCTAAGTGACAAAAGGATTAAGGATTTTTCTAATTTTTATTATCTTACATCTATTTAATATTATTATCATTTTTTTCATTTTTTATTATTTATTATTATTTCATTTTATTTATAAAAAATAGACTTATATATATTTAACTTTTTCTTTTCTCTTTTTTTTTCTTCTTCTCTTCCTCTTTTTTCTCTTTTTTCTTTTTCTCTTTTTTTTTTATTATGATTACATTACAATTTACATTTACAAAAAAAAAAAAATAATAAATAAATAAAAATACAAAACAATCACAATAGCTAAATAAGAGAAAGGACCAGACTTGAGTCTTCTATGTGGGTCGAGTTTGCAGTGTGAATCCAGGTCATAGTTGAAGAAGATGTGCAATCAGTCACAAGGGGTGATTTTGAGAGCTCTAAGCTCCCAATCGATCGGGAAATTGGATTTTTGTAGCTTTTAGATTGGATTAGGGAAAGGGGTGGGGGGGGGGGGGGGGGGTTTGTTGTTGGTGCTGTGGTAGGGTTTAGGGAGGCTGTCGAAGGGAGTTAAGGTAGTTAGGGTGGTTTTTGATTATGGTAGTCGGCAGTAGTAGAGTTATGGTTGTAATGGTGGCCATTGGGCTTAAGAGAGGTGTTGGGTTGAGGGTTTTGGGTAGCTAGGAGTTTGGCCATGGGGTTAGCTTAAGCTTAGGATAGTGGTTTGTGAATGGGGGGATTGTGGCTAAGGTTAGAGACAGAAAGAGAAAAACAATTTGAGTGCACGTTTGGGATGAAGTTGAATGATCATTCATGGTCAAACCACTTATTGAAGCTCCTATTTATACTGGGTGAACATCAAATGATGAAGGCAAGTCCAAAAAACGCCATGAACTTGAAAAGTTAAAGCTCGGGTTTAACCTCAAAAATTGATTGCAAATTCGTGTTAATTGCTGGTCAATACTTAGCTTAAGAGTGTTAATACTTGCCTTAAAAGTGACATAGAAGCTTCGATACTTACTTGATTAGTTTAGATTCGAAAGATTATTTCAAAAGCTTAAATCGTGGATCTTGATTTTTTTGAATCTTTAATGGACAATTTCAAACAAGAAATGAAAGAATTTGGTTGTGAAAATGGTACAAATCGGAATTATTCCAAGTCTATTTTGCGATTTCACTATTAATTTAGTGAAATTGCGAAGAAAAAGGGATTAAAAAAGGTCTCGAAGTGGGCTATGCGGGCACATTTTTTGCGATAAAGGAGGAGAAAATGAAGGAAAGAGAAGGAAAATGTCAGGCGCTTCCAATTAGTGCTTAATACGTGTCCTGGCTAAGAATAAAAAATAAAAGGCGCATTATACTTGGGAGCATACTTGAATTTGTGACTTCTTGAATGTTTATGGGTGATTTTTCCATTAGGTCGTTGGCTTATGCTTTATCTATATATGCAATGAATTAGGTTGACCTAGGCTAAATTTGAATCTAAGCCTAAGTTTGAAATTCCTGCTTTATTTAGAACCCAAACAACTTTAAACCTACTTATCTAAAAAAAGTTTATTTTCCTTAAAAAGATCTATCTTTCTATTTTTTTCTTATTTTTATTTTATTTATTTTTAAGAAAGTTATTTTTATTATTATTATTATTTCTAAATTTTCTATTTTTTAATTTTTTTTTCTAATTCTCCTATCTTTTTTTTTTCATTTTACTAAATTCTTTATTTTTTGTATTTTTCTAAACTTCTTATTCTTTTGGCTTTTCTTAAATTTTTTATTTTTTCTAAATCTTTTATTTTTTTGGATTTTCCTATATTTTCTATTTTTTTTTTTAATTTAGGACCCTTTACACTATCTTACAAATTTTGAAAAATAAAGGGAGGAAAAAAAATGGAGTATTTATAGCTACTTAAACTTTACCACAAAGACAAAAGATACACTATTTTTGCTTTAAGGGTAGATTTTGTCCTAAGAAGTGCTACAATTAATTAGCTATCCTAAGTTTGACCCATTGGAGATTTGGTGGAGAGAGAGAGGTGGCGCTCTAAAAGATGATCGAAAGACTAAAAGAGGAATCGAAGCTTGGCCGTGCTTTTATGAGCTAACGAACCAAGATGACACGGGCGAAGTACTTCTTAAGTTAGCTAAGACCTTAGAGAGATATTGAAAACTTGGTTACGCTCCTATGAGCTGACTAACTAAGATGAGATGGGTGAAGTGCTCCTTGAGATAGCTAAGACGCTAAAAGATGTTGAAAACTTGGTCATGCCCCAATGAGCTGACTAACCAAGATGAGACAGGTGAAATGCTCCTTGAGCTAGTTGAGACCCTAAAGATGTTGAAAACTTTAAAGATGTTGAAAACTTGGTTGTGCTCCAATGAGCTGACTAATCAAGATGAGACAGGCGAAGTGCTCCTTAAGTTGGTTAAAACCTTAAAAAGATGTTAAAAACTTAGTCGTACTCTTATGAGTTGACTAACAAAGATGAAATGAGCTAAGCTAAGCGTTTCTTGAGCTAGCTAAGACCTTAAAAAGATATCGAAAACTTGGTTATATGCCAATGGGCTGACTAACTAGGATGAATGGGTAAGTGCTCCTTAACTTAGCTAAGACCCTAAAGAGATGTTGAAAACTTGGTTATGCCCCTATAAGCTAACTAACCAAGATGAATGAGTAAGCGCTCCTTAAGCTAGCTAAGACCTTAAAGAGATGTTGAAAACTTAGTCATGTTTAATGAGCTGACTAACTAAGGTAAAATGGTCGAAGCGCTCCTTGAGCCGACTAAGACCCTAAAAAGACGTTGAAAACTTGGTCGTACCCTTATGAGCTGGCGAACCAAGATGACATGAGTGAAGCACTTCTTAAGTTAGCTAAGACCCTAGAGAGATATTGAAAACTTGGTTATGCTCCTATGACTTGACTAACCAAGATGAGATGGGTAAAACGCTCCTTAAGCTAGCTAAAATCCTAAAAAGATGTTGAAGACTTGGTCATGCCCTTATGAGTTGACTAAGTAAGATGAACGGGTAAGCTCTCCTTGAGCTAATTAAGACCTTAAAGAGATGTTGAAAACTTGGTCATGCCCCAATGAGTTGATTAACTAAGGTGAGATGAGCAAAGTACTCCTTAAGCTGGTTAAGACCCTAAAGAGAGGTTGAAAACTTAGTCATGCCACAATGAGTTGACTAACCAAGGTGAGATGAGCAAAACGCTCCTGAAGATGGCTAAAACCCTAAAGAAATGTTAAAAACTTAGTCGTGTCCCATTGAGCTAACTAACTAAGGTGAAATGGGTGAAGCACTCTTTGAGCTAGCTAAGACCTTAAAGAGATGTTGAAAACTTGGTTGTGCCCCTATGAGCTGACTAACCAAGATGAACAGGTAAAGCATTTCTTGAGCTGGCTAAGATCCTAAAGAGATGTTGAAAACTAGGTCATACCCCTATGAGCTAACTAACCAAGATGAACGGGTAAAACGATCCTTGAGATAGTTAAGACCCTAAAGAGATATTGAAAACTTAGTCGTGCCCTTATGAGTTGATTAACTAAGATTAATGGGTAAGTGCTCCTTGAGCTAGCTAAGACCCTAAAGAGATGTTGAAATCTTGGTCGTACCCTAATGAGTTTACTAACCAAGGTAAAATGGGTGAAGTGCTCCTTGAGCTGGCTAAGACTCAAAAGAGATATTAAAAGCTTGGTCGTGCCACAATGAGTTGACTAACCAAGATAAAAAGGGCGAAGCACTCCTTAAGCTAGCGAAGACCTTAAAGAGATATGTACCAAAAGTAAGTGCCTTATGGACTGGCTAGAGACTCTGGCTAAAAATTTGCTAGAAAACGTGAACACTGGTTATTATCTAAGTAGATGCAGTCTAAATGCAAATGCAAAGTTCACAGACCAATTTGCTATCGTCATATAGAAGTACTTACTTGGTCTTGCTAATAACGCCCAAACTGTTAAACCTTTCCTCGAAAGGTCCTATCAAAACCAACTAACTTATTTTTCAAAATGAATTGAAATTTTGATCTTTAGTTGTCAACCTAACTGATCTTGGTATGGAGCTTTTGAGACTTTGCTGGCTTTTTAGAGAAGTTATGGAAATTAATCCAATATAGAATGCCACCCACTATTTTTCATTGAATTGACTGGTTGTCTTTTCAAAACTTTTATGAACTGAAACCCTTATTCCTGACTCAATCTCTATCGTGAGGTAATTGCCTCTCTGGATTTTGTCTCTCTTTGAAAAATAGACAATAAAAACTCCCCGTTAAGGGGGATCAATCTGTAATAAAGTATTTACAAGAGTTTTGTTAATTACTGATGTTTTATATCTCACCTTTCAACTTCTCTTATGTTTTTAGTTTATGAGTTCAATTAAATGGGGTAAGGGGGTTATACCTTTTTATGGAGTAAGAAGAAAAGGTGATGATTCCAATGTCAACAATTGCTAGGGATACCAACTTTGCTTATAGGGAATGAAAATTAGACCAAAATAACATTCAAAGCGACTGGCATTTTCGTGCTCTTAATAAATATTTCTATTGACTTCTTATGGGTAGTACAACTTTATAGAATCAACATTGATAAGGTCTCTCAATTGTGGGCCATCAATTTGAGACAAAATTAAAGTCCCTCTTGGTAATTCTTACTCCACGATGTAAGGCCCTTCGTAATTGGGAGCAAATTTTCCTTTGGAGTCTTGTGTATTAAGTAGAGCCTTTCTCAACACCATATCACCCTCTTTGAAGTCCATTTGTCATTGGTAACATTGATTATGATATAAGGCTATCAATCTTTTCTCATCAATCAATTTCAGCTACTCGATGCGTTTCTTTACTTAATCGGCTTCGTCCAATTAGGTTTTTGATAGTACTCTTAAAGATGACATTTCAACCTCTATTGGTAACATTGCTTCAGTGCCATATACTAAAGAGTATGGTGTTGCCCCAATTGATGTTTTGATGGAAGTTTGATAGGCCATGAATGCGAATGGCAACATGTCATGCTAGTCCTTGTATGTAATAGCTATTTTTTTTTTATTATTCTTTTGGGGTTTTTATTGGCTGCTTCAACAACTTTATTTATTTGGGGTCAATAAGGTATAGAGTTTTTGTGAATGATCTTAAACTGTCGGCACAACTCTGACATAAGCTTATTATTGAGATTGGTGCCATTGTTAGTGATGATTATTTTTGGAGTTCCATATTAAGCTAAGATATCTTGCTTGATGAACTTGACTATTACCTCTTTAGTGACACTTAAATATGATAAAGCTTCAACCCCACTTGCTGAAGTAGTTGATGGCAACCAGTATAAAGCAATGCTCATTAGATGCTTTTGGAGTAATCGGACCAATGATATCTATTCCTCTCATTGAAAAAGGCTACAGTGCCGAGAGTTCGCATAATTCTTGAGGCAAGGAGTTTATCTTATTTGCATAAACTTGGCATAAATAACAATGCCCGACGTGTTTGATGCAATTGCTTTCCATCGTTGACTAGTAATACTTTAGCCTTATAATTTTCTTAGCCAACATGTAACCGTTCATGTAAGGGCTACATACTCCTTCGTATGCTTCTTTCATCAACGTCTTAGCTTCCTTATCGTCCACACACCTTAAAATTGTATCGTCAAAAGATTGCCTGTATAAAGTGGACTCTCTTGCTAAGAATTGGGTAGCCAATCTCTTGATCATCCTTTTGTCCTTTTTCTCATCCTCTTTAAGGTATGTGCCTTGTTTTAGGAACATTTTAATGTCATGGTACTACGGCTTTTTGCCATTTGTTCCTTCAATTGCTAGATAGAAGGTAGGTTTTTCTTCAATTTCAATGGTAAAGAGCTGAATCTTGACTTTACCAGATATTTGAATCATTGATGCTAAAGTGGCTAATGCATCGACAAATTGATTCTGAGTCCTTGATATGTGATTGAAAGTGATTTCTTTGAATTTTTTGATCAATTCAATCAAGTGCTAGTGATGAGGTACTAGTTTAGGATCTTTTATCTTGTATTCTCCTCGAGCTTGGTTGATAATGAGTGAAGAGTCCTCATATATTTCTAATTCTTGAACATCTTTATCTAGGGCCATTTTGAGTCTCATGATGTATGATTTGTATTCAGCGATATTATTAGTGTATAGGAAAATGAGTCTTACAGCCACAGGGTACTCAATACCTTCAGGAGATATCAATATTGCCCTGATTCCACACCTGGACACATTATTTGCCCCATAACATCTTCCATTTCAGTAGCTCATCATCTTCTCCTTTATTAGAACTTCCTTCAATTGCTAAGATCTTTTGATCGGGGAAATTGACTTATACCTCTTAAGGGGTATTATTAGAGGGATTCTTTACTAACCGTTTTGCTAGAGCATTCCCCTTAACTGAATTCCAATTCACATACGTAATGTCAAACTTTGATAGTAACATTTGCCATTTTAAGATTCTACCAATTAGGGTCGATTTGTCCACTAAATACTTCAGGGGATCGTATTGAGTCAACAATTCAACTTGGTAATAGAGCATGTATTGTTTAAGCCGATGCATTACCTAGACTAAAGCACAGTAGGTTCTTTCAACTTCTAAATATTTTTGTTCCCCTTCAGTAAATTTCTTACTCAAGTAATACACAGCCCATTCTTTTCCTTCCTTGTCCTTTTAGCTGAGCATACACCCCATGGATTCTAATAGTATTGTTAGGTGTAAAAATAAAGGCTTCCCAGGCTTTGGAGCTACCAAAATTGGAGGGTTCATGAGGTACTTCTTAATTGTTGTGAAGGCTTGCTCGCATTCTTCATCCAAATTTATTTTGGTGTTCTTTTTCAAAAATTTAAACAAAGGACGACATTTATCTGTGAGTTGAGATATGAACTAGGTTATATAGTTCAAACGGCCCAACAAGCCTCTGATTTCTTTGAGTGTGTATGGAGGGGGCAAGTCGACTATTGCTTTGACTTTATTGGGGTCCACTGTGATGCTCCTTTGGCTGATTATGAAACCCAATAATTTCCCTAAAGCTACTCTAAAGGTACACTTCTTTGGTTTAAGCTTCAATTGGAATTTCCTTAACCTATCAAACAAACTCCTTAGATTATTCACATGATTTTCTCCTTTGTTGGACTTTACGATCATATCATCAACATATACCTCAACTTCTTTGTGCATCATGTTGTGAAAGATTGCAACTATGGCTCTTCGATAAGTTACCCTAGCATTTTTATGTCCAAAAGGCATTACTTTATAGCAAAATGTACCCTAAGTTGTGACAAACGTCATCTTGACTTTATCTTCTTTGGACATTTGAATCTGATTATATCCAGAGAACTCATCCATGAATGACAAAAGATAGTTTACTAAGTAACCCTTAAAGATGGTTTCTGGTTATGTTATTAACTGAGACGTCAATATGGAGCAAGGGGAAATTATCTTTAGGGGTTGCTTGGTTGAGATCTTGAAAATCCATGCACACTTTAACATTTCCATTCTTCTTCATTATTGGCACAATGTTGGTTACCCACTTGGGATAATTAGATACCTTGATGAAATCGACCTCCAGTAACTTTTTGACTTCTTCCTTAATTTTCAGCAAGACATTTAGTTGGAACCTTCTTAGCTTTTTCTTCTTAGGTTTGATATCCTTTCATGTGGGTAAGCGGTAAACCACGATTGATGGATCTAACTTGAGCATGTCTTCATAAAACTATGTAAATACATCTTGGTATTTAGATAGAAGTGTGGTCATTTCTACCTTGTATTCTTCTTTCAAATTCCCTCCAATTTTCAATATTTTGGGATTGTCATTAGTCTTAACATT
The DNA here is from genome assembly GCA_024138015.1 of Lumnitzera littorea. NCBI lineage: Eukaryota > Viridiplantae > Streptophyta > Magnoliopsida > Myrtales > Combretaceae > Lumnitzera > Lumnitzera littorea. The sequence continues at coordinate 93,971,152 of JAMXBB010000009.1, read as the reverse complement.
AATTGTCTCAGTCAGCTTGTCAAAATTTTACTCATTTCATGTCTTTGCTAGTTTTCCTGTATGTTACTATGGTTATTGACATCACTCCCAACGACTAACCCAATAGTGCCGGAAATGATGTCAATATTTTCATTACCTATTTGTGCGAGGTATCCATGGCCTTTATTTTAAACATTGGATTTGGGCAAAAAGTATGTAAAGGTAAGAGTGTAAGTAAGGAAGAAGTGAAGAGAAAGGAGATTGATTCTTATTCAGAAGAAATTCTTTTAAGTATAATATTGTAGAATAAAGGTAATTATTACAAAACTTTATAAAATACTAAATCATGATTCATCCTTTACCCTAGAGAAGACTTATTACTATTCAGAGGCATGGAGAACCAATTATTCAAGTGCTAGAACTTATTGGATAGGCCAACTATTTTATTCCTACTGGAGGTGTCCTCTTTGGTAAGCTCTAAATTTTAGACATCTGCCCAGATGAAAGTTTTTCACAATGGGGGGAAGGTCATTGGGGTGTGATACAATCTGTTACTTCTTTTGCTCCTCGCTTGTATATTTTGTACCTTATTCGTTGGAGTTGGTACGTAACCAAGCCCATAAGTACCGACCTAACCTTCTTTAAATTTGGGCTTCTCTTCTTTTTTTTTTCAATCGATAATCATACATACTTCTTCAAATATTTGGAGCCTAAAATCCTCATACTCCTTAGTGCCAATGTAAGGTATGGCAATTTCCTTGTATATTTCATAATCTTGGTCACCTAGAATCATGATGACCTGGCCATTTGAGATTAACTTAACCTTTTGATGCAGGCTTGAAGGTATAGCCTCTACTGAATGTATTCAAGGTCTTCCTAATAATAGGTTGAAGGTCCTTAGGATGTTTAGGACCTAGAACCGGATGTTGAAAGTCTAGGGGCCAATATCAATTGGGAAGTCAATCTCCCCTATAATTTCCCTTTTAGATCTGTCAAAAGCCATAACTATTGTTAAACTCGGTTTAATTGCAATTGTATCAATGCCCAATAAATCTAAGGTGGCAAGAGGGTAGACGTTTAATGATGATTCATTGTTGATGAGGACTCTTGTTGTGGTAATGTTGTTCACTCTTACTATTATGAGGAGGCGCTTATTGTGTTGATTACCTTCTTCACTTAGTTCCTCGATAGAGAAAGAAATATGATCCATAGTGAGGATAGAGTTGGTGACAGATCCCATTCTTTTAGCAAGTATTTAATGAGAGACTTTGACTTCCTTTAGAGTTTTGAACAAAGCTTCCTAATGCAGTTCTAATGCCATCAACAAACTCATAAGAGATATTTGTGTTAGAGTCTTAGCAAATTAATTCATTACTTTATACTCATGTAATTTAATGATTTTGGTGAAGGCAAAAAATCCTTCATAACATTCAATTGATTTGTTGTTTGGGCTTTCCAAAGTAGTTTTCTTTTTAAGGTCTTCCTTTTAGTCATAAATTCTACCAGAGTGAGTAATTCTCCCCATAAGTGACCTACCTAGTAATTAAGAGGGGTAGTTTTATAACTTTCAAGGGCTAAAGGCACATGGAAGGTGTACATTCTAGTCCTTAAAGTTTGCTTTTCCTCTTGTTTGTAGAATTTATAGACCCTAGGTTCTTGGTTAGAACTAATCATGTTGATGGTGGGATTTGAGTCATCAAATATCATGTTGATGATAGGCCTATGGTTAGGCAAGGGGTTGTTGTTGATGTTTGGAGCAAGAGCCTCCACAAAGTCTACCTGGATTGTACCTTCATCAATTAAGTCTTGAATTTTGTTCCTTAATCTTCAGTACAAGTTGGTTGAATGCCCTATCTGCCCCAAGTGATATTGACATTTGCCATTGGGATCGAAAAACTTTAGTTTATATCTTTCGCTGAGAGGCTCAAAATGGACCAAATTATCTTTTCTTAATTTTTCAAGGATCTGGCTAAGAGGAATTGATATCTTAGTGAATTATCTCGAAACCCTATTGACTTGTGGTTGACTTCATAATTGTTGTTGCATTGGTGGAGGATTTGTTCTGAAGGAGACCTGGGTATTAGGCCTAGTGTTTGAATTCACCATGCCAACAGTTACTTCTTTGGTCTTGCTGGTAGTAAGCTTTTCAAATGAGTGGTCTTCAATTTGATGGCTCTTATAATTTACCAAAAGCGACAACATTTTCAATCTGGCATCCTGTGGCTACCACCTCTGCAAAATTAGAGGAAGCTTGCCCAATCAGATGAGAAAAGTAGGGTCTTTCTAGAGTATTAATAAAAACTAAAGTCAGCTCTTTCTTGGTCATGGGATTAGATATCCGTACAGTTATGGATCTCCACCTCTTGGAGTCAGGTACTTTAAATTTAAAGTACCATACTTGCAGATCAACTAAGCTTCTCGAAGTCAGGTACTTTAAATTTTTCTAGGAAGCTTCCATAGTCATAGGTAGAGAATTTTGTTATACTAGCCTACTCGAAACCATTATACTCTTCGAGCATTTTCATTTTCTTAGTGATTTGTTAGGTTAATCGCCTCTTAAGCTCTTTCAATTTGTCCTAATTAGCTTCAGGCTTTAAGTTGATTAGAAAAGAGTAAGTGTTTAGCTTGAAAGTTAGGTTGACCTTCGAAAAGAACCCTTTTGTCTCAAAGGTTTCAAAGGCCTAGTTGACTTTGGGATAGGCTTCTTTTGCTTCATGAGGTGAGGCTTCAACATTCTTTCCATATTGGGCTTTAAAGTTTTCTTCATTTGATGGAGCTGTGGACCTGAGTAAGGCAAAGCTATTAGCAAGGAAGCTTAGTTGATCTGCAATCTTTCCTACTGTTCGTTCTAAAGACCAGAACCTCAGCTTAGTAGGATCAACAACTTTGGGGTTGACACTGCTATTATTAGTGTTGATATTGTCATTTCCTTGGTTGGCCATTCTAGTTTGAGAGTGGGTTTAGATAAGACTTCTCTGGAAAGTTTGATGCTTAGGAGCTATCTTGGTGACCTAGTTTAAGACCGCTTCTCAATGAATTAGCATATGAATATTTTTAAAAGAGACGAATGGAAAAAAAAAGAAATGTATAGGAATGTGAAGATGCATTGCATATGGATGTAGAGAAATAGAATTGATGAATAACCAACAAGATGGTAATTTTTATTATTTTATAGGTTCCAAAGTTCCATTTTACATTATTTGAAAAAGAAAATACATTTGTTTCTCAAGAAGAGTATTCTTATCTCTAAACATTCTTCTGGTGCTTAGCAAGCATTCCCTTTTTTTGCTTACTGGGTCCTACTGGTGCTTCCTTTCTCTTTTTTAGGCCAAGCTCTTCTATTTCTTCAAGTTCTTTCAGCCTTTGCTAGGTTATCCACAATTGATGTTCTAAGGCCCAAGAACGTTGTCTTGATTCCTGAAAAAGATCCTCTTACATGTCCCGCTCTTCATAGATTACTTTTACATAGCCTTGTATATGGCCCATGTAGGTCTTGATTTCAGGATCTGGTTTAGCTGGTGTGGGTTAGATGATTTCTAGTGCTTGATACTGGATCTTCCTTACCTTATAAAGTTGATTGTATAAGTATTTTTTGGTGACCCTATGCTTGTCCACTTCTTTTAGCCACTCTCCTAAATTGATGTTTGGGTTGACAGTCCTTGTTTCTCATAATTGTTTGATTGCCTGGAGTTTGGACATCTTTTATAGCAGTAGAATCTGAAGGTCCTCATAATCTAAGGTCGTGATATCCAACGATGGCCTATCTACTATATCTTGGATACCCCTGAATTGTTCAATCATATTGTTAAGGTAATAGCCTATGCACAATTTCATCTTAATTAGGGGTATTGCTTGATAATTTTTGTAGACTAAGATTACCCTTTTGAAGTTGCTCCATCTTGTTGTCCATAAGATATCAGCGACATGGAAATTTCTCAATACTTTTACCCAATAGTAAGTGGATTTTCATTCTAAGAGGTGGACCTTATCTATAAAAGAATTGATCAAATCAATATTATGAGCAAATTCTCCTTGAATCAAATCAAACCCATAACACTTCATATGGCTCATAAACCATACTGTCAGTAATGTCATGCTGGTCTTTAGTGTATGATCATTCTTTTCTTTCAAAACGTTAAGGCTTCTGATTTGTTCTCCGAGGAGGGCTGAGACATACGATTTTCCTTTAAGAAACTAGCCCACTAACTCAACGACCCTGAAATGGATGAGGAATCTTCCATTAAGGAATAGTATAGCCTTGAATGCAGCTAAGATAAAGGTTTTTATTTTGCTCTATCCCCAGTCTTTAGGATTGCCACGGAAGATGCCCCGTTGATTGGATTTGGGCTTAATGGCGAACTAGGCTTTTAAATCTTCTAATTTGATATCGTTCCCATTACAGCTTCTAAGGGCTTTGGTCACTTTAGCTTTCTTGATCCCTAGGATTCTTGAAAAGGCATTCACTGGGTTAACTTCCAAATTTAGGGTGTACATATTTTTTAAGGAAGGGGCTTGAAGTAGTTGGGTGTACTCTTTAAGTATTGGACTAATCAAGTGAGGCCAACTCGAAAAGCTACTTCCTTAGGCTCCCAAAAGTTGGTCAAGGCCCGAATCAAATTAATCTCTATTTTTACAGTAGGAAGTGATAGAATGGGTACGATCTTGTTGATAATGGTCTCTTATTCCCTTAGATTGAAGTGTTGAAGCCATTGGTCTAGGATATGGTTAGGGCGGATGGGCTTATCAACGAACTTTTCTCTAAAGTGGATGGAGTTGGATGAACATGCCATTTCCTCATCTTGCTTGATTATTTATTGATTCTGGATGTCATGAATGCATAAAAAGTGGATTTTAAAGGTCCTTAAGCTTGTGTGACCTCACTTGTTAAAGAACACTTTCATTGGTCATATCAAGCCTAAGTGTGTGTGTCCTAATCAATCCCGAGCATTAGTTACACCACAACATACGGAGCCTGCACAATGGCCTTCTTATCCTAGGGTCCTAATATGGTCCGAGTTTGACTGTTTCTATCACACATTTGTGGAATAAATAAATCCCTCCCCCTAAATAGTTAAATATACAAAGCCTGCAAAAACGTTAGTTATGGTATAAGTAATAATGATTTAATAAATGAATAAGTAAACAAATTACACTTAGTAAGGTAATTTTTAGAGATTAGTTTTAATTTTGAAAAGTTAAATGACTAACCCTCTTAACATCCTCAGTGGAGTCGCTACGCTGTTGAGCCTAGTTATTTCTCTCGATTTTTTTAAAATAATCTTTTTTAAACTTATCAATATTAAACTCTATCCGTTTAATATTGACCCTTAACTAAGGTTTAAAGAAAACCAATTCTTTTTATCTTTGAACATATTTTAGAGGCATCACTCGATCGGAGTTGGAAAAAAGAGTTAAATTATACCCAATTGAGTGGATTGATTATAATTTAGCTACTGATATTTCAATAAAACCAATTTTTAAAATGGTTCTAAGAACCAAAAAAACGGATCTAGGGGTTAAGATTTTTAAATTCTTATGGGTATCATTAACTTTTCAATTTTAAATCTAATCCCTTAAAATCACATTTCAATAGTTATCTTAAAAAAAACGAAATTTAATCATTGGTTAACAAATTTAAACAATTTTAAACAAAAGTGGAAAAATGGTTTTTTTTTTTTTTGGTTTTTTACTTCACTTCGTAGGTGCTTATGTACTCGTTATTCAAAATTAGAAGTATGGAGTTCTTTTGTTTGAAATCTTTAGATAGGTGAGTTGATTTTAATTTCTGAAAACCACTTGAATTTATATTTTAAATTGATTCAAGTTTATTTAAGGAAATTTTATAGGGTCTTAATATTAGGGTTTTTATTATTATTTTTAAAAAATTCTAAAGTATCCATAATTTGGAAAATGGTCAATTATTTTTATTTAAGTGGAAAAAGTAACTTTTCTAAGTCATAAAAGGATTTTTATAATTTTTATTATCTTACATCTATTCAATATTATCATCATTTTTTTGTTTATTATTATTTCATTTTATTTATCAAAAATAGACTTATACACACACACACACATATATATATATATATATATATTACTTTTTCCTTCTTCTTTTTTTCTTCTTCTCTTCTTCTTTTTTCTCTTTTTTTTTGGTTTTTTTTATTAGATTACATTACAATTTACATTTACAAAAAAAAAAAAAAAAAATAGCCAAAACAATTAAATAAGAAAAAGGGCTAGACTTGAGTCTTTTGTGTAGGTCGGCCTTTCAGAGTGGGTTAAAGCGCAAATCCGGGTTATAGTTAAAGAAGATGTGTAGAGGTTAGCAAGGGGCAGTTCTAAGCATTCTAAGCTCCTAATCAATTGGGGAATTGGATTTTCGTAGCTTTCGGATTAGATTATGGGGGGTGGAGGGGAGGGGGAAGAGGGAGGCCACTGAAGGAAGTTAAGGTGGTTAGGGTAGTTTTTAATTATGGTGGTTGGTAGTAGTGGAGCTACAGTTGCAATAGTAGCCATTAAGCTCAAGAAAGGTGTCGAGTTGAGGGTTTTGTATGGCTAGGAGTTTGGTCGTGGGGTTAGCTTGAGCTTAGGATGGTGGCTCGCAATGGTTCATGAGTGAGGGGATTGCAACTAAGGTTAGAGAGAGAGAGAGAAAAAGAATTCAACTGCACATTTAGGATGAATTTGAGCGATCATTCATGGTCAGAACACTTGTTGAAGCTCCTATTTATACTAGGTGAACATCAAATGATGAAGGCAAGTCCAAAAAAATGCCATGAATTCCAAAAATTAAAGCTTAGGTTTGAACTCAAAAATTGACTATGAATTTGTGTTAATTGTTGGTCAATACTTAACTTAAGAGTGTTAATACTTGCCTTAAAAGTGACATACAAGCTTCAATACTTACTCGATTAGTTCAGATTTAACAAATTATTTCAAAAGCTTAAATCATAGATCTTGATTTTTTTGAATCTTTAATGGACAATTTCAAACAAAAAATGAAAGAATTTGGTTGAGAAAATGGTACAGATTTGAATTATTCCAAGTTTATTTCGTGATTTTACTATTAATTTGGTTAAATCATGAAGAAAAATGGATTAAAAAAGGTCTTGAAGTGGGCTATGCAGGCACATTTTGCATGATAAAGGAGGAGAAAATGAGGGAAAGAGAAGGAAAATGTCAGGCACATCCAATTAGCACCCGACACATATCCTGGCTAGTAATAAAAAACAAAAGGCACATTGTGCTTTAGAGCATACTCGAACCTATGACTTCTTAAATGTTTATCGGTAATTTTTCCATCAAGCTATTAGTCTGTACTTTATTCATATATATAATCAAATTACATATATGGACTAAATTTGAATCGAGCTAAATTTGAATCTAAGTTAAAGCCCAAAATTCCTAATTTGTTTAAAACTCAAACAACTCTAAGCCTACTTATCTAAAAAAAGTTTATTTTCTTAAAATAGATTTATCTTTTTATTTTTCTCTTATTTTTATTTTATTTATTTATATTTTTTATTTTTAAGAAACTTACTATTATTATTATTATTATTTTTGAATTTTCTATTTTTTTTGTAATCCTCTTATCTTTTTTTTTTCTATTTTACTAAATTTTCTATTTTTTTTTTGTATTTTTCTAAACGTCTTATTCTTTTGGATTTTCCTGAACTTTGTATTTTCTTTTCTAAATTTCTTATTTTTTGGCTTTTCCTACATTTTCTATTTTTTTTTTTTAATTTAGGACCCTTTACCTTATCTTACAAATTTTTAAAAATAAAAGGGGGCAAAAATAAAGTGCCTGTAACTGGAGTTGGGAAAAAAGTTGGACTAAAACCAAATTGGCGAAATGATTTTAATCTAGTTACTAGTCTTTTATAAAACCAAAAAAAAAAAAAGGTTTTTTGAAACTAGAGATCTTGAGTTTGAAGGCTAACATATTAAACCTTAATGGGTATTACTTGAGCCTTCCGAATTTTGTTTAATTTTTCAAAATACCCCTTTTAACATGAAAGAATAATTCTAAGTTTACAAAATAAACAAAATTAATTTTATTTATAAAAAAATACAATAATAAATTGAATTTATTTACAAAAGGGAAAAGAAAAAAATGTTTCCTATTTTAAGTTGTCTTGTAGTTTTCTATAAGTGCTTGCGTATCCATTATTTGGGATTAGACTTGCTGTAATTTGGTTCAAAAACTTAAGCATATGGATCTATTTTAATTTTGAAATTGTTGGGTTTATGTTTTTATTCATTTTTTAAGAAAAATTTAGGAGCAAGGATCCTAACTTTACATGATTATTTTTGAAAGAAACCTTTTAACTTGGAAAAGAAAGTTAATTTATTCATTTTTGTTTTAAGAAAACATTCTCCTGAATGTTGAAAAAAAAAATGCCCCCTTTTTTTTCTTCTTAGATGCTAAGTTATCAAAGAAGGAAAGTTTTTTTTTTTTTTTTATTACAGAAAAGTTCTCCTAAAAAAGATTTTTTTTTTAATATAATAAAGGCAAACTTAAAAAAAAAAGGTTAAGAACCCTTTTTTTTTTTTTGTAAATGAGTAATAAATTAGAAAATGCAAAAAGAAAAAAAAAAGAAAAAAATAATAAAAGAAAAGAATGAAGAACCAAACTTAGGTGGGTAGGAGTGGAAAGAGGGTTGGTTTTGGAGCAACTTCTTGGGTCAAAATTGGATCCAAGTTAAGCTTGTTGAGTTGAAAGAAAAAGATGATAGTAATAGTTGGGTTGTTCTAAGTCGTTTTGATATGAATTTTAAGTGGGTAACACTACTTTCTTGTGAAAGTCATTGATGATAGTAGGTTTAGTGGTGGTACGTGGTGGTCGTTGGAGTTAGAGAGAGAAAGTTCTTGGTAAGCTTAAATGACTAAGGATCAAAGCAAGATAGGATTTGTTTCTTAAGTTTTTGGAGTCAAGGAACCCATTGGTGAAGTTATTTTTGCAAAAAAAAAAAAAAAGAAAAAAGAAAAAAGTGCTTTAGGTGGTGTTTTCTTGATGTTGATGGTGGGTGACGAATTTGGAAGTGGATAGAGGATGGATTACATATGACTAGCTTAGAGGGTTGTTGAAGGCTAAAGGGATGTCGAATGGGTGTTGGGGAGTAGGAAACCTTCTTGTGTGATTGGTTTTGCTCAAAAAGCTTTGAGCTTGATTAATTTTGTAAAGAGAGAGATAAATGAGCAACTAGAAAGAGAGAGTTGTGAGATTTAGTGTTTTGAGATGAATGAGTGAGTGTTGATGATATAATGCACTCCTTAGACTTCTATTTATAGTGAAACAAGCTTGGATTAACTTGGTAAGAATCATCAATGCCTGAATCGGCCATGAATGTGAAACTTAGATTTTTAGTTTTTTTCCTGATTTTAAAGGCCAATTCTAATGGTCAAATTAATGAATCTGACCATGTTTTTGGATTTAATATAAAGAGGGCCATGTAGAGTATAAGATTGAACAATTAATTTATGTGTTTGCATGTGGAAAACACATGAAAAATCAAGGTGAACTAGCGGATGTGAGTGGGATATGCATGAGAAAATTTGGGAAAGAGAGGTAAATTGAAAAAAAAAAAGGAAAAGAAAATTGACATAGTACCATGTGAACACCACAACAACAATGTAGACTTGTAGCTACTGACCATGTGTCTTAGGTTGACATATGGTCTAATATTCTCTTGACATGTGGTCCAATATTCAATGCAAAGAGGCCATGTGGAGTATAAGATCGAATAATTAATTTGCGTGTTTGCATGTGGAAAACACTTGAAAAATCAAGACGAACTAGAGGGTATGAGTAGGATGCATGTAAGGAAATCTAGGAAAGAGAGGGAAAGTGAAAAAAGAAAAAAAGAAATTCGATGTAAGGCCATGTGAGCACCACATCAACAACGTGGACTTGTGGTTGTTGACCACTTGTCTTAGGTTGACATGTGGTCTAATATTCTCTTAACACGTGTTCTTGGCGGTTGGAAAAGAAATAAAAGGAAAAAAGTGCCTTGTGAGATTTAAACCCTTAACCTCTCTTATGCATGTGCAAGTGTTATACGAAAGTAAGCTACTAACCTATGCTCTGATTTATGTTCCAAAGAAATTGAATTTAAGGACTAGACTTGGCCAACTTTGAACTTTAAATTTGGTCTAAGCTCCTTAAACCAACCATAGACTAGTAAACTTACCGAAGAACTTATTATTTGTAAAACCTATCTTAAATTATTTATTACCCTTATTTTACTAGTATTTTCACTCTATTAAAAAAAAAACTTCGTATTATTTATTTACTTTTTATATTTTTTGTACTTTTTTTCTAAATTTTCTATTTTTTGTATTGTTTTGAATTTCTTATTAATTTTTTTGTGTTTTTCTAAATTTTCTCTTTCTTTTTCAATTTCTTAATTTTTTTTAATTTTTTTAGTTTGGACCCTATCCTTTCAAAAAAAAAAAAATTTAAGAAAATAAATAGGGCAAAAATTGGACGTTTATAAGGATACTGTCAACTAACGTATAGTTAGTGATGTAGTATCTTAATTTCTTGGCCTCTTCCTTGTTAGCTAGTAAGGTACCTTTCTCTAGGTGGTCTTTAATAGGGTCGAGCTAGCTCGGTTCTATTGGTGCCATGGTGAGCTCAAGGACCTTAGCTCTATGTAGGTTGATGCTCTGTTTGGGCTAATGTTCTTCTCCAGCAACTATTCTATGAATATTTTTCAATCCTTCACCTCAAGTCTTTGAATCTATATAGAGGCAAGCTTGGACAACTAATCAGCTGTTGAGTTCTTAGTTCGAGGAATCTTATTGATATCCGACAAAGGGAACTTAGTTAGGAGAGTCTTTACCGTCTCCAGATTCATCGCCATAGTGATGTCCTTAAACTTATATTCACCTTAAACTTATTAGACGCCAAGCATATAGTTCGAGAGAACATCTAGGTGCTTAGCATCGATCTCCTTGGCTAGCTTGAAATGGATTATTAGTACCTCATATTCGGATTCGTTGTTACTTGTGTTAAACTTGAATTTGAGGGTATAGCAGATCATAGTTTTGCATGGTCCAGTGAACATTAACCTCATACCTCCTCTTCTAGAGGTAGATGAATCCTTAACATAGAGAGTCTACACTTGTTTATCATCTTTGGTTGGCGCTTCCTCATCTCCTATATACTCCTAACAAAGTTGACCAAAACTTGTACCATGTAGGCCGTTCATGTTTGATATTAAATTTTATACACGCTAAGCTTTAGCATGTACTTAACCATCCAACTTGATGCATCAAGTTTCTATAGAATTGTATGCAGCGATTGGTCTATGAGTATGGTGATTGGTGCGCCTGAAAATATGCTCAGAGTCATCTTGTCGAGATCGTTACGGCTAAAGCGAACTTCTCCACCTTAGAATACTTGATATCAGGCCCTTCGTGATTGTGATTGACATAGTATACGGCCCTGTGTTCTCTTCCTTTCACCCTGACTAGAATGGATGAAAGTGTCTTGGTGATAATAGTCAAGTATAGGTAGAGGTCCTCTCTTAAGATGGGCTTCGATAAGATTAGCGGATGCTCTAACAAGTTTTGTAACTCTAGGGAAGCAGCTTGACATTGGGGAGTCTATTCAAATCCTTTAGGCTTCTTTAGGATTTTAAAGAACTCTACACATCGGTCTATGCTTTTAGAAACAAATCTACTTAGTATGGCTACCATGCTGGTGAGCTTTTGGACCTCCTTAACTATGGTGGGGGACTTCATGTCTCTTATGGCTGTGATCATTTTTAGGTTTTCTTTGATCCAGAGTTAAGTGACCATAAAGCTTAGGAATTTGCTGGAGATGACCCTAAAGATGCATTTTTGGGGGTTCAATGTCATACCATACTTCCTCTTTATATCTAAGGCTTCCTACAAATCCTTGATATAGTCGTTGGGCCGCCTACTCTTGACAATCATATTGTCTACGTATATCTTATTGTCGCATCTGAGTTGGGGCTTGAATAATGTGGTCACCATCCACTAGTATGTTGCCCTAACGTTCTTGAGGTCAAAAGTACTGAAATCCACGATGAAGGAGGTATGGACTTTGTCTTTTAGGTCCATCTTAGTCTAGTTGTAACTAGAGAAGACATCAATAAAGCTCGACAAAGCATGGCTTAACGTGGAATCACCAACTAGTCTATCTTTGAGCGGTGGAAGCAATCATTTGGGTAAGCTTTATTGGAGTTGGTATAATCGTATCACTCCCCATTTTTCTTTTTGACTAGCATAACATTTGTTAGCCAGTTTAGATATTTCTCTTTTCGAACGAAGCCTACCTTCAACAACTTCTACACTTCTTTTATTGTAGCCTATTGTTCTAGAGCGAAGTGTCTCTTCTTCTGCTTGTAGATCTTCTCATTGATTTTGAGGGTATGGGTTGTTAGGTCAGTTGAGATAGTAGGCATATCTAACGGTGACCAACCGAACCATTCTGCGTTGGACCATAGAAGCTGAATAATGGCTTCCTTCAACTTAGGAGTCGTCTCAACCCCAACTTTGGTGGTCTGGTTGAGGCTGCTGCCGATCTGCATCTTCTCTGTTTTTTCACTCGGCTTACCTCTCTAGTCAGTTTCTCTTATGGTCATGTCTCTAAAGCGAAAATATTGTCGCCTCGGGTTAGCTTCACATATAGCTCCCTTGAGAGCTTTTGGTTACATATGCAAATTCTTACCTCAGTTGGAGTAAAGAATTTGGCCTTTAAGTGGAAGAATGACTTGATGACCTTAAAGCTAGTGAGGCTCGATCTTCTTAAGATTGTATTGTAGGGGGACGACAATCTACCACCATAAACTCTACAAGTTGCTTGGCTACATTGTTGTTGTCGCTGAGCTCTAAGTCCAAGGTGATGATGCCCTTAGGTCGAACAGTTTACCCATTGAAACTGATTAGGTTGTGGTGGTACAACTTCATCTATATGGGCAGCTTCTTTCATATCTTATTGTATGTGTGCTTTAAAAGGATGTTAGTAGAGTTGTTGGTATCAATCATAATTTTTAGGACCTTAAAATCTGAGATCTTTGCCCCTATTACAAGTGTATCCCGATAAGGGGTATCAAACCCTTCTAGGTCTTTGTTTTAGAAGGAGATAAAGGTGTCTCACCTTTGCCTCTTCTCTATCACTGCCATAACCTCAAATAGGGAGTTAGCCGAGCTGCTACATCTCGGTTGGCTCCTTGGGTGAAGCCTCTAGCTATAATGTTGATGACACCATTAGGGACTTGATTATTACGATGATTGTTGTTGTCTTCTTCTTAGGCATCTTTAGTCCATCATCTTTGAAGTGCCCTCTCTCCATTGTTGGCATTGACTACATACTCTTGGAAGTAGCCTCTATAGATGGAACACTCTATGATGTTTTTCAATTGAAAACACTCATTCATGGTAAGGTTGTAGTCTTCATGGAATTGACAATACCTATGTGAGGCTAGGGTTTTCCCTCTTCTTAGGGGGTTTCTAGAGTAAACCCCTTCCATGGACCTCTATGATTGAAGGGTTGGTTTAGAGATGTATGCTGGGTGTATGTTAGTACGGGTGATGAACACTTCTTGCTATTAGGACTTCCCCGGTCAAAGTAGCTCAATTGTTTGCCGTCGAGGTAGTCTTTAATCAACCCCTTATCCTTATCTTTTTTTTTTTTTTTCTCTTGACCTCATAACATGAATATCGTCCTCTTGGTAGATGTAATTTTAGGCCTTTTGCCAAAATTCAGCTAGGGTCTTGAGTTTGCTCTTATAGACTGATTAAAAGAAGTCCTTAGATGGTGTAATACCAAGTTGAGTGGTATGGAATGCTACTCCCTTATTGAGTTGAGGGATCTCTACCGTGGCATTATTGAACCATGCCATATACTTGCAATGGGTTTCCCCTTCCTTTTGGCAGATTAGATGTAAGGATGGTGTGTCCTTAGATAGGGGCTTGTTAGCTTGGAAGTGTAAACTGAAACGACAAGCAAGTTTGTCGAAAGAGGGGATGAAATTCTTGAATAGGTGGTTGAGCCATGTTTGAGCTACCTTCCTCAAAGTACCTAAGAAGGTCTTACACATAATTGCATCCCTATAACCATGAAGGTTCATGAGGGTTCGAAAGTGAAGCAGGTAATCATCAGGGTTACTTGTCTGGAGGGAGGACCTCATTCTAGATACCCCTTATGAAGAGGGTTTCATTGCTGGTGACAAGGTTAACACCGTCAATAGCTTTTCTCTCTTGCTTCTCAAAGAGCCTCTTGACCATCTCGCAAAGCTCATTTAGAACAATGTTGTCACTTCGATGAGTTTCACACATTGCTGAATGGGTAAACCATACCCCCCCCCCCCCCCCGCCCCCATAGGAGTCAGCTATATGTTCATTACCAACAAAGGCTTGGTTGCGGTTAGCTGCTAGCTATGCATGATGATCTTAGACTATAAGGTTGGGTTAAGGCGTTCGGTTATTCTACTATTAGGGATGATGGTTTTGATCATCTTGGGTATTTGAGGCATTCGCAAGGGGAGGCTACCTACTTTACCTTTCCACCTCATCCAACATGGCTTGAAGTTCCCTATTTGGGTCCTCCATTTGAGCATTCTTGGCCATAATTTTTTCGAGCTTTTTTCATAGCTACTTTAGTTAGTGCTATTTAGGAATGGGCTAAACTAGAAGTTGACTATTATCTAGGTCTACTGTTTGCAACATAATGCACAAATTGTGATCATTATTGGATATGTCTACTGTGTTTAGGATATCAAGTGAGTTTATTTTTCTTGCAAATGGTACCAAATGCCATCAGTAGGATTTGGCCAGTAGAGTAAGTTGATTTCAGCCTTGTACAATAGTACGATGAGGGATATTGGAGTATTGTCTAACATGGCCAATCTAATGCTTAATTAGTACTTTGTGAAAGAAGGCAGTAAGATAAAGTGCTCAAATGTTCACAAAGTGTTTAGTGCATAAGGAGTCAAGGTATCTTATCATTGGAGTGCTTAGAACTATTTATAAAGGAGACCTGCTGAGAATCAAGGGAGTAAGTTTGGCATGCCGATATGTCTATATAACTTGGGTAATAGGAGTATGGAGTTTGATGTGTTCTAGACTTATAAGTGATGTGTTCTAGATTTATAAGCATCGAGTCCTCTTTTGATTTTATTTAATTTAATCTATATTAAATCCAACTCGCTTAATGTAGATTATTTGACATTAAATTAAAGAAAAACATCTTCTTTAAAAATATTTTTTAGAAAAATTAGTTTTAGAGTTGCTAACTAATAAACTAGTAAAAACTAAAATTAGAGATTTTGGGTTGAAAAACCCTTATTTAGGTATTAGTCCACAAATTTTCTAAAAAATAATTTTCAAAAAAATTTTACCTAAAAAACTAAGCTTGAAGGATAATCTATTAAGAAAAAAGTCACTATATAGGAATTAAGAAAAAAAACTAATTAATGGGTCTTAATTTTTATGATTTTTATAACAGACATAAAATCAACAAAAAGCATAAAATTACAAGAAGAATGATATTTTTATTATTTTATATTATGAACTTTCTAAAAAAAAAAAAGTATAAAACAAAAGGTTTTCCTTTTCTATAGTTATCCTAGAGGTGCTTACGTTTTTGTTAATCGTGATTAAATCAACGTAGTTCTGTAATATTTGAAAAACTTTATTGTGTATGTTGCTTTTATTTCAAAAAAAGCATTAGGTTTCCTCTTCTTCAATTTACTTTAGTTAAAAAAACAAGAAAGGAACCCTAATTTTATTACCAGATTAAAAAAAAAAAACTAAGGGAACTTAATTTTGAAAAACCTAAATTAAGATTTTTTTTTTTAATTTAGGAAAACCTTTTTTCTAAGCAATAAAAATTTTTTCTAAAGAACTTAGAAGACACCTAACCGTGCGAATATGCAATTTTTATGAAAAATATCAATTTTATGGAAAAGATGCAATTTTGGTAGAAAATATGAGTTTTCTATGTAAGATATGAAAAAGATCTGATTTTCATGGAAGATATGAAAAAGATTGCAATTTTATACATGATATTATAAAGATTGCAATTTTTTGTAATATTTGAAAAAGCATGCAATTTAATGTGAGATTAAAAAAAATACAATTTTAAGCAAGATTTTAAAAAATAATATGTGATTTGATGCAAGATTTAAAAAATATACAATTTTATGCAAGATTTGAAAAAATAACATGCAATTCCTATACTAAATGTGCCAAAAAAATGCAATTTCTATAATAAGCATGCTAAGTATGTGATACTCGATAAATTTACGAAAAATTTCCATGCTAATAACTAATGGGAATTAACACAAAGACCTACAAAAGACCCACGTTAATAAGGTTTCACACAACTAATCATGCGAACCACATATAAAACACTAATATCATAGACCGGTAATATACATATACTAAAACTAAGAAATAAAAAAAATAAATAAAAAATTACATCTAATGCTAAAAATTAAAAGAAAAAACTTGCATAAAGAATAAACTAAGTTAGTAGAGTATTAGAAATAACTTTTAAAATTTTCATAAAATATTAAAACTACCTAAACTAAAAATAAATAAATAAAACAAGAAAATAAATAAAAGAAACCTACCTACTCCCGGTAGATGTGGGTTAGACTAGGAACTTAGGTAAGTTAGTGGGTCAAGTAGGCTTAGGTCGTAGGTCATGCGGGCTTAGGTCGTAGGTTATGCGAGTCAAATCTTCCTTTTCTTCTTCTTCCTTCCTTTGCCACACCCACTTCTCACAACAACTTCTGATCATCGAATCAAGTGGGAAACTTGACTTTCAAGAGAAAGTTATAGGCAAAGGTACGTTTAGGACAAGTGCCTTGGGTTGTGGCGGTTGCTTTGGTGGTTTTCAAAAATGAGTAGTGGTAATGGTTGTTGGGTGTCACAGATGGGTTTGGTTTTGGTTGATGTAAGGGGTGGTTCCTAAGGTTTTTAGGTGTTAGGAATTCATTGGTGATGGTAGTTTTAAATAGGGTGGTCATTTTGGTAGTGTTTCAATGGTAGCTGCGCATGATGATGGGGGTTTGGTTGGTGGTGGAGTTGTAGGGTGTGGTTAGGTACGAGGATGCTTAGCTTTGGTTGCTAGGAGTGTGGGGGTTCTTATGTGATGGTTAACTTGCATGGTTGTAGGAGTGGGGTGGTGCTTAGGGTTGAGAGAGAGTAGAATGCATCTTAGAGAGAGAAAGTGGGTATGGGTTGTGATGTATCGTTTTTGCTAAAGCTTGGTTGATGTTTTCATGTTATCGGAGCTCTTACATTTATAATCTTTCAGTTCGAATCAAGTTTAAAGCTTAGATAATAAGATTTGGTCATCCATGGATAATACCTAAAAAATTTGATGTTATCAAATCTTTATTTAATTGTTATTAGTGTAAATCTTTATGAGATTTGAGTGTTTTGATAATAATTTGGTAGATTTACAATTAATTCTGTAGAAAAAAAAATTAAAGATTTGATACAATTTGTACGAGATTCTTTTTTGCAATAATTTTTCGTGAATTTCTCAACCTTTCTCATCTAGGAAAAGAGAGGAAAAAAGAAACTTTGTCACATGCATGACACATGACCATGATAAAGGGGTAAAACATTTTAACATCTTTCTCTAAAAGAGTAGAACCTTGACTTTGCCCTTGCACATACACTCTCTTACCAATTGATCTATTGTTACTTTCTTTATATTTTGTGCATTTCACTTATACTTAAGCTTTATAATCTATGCCTAACTTTAATTTTATTTCAAACCTTCACCTAATTGACTTTAACTTGTTTTAAATTGAGCCAAATACATTTAACAACCCAAAATATATACGTGAAGGATTTTCACTACAATTTTAATTTAATAAATTCCGATTCCTATTTTTATTTTTCTAGCAAAAATTATTCCAAATTTGAACAAAAATTTCTTTCGTGGATCCAAATTTCTATTAGAATTTTCTCAAAAATTATTTTTCTAATGAAGCTCCATTTTTCCTAAAAGACTCAAAACTTATTAAACTGCATATACTTTTTATTATTATCTGATATGACCCTAAATGACTCACTAACTTGACTTAGACTCTTTTGGCACTTTTTATTTTTCAACTTTTCAATTTTTTTTTTGTGTTTTTTCCATTTTTCATTTTTTTTGTACTTTTTCAATTTTCTTTTTGTATTTTTGTAAACCTAGCCAATTGTGAAAAGGGGGGAGGGGGGAAGGTGGGGTGGGAGTACAAACATAGAGTGTCTACAGTTACTCTTCTTTGTAGTGAAGTTTAAACAAAACTTTACTATAAAAAAAAAAAAAAAGACACCTCATCTTTTGCCAAAACCACCACATACATTTACCTTTTAGTAAGGGTGCCAGTTTTCATGACAACTAGGCTTGAAAAGGAACGCCAACTATCTTAGTGATTGGGCTTTAAAATTTTCAACACTAAGTTACCTGTTGAACCTAGGTTTAGGATTCTAGTTGCTAAATTATCTTTTGAGTTTAAGCTTTAATTTTTAAATGTTAAACCATTTGTCAGGTTTAGGCTTTAAGCCTTGAGTTTAGGTGCTAGACTATTTATCGAGCCTAGGCTTAAATGTAATGCCAACCATATATCAGGTCTAGGCTTTGGCTTGGATGCGAAGCTATCCATTGAGCTTAGGATTAATTTTAGTTGCTAGACTATCTATCGAGTCTAAGCTTTAAGTTTGGGTGCTAAACTATTCGTCAAGTTTATGGTTAAATTTTGGGTGCTAAACTATTTGTTGAGTTTAGGCTCAAGCTTTGGTTGCTAGACTTTATATTGAGTCCAAGCTTAAGTTTAGGTACTAAAATGTCTATTAAGTTTTAAAATGTCAATTAAGTTTAGGCTTAAAAGAGTGATAACCATATGTTAGGTTTAGGCCTAAAATTGATTGTCAGGCTATCTATCGAACCTAGGCTTAAATTTTAGATGCTAGACTATTTATCAAATCTAAACTTAAGAGAATGCCAACCATCTATCAGGTTTGGGCTAAAAATTGATTCTTAAGCTATCTATCGAGCTTAGGCTATAAGAGAGTGCCAACCATCTACTGAGTCTTGGCTTAAAATCGATTGCTAGGCTATCTATTGAACTTGGACTTAATTATTAGTTTTTAAACTATTTGCCAAGTTTAGGCTTAAAATTTAGATGCTAAGTTATCTGTCGAGCCCAGGCTTTATAGGCTATCTGTTAAGCCTAAGCTTAAATGAAAAGTTAACCATCTATTGAGCTTGGGCTACTTCTAAATGCTAGATTATTTGTCGATTCTAGGCTTAAGAGAGAGTACCAGCCATCTATCGGGTCATGGCTTAAGTTTGATTACTAGGCTATCTATTGAGCCTAAGCTTAAACCTCTTTGTGTTTTTTTTTTAAATGTTAAATTACTTGTCGAGTTGAGGCTTAGCTTTTGAAGAATCTTTAAAAGTTTAACTTTTTAATTCAACTTAACAACTTTTAAAAATTCTATTTTTTACTTCAAAAAATTGGGATATTCAATAAAACTTTACTGGAATTCTTTTTTTAAATAGCATTTTTTAGCAGAAAAGAATTTCTTATATGTTGGAGAGTCCCTTAGGCTTAAAAGATTACAAATAAGCGGTAAGCTTATGTGAGACTCGGTCTTTAACCTACTATGTAAGACTTGAAGTAGCGGATCATTTCTACTATACTTGGGACGTAGGAAGTATAGTTGTTGAGCTCGATCTTTTTCCCGATTTTATATTTTTTTTAACTTGATCAATATTAAACCATAATTCGTGTAATATTTATTCTCAACTAAGAGTTAAAGAAAACTAGTTTTTTCTTTTAAAGAATTTTATAAACTTTTGGAGTCATCACTTGATTGGGGTTAAATAATGGTTTAGGGTAAAACTAAATGGGTGGATTTAGTTTTGATCTAGACACTAGTTCATACAAGGAAAAACCGATTTAGATAAAGGGTTTGTGAGAAACTAGATATCAAGTTTCAGGGTTAGGTTTTTTTAAACCTTCAAGTGTACCATAAACATTCTTAAATTAGATTTGATTTTCATAATCTCTTTTTTAGAATAAAGTTTAATCAACAGTAAATTGGATTTTATTTTACCAAATGAAACAAATTAAGTTAGAAAATGAAAAACAAAGATTTTTCAAATTTACATCATCATAGAGGTATCTATATACCCGCTAATCGAAATCAGACATACGTAATTTTTTTAGATAAAACTTTAATATGTTGAATTATTTTAATTTTGGAAAATGATCGACTTTATATCTCTTAACCATTTTATTTTACTTTAAGAAAAATTCTAGAGAAGGGTCCTAAATTGATGTTATTTATTTTTAAAAGATTTTAAAAGTGTCCTAATTTTTAAAAAAGGTTGATTTACTTTGTATTTATTTAGATAATTGATTTTTCTACGCGACAAAGTGATTTTCTCGTTTTTTAATTATTTTTCTTTACTTTATTTCATTTATTTATTTATTTTTTATTTTCTCTCTCTCTTTTTAAACGAAATGATAAGCTAAGATCCCCTATCTTTTTTTTTTTGTTTTTCTTTTCTCCTTTATTTTTCTTTTTTTTGTTTTTTTATATATAGGTTATATTTACAATATCCACGAATAAATAAATAAAATGAAGAAAAAAAAAAGTATAACACAGCAACACAAAATGCCAAAACGAAGCAAGCAGGGTGCAAGAGCAGCGGGTCAATTTGGAGCAGGGGGTGCGGGTTTTGAGCTGGTCCTTAGGTTGGGTCGGGTCAGTAAACTCGATTACGTGCGCTGCACGTGTAAGGCTGAGGAAGGAAGAAGGCAGCCATTCGAGTTTGATTGTGGTGGTGGATCTCAGCACTAAATTGATGGAGAAATCACATTTTCATGTGATTTTTATTAAGGATATGTGATCTAGGGATGATGCCACGGCCAACAGAGGTGGTTTGGGCGGTGGTGCAAGTCGGCTGCTAGTGGTGGTGTTGGGTGAGAAATGATAGTTAGGCTAGGGGATTTTGGAGTGTTGTGAGTCTCATGGGGGGTGTTTCTTTGCTCAAAAAGTGGTGGAGGTGGCGGTGTAGCAAAGTGGAGTAGCGATGGTTGAAGGGGGTTTGGGTGTCCGATGGCGCTTGGGGTTACGGCGGTTGTTGCAGTGAATGGATGAGGATGGGGGTTGATGTGGGTTGTCAATGTGGTTGGTGTCGTGTATGATGCAGTGGAGCGTGCTGCAGTATTGGCTGGGGGTTATTGTTGCTGCTACTGCTGTAGGTCGTCGGTGTAGTTGGTGTCATGTATGGTGCAGTGGAGTGTGCTGTAGGCATGTGTGCTAACGACTAGGGTGGATTGGGTACTATTTGTGTTTGGTTCGTGTACGAATGGGGACAGTGGAGATGGTGATCGTACGCTGTGAGAGTAGACTGCGCAGACGTGGGCACGATGTTGTTACTGTCGTAAAAGTGAGGGGCAGTCGGTGTATGTGGATGTGTTTGGTTTTTAGATTTGGACAGGCTGGGAAGGTAGTCGCGGTCTGCAAGCTCTATCGGATTGGGATGGCTGATGTGCGTTTGCTGTAAGAATGGGTGTGATGTCTATCGTGTTGCGTGCGAGAGGGTCATAGATCATAGGGAGTTGCCACGGCTGGCAGTAGGGTTCGGTAGTGAAGTGGACTATGATTGGTGTATGCTTGCTGTAGATTGAAGGATTAATGTAGTCTTGGTTGCACTTGATGTTGGGTTTCCATTAGACCAATGGACAGTGGAAAAAACGAAAAAAAAAAACAGTCAGATTGTGTTTTGACAGTCCATCACAGTGGTGTTTGGAATTGATCTATATTAATCATGGAAAAATGAATCGGATTAAATGCCAAAGTTCCTAACTTTCTGATTTTTTTTTGTTTTTCTGATTTTTTATCCATGATTTGAATACCTAGCCTAGTGAATTTAGACTTGTTTTTAGGCTCCATTCGAAGTATTTCATGTTAACTCTGTAATGATCTCATTAATTTGGTCAAAATGCAAAGGAAAAGGCTCTAAATCAAGCTCAAAAGTGGACTGTCCGGTTAAAGAAATTATAAGAATTCTAGGGAAAAGAAAAGAAAGAGGAGAAAAATGGGAGGATTGGATGCTAACATGGTCCAATGATTTTTTGACACATGGTGGTGTAATTTGTGAAGAAAACATAAAAGGTACTTTATACTAAAAAAGAATCCTATTCTATTTAAAAAATTTAATATTTTTATTTTTTATTACTTCTTTTTATTTAAATTTTTTAAAAAATCATTTCCTATGTTTTTTCCTAAATCCTTTGCTTTTTGTGATTTTTCCAATTTTTTATTTTATTTTTATTTTTCTAAATTTTCTATTTTTTTATTTTTTCCTAAATTAGGATCCTTAATCCTATTCTAAAAATTTCAAATAAGAATAAAAATAAAATGAAACAAAAATGGGGTCTTTACAATAATAGAGGCAAGCAATAAAGTAAAGTATAAAGAGAAGTTTAACAAATAAGTTAAGTTAAATGATCATACCCGAATTATTTGATATTGATGCAAATTAAGACATTTGAAATGATTTAGGGTCTTTGAATAATTTTGTTTGAATTGAGCCAAATTTTAATATAAGTTTATAAAAGTTAGACAAATAGCTTTACTAATATCAATTTTTGAAAATAAAGTACTTATATTATTTAATTTCAATAAAGCGTATTTTTACAGAATACGTATGATAATTATTAGGACCTTGACATTTGAGTCCCAAAACATAATGAGCCATTAAAGATAAATTATATATGTAGTAAAATTATAATGAGAGATAAAATAACATGAAGAATATATGTGTAAGTGTCGTATGGAATTTTTAAGTATATACATATACCTATAATTAGCTAAAATACCTTAATATTTACATTTTGAGTCAAAATAACATAGGAAAATCAATAAAAAATTATGAAAACAAAGGGGAATAGTTGGGATGAAGATAGATAAGAGTGTGGCCTCAGCATAGACGGGTGTTTAAGAAAAAAAATAAGTTATCATGCAATGGAGCTTAGAATTTAAGGGAATTAGACTTGAAGAGAGAGAAATTTAGTCAGTTGAAGCATCCAAAGTACTCTAAAAATCCAAAAAAATGCTCTCCATTAGTCATACATGCAAAGGAGGTTTTATGAAAAATTGAGTGAAGGTTAGAAGATTAAAGAGCTAAATTTAGGGAAAATCTCAAAGTCGGTGCACGGTTTTAGTGATTTAGAGGGTCACTTGACTAAGGGGAAATTGGAAGTCAACAGACCATCCCACCACAAGGAGTGGCCAGCGATAAGGGGTTATGAAACTGAGTAATTTTCAATATTGAAATAATTAGATCTAACAACGTGGATGGTAGGAGCTAGGTTTTTCCAATAGGTATCCATTTCTACCCAATTTTGTAAAATTTAGTAAAAATATAAAATGTGTTTAGAAAATTATGAAAAAAAATTATTCCTACATATTTTCATTCATAGAATCTATGAAAAATACTATTTTATATAAATTTAATAGTTACAATATACATCCTTAAGAAATCAATGAAACCGAGCAATTTTCGATATTGAAATAATAAGGTCTAACAACGTAGTTTCACCTTTGAATTTTTTCTATAAACTATCCTATATTAATATTGAATTGCTATGAAGAGATTTCTTGCAAAATTATTTTTAAAATTTTTAAGCTTCAAATTGTGCATAAAATGGTATTTTCTAAGGAAATTAGTAGACTTTTCCTTAACTACCTAACTTGGATTCTAAGCTTATAATTTTCGATGTATTTTGTAGTATGTGGTTGTTGTTGGAAGGGGTTTTATTGGAAGAAGTTAAGGAAATAAAGAATATGCTACTCATATGTATAATTTGGTAGTATGAGAATTTGAGAATTGGTGAGTGGTGATGTGTTAAATGAGGATTTTGGAGAGTAATGAAGTGGTGAAGTGTCAAATGAAGTGTTAAATTGGTTTCTCAAACTAAAACTTAGGAGAAAAGTGAGTAAGTCAATTAACTATCGGAAGTTGGTTAAAGGTAGAGGGTAACTTAGAGGAAAAGGAAGGCAAATGATTTATTGGATATTCACTCAGAAGTCAAATTGGAGGCAAAATTATGAATGAAATGTAAAAAACAGAGGATTAAGAAGTTTAGTCAAAAGATGATTTCCTAAAAAATCTAGAGATAATAGAGTCGGAGGATAGATAAGAGGATAACTTAGTAAGGAGCATAACTTGTAGAAACTTAGAAGTTGTATTAGATGATGTTTATTAAAGAATCTAAGATACTATCAAACTCAGAAGTTAACTCAGAGGTTGAACTTGTTATGAGCTTTAACACTGATCGATTCAAAGAGTAGCTTAGAAGCTTGTTTAGTTAAATACTGCAATAGTATCTTAACTTAGGGAATAACTTAGAAGGTAACCAAGGTAAAATAAACTTATATCACCATTTTAAATTTCCAATACTTAAGACATAGGATAATAAACTAATGACTAACTAACTTAATTCTTATATAGATTGGTAAATTAACAATATTTCATAATTTATATGCAAAATAAAGTATTACATCAATATAAACATCGACAGGTCACCAGTGAGGATAAGTTAGCAAACTTAGTTAATGAGCAATTGAGTTACAAATAAGTGGATATTTGTGTGTACTTTGAGTAAACTTATGTCTACTCTTAACTTTGTGTGTTCTATGATGTTTTGGCTTAGCTGAACTTGATCTTAAGTTGATGTGCTGTTTGATGAACCATATGGAGCTACCTGTTATAATTGTTGATGATTAAGTAATGACACGATATTAAGCTTGATTGTTATATTGATCCTGATGAATGCATATATGACATTTGCTGGGCTTTGTGTTATCTTGGAAAAGAACCTAAGGACTAACTCTATCTCCTAAGGTGATCACTTAAGTGAATATGATACTTAGGTCTTAGAACTGACAAAACTACAAAATAAAGGTTGGGTAATACGAGATGAATATGTTTGCTTAGATTTGTTGGGTTTTGCTTGATGTACGCTTTAATGCATTCATGACATGGCACGAAAAGGACTTACAGGTCAACGTTTCTAAAAATTGAGATTTTGCTAGGTTGGTTTTCATACGAAAAGCTAAGTTTATCAAGTGAACTACTTGATTTATAAAAGCTGGTTTTCAAGCATATAGAGACTATACTGTTTGTGCTAGGCTAGCTATATGCTGGATTTTTCAACCACTCTATGTGATTATTGCTAACTTGCTAGGTTTTGGCAACCATGTATTGCTTTTCTAAGTTCTTGGATATGTTATCCAAATGCCTGGTTTGAGTCGATTGAACTAGATGAGTTGCTAGGCTGAGTTAGGATATCGGTACTGATGCATATCATGTGTATTAGCATGATATAAGCTTGTTACATTTACATTGATTGCTTGGCTAGGAAACTATAAGATAATGTAATTGGACTAACTACTTGAATGATGTATATGTTTTGTTATACTTGTTGTTGTGTGTTTATCCACTCTTACTCAACTCATAATAGTTGAGGGGATAAGTTTCTCTTATCCTCTGGTTATGGATGAATAGATAAAATAATGTATCAAAGTGATAAGGAGACTTCACAACTCTAGTTGAAGATGGGCTCTTAAGAGAAGCCATTGACTACACAATATGGCTTGAGTACATGAAGATAGCTTTTCAGGAAAACAGTAGGTGTTACTTCATTAAAGGTTTAGTATGGTTGTGGTAATCCAAAAACATGTATTCGTAAAAGAGTTACCATGTTGTACAAAAGTGTGTAAGTGTGTAACTGTGATACTTTGAGTATGGCTCACTAATGTAGAAGCTTTTGCTGTTGTTTGTTATATTGAATGAGAAATTATTTCAAAGTAGTTGTTTATGGAATATAAGAGCAAGTTAGATATAAGTTCTACCTTATCCTTAATTTAAAGATAGTAGTAATGAAATATCTTTAAGTACCAAGAGTTTAAGGAAAAATTTTGAAGTAAATACTTAGAAAGCTAGGTATTACAGCTTGCCTCTTGTCTATTGATCTCTCATTCTTGTTTAAGGTCATGATGATAGGAGCATCTTTCATGATTTCTGAAATCTTCTTGAAGCACTAGTTTTAAGCTTAGGGCAAATGACCATTCATGCCCTTAGGGAAATATTCAATTGTTCTTTAACTTTCCACTTAGGGAAATAGTTATCATTACTTGCAATATTTAGTCCAAGAGGACATCCTTACACTCTCACAGGCTTATATTTATTTTTGCCATCAATTCTAAAAATTGTAGTCCATCTTGTAAGTGATGCACTTAGTCAATTAGTTAGGTCTTTTTTGGGCATACAATACAAGACTCTTGGTTAATAGCTTAAGCAAATGGATATTAAAGTCTTGTGGCCAATTTTGAGAAAATCTTCACTCATTCAATCCAGGGTTTACAACTCAAGAACTTTAGGAAAAAAACTAAACATGAGCTTGCCTAGTTTCATGAGCAATTATTATTCGAGATAAATTCATTTCTTTAGTCAAAAGAGCTTCATTAGAGGTGGTGAAGTGGGTAGGATCATGGAACTAGGGTTTCATGATTTAGTCTTAAGAATCTCATGTGTTTAACCTTTGAATACCTTTGAAAACTCATAGGTTTTCATCTTGAGATTTCATCACATATCTAGACCTTAGGCTTATTGGCAATCTAGGCTCAGCTTGGTACATGATCATTTTGCTCATTTTCATTGTTTTTCTCTTCTTCTTCTTTTTTTTTTGTTTATTCTTTCTTCTTCTTCTTCTTTTTTTGTTTTTCTTTCGTCTTCTTTTTTTTTTTTCAAGGTGATTACTCTTCATATTTTTTGAGTTCTCATTTGAAGAGATTTGAAGCTTTAGAACCATAAGTTTAAGGTATATGAGCTTTGGGTGAAGTTGTATGACTTTGGAATGTTTAGGAAAAACCAATGGGCTTGAAATGTTTAAAAAGTGTATGAGTTTAAAGTGTTGGAAAAAATTAATGGTCTCAAGATGAGTTGACTTAGGTGAAGTATATGTAGATCAATGCTCTCCTTAATTCCAAAGAAATAAAATTATTTGTGACAAGTAGTTTTCATGAATTAATGCAATTAAGGCAAACACAAGTTAATCTATCCCCTTTTCTCCAAATTAATGACCTTAACCTTTTAATTTCCCTAATGTAGGCTGGTTCTTAACAAAGCTAATTTTTTGAAAAATCTCTAGAAAGCTCAAATGGGTTTGTAAGGGATAACTATGTTTAGAGATGGTGAAGTGAATGTCTAACTTCATTTTGACATGTATACTAAGTTCAAGACGGACCTCCTTTAAGGAATGAGCTCAAGTACTCATATCGTAACACTTAACTCTCACGTGTGTTTAGGATTGATGTTTAAGATATGGTTTGCCCCTTTTCCTCCTAAACTTTTTAAATAATGAGTTGCCTTTCCCTAGATAGAAAGTGGTTGTTTAACTAGACTTGATCATTAATTAGAATTGCCCCAAGCTCAATTGGAGGATTTGTTTGAAATAATGCTACATTTATTACCTTATGCTCAAGCTCATTGGGCTTACAATAGGATAATTCATAGTGGAGATGAGCTTTATGTTTAGCTTCAGGGTTAGAATGGGTGGTTAAGTTTTGTAGAGTGAGCAAATATCATGTTTAGGGCCTCTTAGGCTTGGAAAGAGTCGGTGGGGGAGGGCAAAACTTTAAGTGAAGTTAATACACCATGTATTTGGGTTCTCTTTAGCTTAAAGTGGGTTGAAATAGGTGAGAAGCCCTAGTGTTTATGTTTAGGCTTTCATGTCTTGGGCCTTTGCAAAGGTTTAGCAGTATGCTTCTTGAGTTTTTTGGTTTAGACATAGGTGGATGGGTCTCATCTCCACTACCTTTTAGGATTATGCCCCTTAGTATTGGGTTTTAACCTATGGGCTACCGATGACTCCAAGCTTAGAATGAGTAACTACTGAACCTTGGGCAAGGTTGGCCTGCTTAAGTTCAATCTTCAAGAGCTTTACGAAATTCCTACTTATTAGCAATGGCCCTTTTTTTATTTTTATTTTTTGGAAATTTCTCTTTTTTTTTTTATAAAATTTTTGGAAAACCCTTATTGATGAGAGTCAAAAGACAACTTATGTTATAGACATAAAAGATAACTAACATCATCTAAGGAATGGAATAAGTTTGTTGTAAATGTAGGATCATAAAGATATAATTGTAAAGATAATAAGGATAATGAGATTGATTAATAATGAATTAAGCAATTATTTTGCAAGATGTGACACTAGAAAGGGATAACCTAATGGTGACAGTTAAAGAGAAACAATCATTTATAAATCATACAATTTTCTTTTTTCAATTTTGAAAACTTCTCTTTTTAGAAACCTTATTGAAAATTAGTGCTTATTTTATTTTACAAACAACCTAATACTAACATTGACAAATCTAATTGAATTTATTGCATATTAAAAGTTGAAGATGGTGGGAACAATGAGAATAACAACTGAGGAAAAAAAATTATATTATAAAGATGATATAGAGAGGTGGAAATTTTAGTTTTGAGAAAACTTATTAGAAGATGACAACATAGAAGAAAACAATTTAAGGGTGACGACTCATGAAGAAAATGTCACGCTCCGAAGCGGCAGAGTCGTAACAGCCCCGCCGTGTAAACCACCCTAAGATAGAAGTTGGCCTCACAACCGCTATCCTAGACCTGATCTACACAAGGCGTCCACAACTAACCCGCTTTGAAGTAGACAATTTGTAATTTAAATAAATCATTTACCTATAAAAGTGAGGAATTATATATATATGTTATCATTCAATTATTGCAGTTAAAGTTTACAACATTTCTCTATAGTATATTCCCTAGTTATTACATCACTCGGAAATGAAAAATAATTCTAAAATAAAAACTTAAACCTTAAAATATGTATTTATTTTTCAATATTTTTCCTCACTCCCCAGGATCCAGCAGTTGCCAGCTTCAGAGTAATTGGTTGCCGCTTCTTAGCCAGCACCTGCACGATGTCTATAGGGATGTGAGCAACCACAGCTCAGTAAGTAGGGACGGAGGACTTAAAACTATACCATACACACAACAAGGTTTTCAATCACTTATTAGATGCAATGCATGTGCAAGCAAATGCCATCGCACGACGTTGTCCGGCCCGTCGTGAGATTAGAGAAATTGCGCCCGCTCTAATCCGGGTTGAGGAGTTACCGTTAATGCAACAGCTCACGACCAAACCCAGGCTTGTGTAATGGAGACCTTGCTCCTCCCGTGACTACCTTTGAACCACTGTCTTCACCCCCGCCGCAACCTCCTCTCCTGTCACTTAGTTCGACTGAGGATGAAGAAGGGACCATTTTGCAATCCTGCGCTATCCCTTCCGAAGGGGTCGGTATTTGGCCGGAGAGTCCTAAATCCCCTAACGGGTTGCCATGCATGTTCGATTATGATTACTGGTCGTATATTTAATTAAGTCCAGTTTAGGGTGATCGATCATTTCATACAATTCATATAATATGTGCAGAGCAACAAACAGAATCATGGCATCACCCATAATCAAGCACATGCATACATTCAACTATCTAACAAGCACAACCAAGCATAATCTTAAGCCTCCCAAAATACAGCATCGTATTAATCCCAACTTACCTCGACTCCTCGCTCGCTCACTCGAGGTCCGATTTGCTCAGGCCATCGCTGGTTATCCCTATAACACGAACGTGGTTTCAGCTTTTCATATAACCGTTATAGGTTCGTTTTATCCTATAATGCTTATTGTTAGGTTTTGTTTACGGTTTCATATGCCTAATTATCTAGGTATTAAGTCTTTTATAATTATTCTAGGTTTAGGTTTAGGTTTGGGTTCGGTCTCGGTTTCCGCATCAATTTCCAAATTAGATTTTGGTTCGATTTTTAAATCCTAAACATGCTCGAATCCTAATGTGAAATTAATTACATTAAGCTCGAGTTTCCAAATATCTTATTGGGTCTTAATTTAGTATTCTAGCTATTTGGTACACGCTAGTCCTAATTAGGGTATCGGATTTATCCCCGATGTGAGAAAATCTTACTTTTTATATAATTACCTAAAATTCAATCTTAATTCAGATTTAATATTATTCTGATTTTTACTCTAATATTATCTAAATAACCCTAATTTTTCCATATTTATTAATTTACAATTTCACATATTACTAATTTCTTATATTACTTACCGAATTTCCTTAATTAACTATACTTAGTACCTAAATGCTAGGATTAGGGTTCCACTGCAGAGATTAACTTCTTTAAACATCTAATTAAGATCCAAATCAGTAATTAACATCCTAATCACCTAATTAACTCTAAATTACCCAATTTTTCCATCATTTTAGGGCTAAAAATTAACTTAAAAATTTCGAAAATTAATTTTTAAAAAATGGCTTCATAGCACTGTTCTATGTCACATGAGCATCCTACAGAAAAATTTTGAGCCCCAAACTACATCCCTAAGCCTATTTAATTTCCGGTTTAA
Source organism: Lumnitzera littorea (assembly GCA_024138015.1). NCBI lineage: Eukaryota > Viridiplantae > Streptophyta > Magnoliopsida > Myrtales > Combretaceae > Lumnitzera > Lumnitzera littorea. Next base: position 93,940,655 of record JAMXBB010000009.1, on the reverse strand, counting down.
TCATGCTCGGTTTTGAACAATTTGTTAAGGACCCTATATTTCCAGACATAATTAAACTAAATCAACATTTTTCCTTAAATCTACATACAATAAAACCTTAGAATAACAAGTTTCATAATTTTCTAGGCAAAATAACTAATTTTACAAAATTATACAAGAATCGGGCTGGAATTTGGACTCACCGGTTCAGGTGGCTCCGGCCACCGCGGGCCACCGTGGCCTTGTCGGCCGGCCTGGGCGCTGCCACCACCGTGTGGTGGTGGTGGCCGTCCACTCCCAGCTCCTCGTTTGGTGTGGGTTCCTTTTAAAACCCCTAACTGCACAGTTTTTCTTATTTTTTTTATTTTTCTGGATTTTCTCTCGAATTTTCGACTCTCTCTAATTTTCTCTGATTTTTATCTGTCCAAATGAGCTTCTGAATTTTTCTTGCTATTTATAGACGAATTTTGTAATTATTATGCATTAATTTGATGGGATTTTGCCCCATTTCCTTGATTTTAGGCTTTTTGTTTGTCAAATTCCTATTGGTTATTTTTTTCTTTTTCTGTCACGACCTAATCTTGCATCAGCTTATCCTCTTCTGATTTTTTCTGATTTTTTTATAATTATTTTGTATTTTTCTTTAATTATTTACTTAGTTTTCGGCCAGTTTTAGTAATTACGTGTATTTTTATCTACACGTAAATACATGTAGGGTACACGTGAACATTCCTAAATATTATTTTGGTCATTCTAAAATTTTTAGTATACATATAATCTATCTCTAATAATTTTTCAGTTATTATATTACACTTTTTGCCTTTTCGGTAATTAGCAGTTATTATGCTTAAAATTTGAAAATTTTATAGTCTCCTATTTTACTATTTATTTTCTTAAATTTAAGTTTACGGGGTCATTTTTACTAATATTTCTCTCAATAGTTTATAATTTGGGTGTGATCGGATCCTTTAGCCGATCGCCCTAAACCTTGGATTCTAAATTCAATCTTACGGTTACTTGGCTGAACTTTGGGGCTTACAGAAAACTCTATTGGAACTATGACAATTGATAAGTGTAAATTCTATATATTTGATCTCAACTTTATGCTATACTAATGTGTATATTTTTATACTTTTGATAGGAAAAAGTATAGATTTGAAAAATACATATGAAAGATACTTTTATGTGCAAGGCTTAAGTAGAAATCGGATTGAAAAATCATCTCAAAGTGCAAACTCATGCATGGCTATATTTCATCAGCTCAGCCCGTTAACTTCATGAGCCCATGCATAAGTGAACTTCAAGCCCACTTACTGATGAAGTGTTTGGTCTGTAAAATTTTCAAGCACTCTAATCCATCATGTTCGTAATGTTTAGGTCCACACGCGGAAGAGCAACCTACGGTTATAGAAAAAGGAAATAAAGAAGCCCAATGTTCCAATGTAATGCTCAGAGAGTTGTCCGTCCACTTCATGCGAGAGCAAAGCCAACATAAAATTCATGTTAGGAGCCCATCTATTGAAAAGTAAATCACATGCGCAATTGGATTTTTTATTAAAAAAAGAAAAAGAAAAAAGGGAATAAAAAAAGAAAGTCGTCATGTGAAGGAAAGATATACAAATCAATTTCTGTAACTAAAAAGGACAATTCTTTTAGCTTTTCAAAGAATTTAGGTTTTATATTTTAGGAGCTTCCATTGCTGCGGGGAGATGGAAGGTTTGGTTTTTCTTCCGGTTTTTCCATAGACGCAGAAGTTGAAGACAAATTTCTAGAGTTGATAACAAGGATACAAAAGATTCAAGAAAACATTTGAAAATTAGATTTGCACTTTAAGAATCATAATTGGGTTTTTTAATCCTTTTTGCTCTCAAGATTTATCACGTTTCTTGAATTCTTTTGTGTAATTTTTATTTTTGCTATGAATTAAATTAGATTTAATGAGATTTTGACATGGTTTGATGATTTAATTAATGCATGACTTTATTATATGTTATTATTTAATTCATTGGATTTTTAATTATTCAATTTCATAATTTGTGATTTTATTGTCTGGCTAACAATATTTTTGTGAATAAAGTTTAAAAAACTTAAAAAGGAATGGATGGTTCATATGAATTTGGACTAAAATTGATTTAATTGTTAATATAGACATATGTGCTTTAGATTAATTTTAGGATTCACGTTCATAATGCGATGAATATTAATTTTTATGAAATAGAAATATGGAGGAATCTCGATATTAATTAGGATAGTAAATTTTAATTTTGTGAGAGAAAATTTACTACATAATAGGGGATTATAGATAAACTACTTGAAATGGATATTTTTGATAGAATTAGGACAATATCAACTTGAAAGGGAAGTGAGCTATTGTGAATTTAATTAAATACCAATTAATTAATTTGATCATATTTTACGAATATATGTTAATTTATCAGATGATGGCTTTGTTGAGATCCGATATTATTATTAGTGAATTCTTTCCTCGTGACATTAGTAGTTTATTTTTATTAGATAATTTACATTTGTAGTCAATTAGTTTATTTTATTTTAATTTGTTTCATCATTTCATTTCAAGAAAAGAATTGAAATAATTTAATACTTAATTTCTAGTCCCTGAGAATAATATAATATGACTAATTATTTTTACTACAGTATACAACCTAATTCACTTGCTTGAGTATTTTTTATTGAAAAATTATTTTTAAAAAGAAACCGTATACATCAACAACCTAATGGATAAATATATTTTACTATAAAGGTGATAAAGGATGAAAACTTAGATATTTACATGATTGATGGCTTCAAAGTGACAAACAATTATGAGATGAAAGCCTAAGAGTCAAAATCTTTCATTCCTTTTTTTTTTTTCATTTTTTGTTTTATATTTTGTATTTTGTTATATCCTATGATATAGTAGACATAAGGCTTTGCACTAGAAAACCAACTAAGGTCGAACTATCATAAAACTCGTATTTGCTATAAGAATACATTTTTTTTTCCTTTTTCCTTTTGAAATTTGTTGGAAGATATTGAGAAAAAAAATTACTAGTTCCATAATAGTCTTTACCTTAGGTAATTTCCATATCTGCATGCCCTAAAAAGAAATTCACAAGCTAATACTAAGGTTTTTTTTTAAATATATATACATTATAGCATAAGCTCTTAAGTAACAAAAAATCTTAAATAAAAATAATCACAAACAGAGCATAAATACATGAATGATATACATAATAAAACGTACGGATGCAAATGCAAAGATTAGCAACTAAATAATAGTGCAGCAATTTTTTTATCATAAAAAAAAAAAATCTTAGGAATTGTAACTTTATTAAAATTTCATCATTGCATCCATTAAATTAGAAACAAATTGAAACCTTATGAGAATACTATACAAAAAGAAATTGATTACATGAAAACTTATAAAAAAATATATATACATAAAAATATAGTTTATCCTTTTTTATTGCATGATGAGGATACATGAAAATAATTTACAATGATTATGATATAAAGAAAAATTAATAAAGTTACAATACTTTATTGTATTATTTTTGAAAAAAAATATTGCACTATTATTTATTTGCTAGTCTATCGTTATAAATGCAATAAGCGGGCTCTATATGTCCTTAAGCTTTATGGCCTCAAACATTTTAAGAGAAATGAGTCATGGGCGACATCAAAGCAAGAGTGGGCTTGTTTATCACTCATAGGCTGGGGTAAAGACCCTTATGACTTAAGAGTTACACAATAATAGCCTGTCTTGGTTTTCTAAGATGGTCTAGGCTCGGTCACATCTAAACATATGTTTAAAAAACAAATTTCCCCTTAAAGCCCCAAAAAGATTGGACTCATTAAGCTTTTTTCTTTTTTAAGCTTACGCCATTAAAAACTCAATCAGTATAGCTATTTACATAAATATACAAATAAAAAGTAAAAAACAAGGCCCCATTAATTAATTTTCTAAAATTTATACATGGCTAACCCACTAAGCATCTTAGGTAGAGTCGCTAACTTTGTTAAGCTCTATTTTGATTTTTCTTAATTTAACTTATATTAAGTTCAACTCATTTAATATAGATTACTCAACATTAAATTAAGGAAAAACTTCTCTCTTTAAAAAATATTTAAAAATATTTTTTTAAAAATTACTTTTAGAGTCACCAACTAGAAAAACTAGTAAAAAGTAAAATTAAGGTTTTTGAGTGGAAAAACCCTAGTTTAAACACTAGTCAAAGAATTTTCTAAAAACTAATTTTCAAAAAACTTTTAACTAGAAAACTCAAATCGGATGCTAACCTATTAAGATAAAAGTCACCATATATGAATTAAAAAAAAAAAAAACTAATTAATGGGTCTTAACTTTTATGATTTTTCTAAAGGACATAAAAACAACAAAAAGCATAGAAATACAAGAAGAATGATATTTTTATCATTTTATATTATGAACTTTCAAAAAAAAAAAAAAAAAACAAAAAGAACAAGACAAAAGGTTTTTCTTCTTTTATAGTTGCCTCAAAGGTACTTATATACCCACTAGTTGAGATCAAACCAATGTAATTTTGTAATTTTTGTAAAACTTTAGTGCGTGGACTAGTTTTATTACTAAAAAAGCACTAAGTTTCCATTTTTCTCCGGTGTACTTTATTTAAAAAAAAAAAGGAAAGGAACCTTAATTTTATTGCTAGATAAAAAAAAAAAAAAGCATAAGGGAGCCTAATTTTAAAAAACCTAAATTAAGATACTTTTTATTTAGAAAAATCTTTTTTTAAAGTGAAAAACTTTTTTCTAAAGAACTTAAAAGACACCTAACCATACTAATATGCAATTATATGTAAGGGTAAGCAAGTAGCCTTACTATGTAGGGTACCTACCTAAACCTTACTCCTTTGGATGGATAAAGAAGGTTATATGATAGGTTTTGAATAGTAATTTTCCAAAACCTACTCTTATAAGGTAGGATATTGGTATAACATTAAGGTACTTTATATCCACCTTAGAACTTGTACTCTAGAGTATATAAGGTTCAACTTTTATGGTACCTGTTCTAATCTATAATAAAATCCTAAGATTACTTGCTCTTGTGTCTACTATCTTATTCCTCTCTCTTATTGTTTTACTTTTCTTAAGTAAAACCTTTTTTTTTTTTAATTTTGCATATAATAATTTTATGATTTGATAAAAAAATATTTTAATGATTTAAAAGGAAAAGATAAAATAAATAATTTAGCATAACTTAACTAAGGGTTGAATGTTTCTAGTTGCAAGGATTATTCTTTATTCTACCTACTAAAATTTTATATTGTTATGATTAGATATATTGCAAATATAAGAATCTTTTAAATATTACTATTTAGTCCATTAATATAGTTATAAGTTTAATATTAATTACATATTTGTACAATATTCGAAATAAGATAAAGTAAAAAAGAAAAATGTTACAAGTTCTACAGAATGTCCTATACCTTATATAATTTATAGGGTATAGAGTGGTTTCCAAGTATTTTAGGATAGGTTCTACATACAAAAGTTTCTAAACAAGTATGATGTACTTATACGATAAGATACAGGTAATGTATCATACTCTACCCATCTTGTATCACTCACCCCCAATTCTATGTATGCAATTTTCATGGAAATATGCAATTTGTGTGAAAAATATGAGTTTTATTGAAAAGATGCAAATTTTTAGAAATAATGCAATTTTTTGTGGAAAATATAAGTTTTCTATGCAAGATATGAAAAAGATATGATTTTTATGGAAGATATGAAAAAGATTGCAATTTTATACCAGATATGATAAAAATTGCAATATTTTGTAAGATTTAGAAAAAAACATGCCATTTGATGTGAGATTTAAAAAAAATGTAATTTTATGCAAGATTTAAAAAATATGCAATTTTATGCAAGATTGGAAAAAATAATATGCAATTCTTATATGAAATGTACAAAAAAATGCAATTTCTATAATAAACATGCTAAGTATCTGATACTCAATAAATTTGTGAAAAATTTCCATGCTAATAACTAATGGGAATTAACACAAAGACCTGTAAAAGACCCACGTTAATAAGGTTTCACACAACTAATCATGCGAACCACATATAAAACACTAATATCATAGACCAATAATATACATATACTAAAACTAAGAAATAAAACAATAACAAAAAGAAATGAAACAAATAAATAAAAAATTACATCTATTGCTAAAAATTGAAAAAAAAAAAAATTGCACAAAGAATAAACTAAGTTAGTAAGGCACTAAAAATAACTTTTAGAATTTTCATAAAATATTAAAACTACCTAAACTAAAAATAAATAAATAAAACAAGAAAATAAATAAATAAAAAACTTACCTACTCTTAGTACATGAGGGTTAGAGCAGGAACTTGGGCAACTTGGCAAGTCGGGTCATAGGTCATGCAGGCTGGACCTTCCTCTTCCTCTTCTTCTTCTTCTTCTTCTTCTTCTTCTCCTTCCTTCCTTCCTTCCTTCCTTTGCTACACCCACTACTCACAACTTTTGATCATCGAATCAAGTGGGAAAATTGACTTTCATGAGAAAGTTATTGGAAAAAGTATGTTTAGGACAAGCACCTCAAGTTGTGGTGGTTTTAAAAAATGGGCAGTAGCAATAATTATTGGGTGTCACAGATAAGGTCGGTTTTGATTGATGTAAGGGGTGATTCCTTAGGTTTTTAAGTATTAGGAATTCATTGGTGATGGTAGTTTTTGATGGGAAGATCATTTTGGTAATGTTTCAATGGTGGTTGCACATGATGACGGGGGTTTGGTTGGTGGTGGAGTTGTATGCTACAGCTAGGTAAGGGGATGCATGGCTTTGGTTGCTAAGAGCATAAGGTTTTATGTAGTGGTGAACTCGCATGGTTATGGGTGTAGGGTGGTGCTTAAGCAAGAGAGAGAGGAATGCATCTTAGAGAAAGAAAGTGGGTATAGGTTGTGATGTATTAGTATTTAGTGGAGCTTGGTGGATGTTTTCATGTTATCAAAGCTCTTACATTTATAATCTTTTAATCTGAATCAAGTTTAGAGCTTGGATAATAAGATTTAGCCGTCCATGAATAATACCTAAAAAATTTGATGTTATCAAATCTTTATTTAATTGTTATTAGTGTAAATCTTTGTAAGATTTAAGTGTTTTGATAATGATTTGGTAGATTTACAACTAATTCCATAAAGAAAAGAGGGGAAAAAATTGTAGCACCTATCTTTAGAAGGAGTCAAAACTGTGACCTTGGCCTTGGACATATTCACTCTTACCAGTTAATTTGTTGTTACTTTCTCAATATTTTGTACATTTCACTTATACTTAAGCTTTATAATCTCGACTCAACTTTAATTTTTATTTTCCAACTTTAGCCTAATGAACTCTAACTTTTTTTAAATTGACCTAAATACATTTAAACGATAAAAAATATACATGCTAAGGATTTTTCACCACAATTTTAATTGAATTAATTTTGAGTCCTATTTTTATTCATCCACTAAGAATTATTCAAAATTTAAACAAAACTTTCTCTCATGGATCTAAATTTCTAATGGACTTTTTTCAAAAGATATTTTCCTCATTAAACGTAATTTTTTCTAAAAGACTCGAAACTTGTTAAACTACATGTACTTTTTATTATTACTTAATCCAACCCAAAACGACTCACTAGTTAGATTCAAACTCTTTTGACACTTTTTATTTTTTAACTTTTCAATTTTTTTTTCCATTTTTCAATTTTTTGTACTTTTTTTTTTTGTATTTTTGTAAACTTAACCAAATGTGAAAAATAAAAAAGAAGGTAAAAATAGGATATCGACATTGGAGTCATGGTGTTTGATCAAGTTTCTAAGCCTTGTCTACTTGTTCAAGTGACTGTATTGATGTCAGGCAAGTTATTTAAAGGAGTTGGCTTATCCGGAGATCCTTTGGAGATGTCGGCGAGTGGAATAACCAAGTTGATTGCTAATGGATCAGTCGGTCATAGGTCTGATTAGGTAGGTCCATAACTTAATCAAGTCAGTGTGGGCTTAAGGGATTATGTCCAAAATATCCTATCAATAAATAAGGTCAGCACTTTTATATGAGCATGTCGTGTTTATATTTTATTTTATGTTGAAACTCGTATATTAGTGTTAGAGACTATAAATAATTAGTTTACAATACAATTGTATTTGTTCATAACATAACTATATTTTCATGTTGTTGTTGTATCGGTTTCATCCTTTCTATTTGAAATTGACTTTCTAATGATATGGAGTTGTAATTATGGTATTGTGTTGTGTTAGAGATCACTAACCTTAATGTTCACTTTTAATTCTTTCTTAATAAAAATAACCAAACTAGAAGCATGAGAAAGGGATGACAAATGAATGAGAAATGGTAATGGTAGTTCTAAACAATCGAGTTGGATCTATTAGGTTTTCTTTTACATATTCTTTCATATTTTTCATTCCATTTTGTTTTATTTTATTTTATTTTTTAGTGAGATATCAAGAAAACTAAATAAAAACCATGTCTGCAAATTGTCAAAAAAAAAAAAAAAATTGCGGACTAGAGATTTCCATCTAGCGATTGGTTAACTATTTTTGATAAATTGCACATCCTATCAGGTTATATGTACTTAGGATTTTCAAATTAGTACACAAAAATGTTTGTTACTTAAAAGCTTTAGTTTGCTCCCAATGCTTAATGGGGGAGTTATTTTAAGCTCACTATGTTTTTGTCGATTCTACTACATCAACATAACCTCTTATTAGAGTCAAAATTATATGGAATATTAGAGCAAAAACAGTTGCCTAAATAAATGAGTCATTGAAATTTGCAACATATGACCAAGTTATGACTCATCAGTACAAACATTGATTTTCCAATAAAATGAGTTAGATTGGATTCTCTCTTCACATTGTTAAAAAGAAAAAAATATTGCATCATATTTGAAGTCACCTAATTCATATAGCTAAATCCTACGGTTTTGTGATAATGATTTATGAATCAAATAAAGGAGTGTCCAAACTAAAACACCTCACTACTTTCGAGTTGATTAATGCAGCTAGTACTTCTTAATGTTATTAGACAAACTAAAGCGGTGAAAAGTTAGTTCTATTAAGTGGAGTTAATTGCTAGTCATTAAGCTCAAATGTGTTAAGTAATTCATTTCGTGTCACAAGCACTTCATACCAAATTGATTGTTTCAATAGCTATATGAGACTCATTTAAGGTTTTTTTGGAGAGAATTACATAATGCATTTACATTTAAAATAAATTCAAATAGGGAATCAATATTTTAAAATATTTAAATATAGGATCAATTTTTTACAAAATGGTTTAAATAAAGGATTAACGTTTTATAAAATAATTCAAACAATTTTATAGAACAATTATCATCAATTCCTTATTTAAATTACTTTGTAAAATATTGATCATATTGATTTGTTATTTAAACTTTTTAAATCATTAATCTTCTATTTAAATTTATTCTCAAATATTAATCTCTTTTATTGTAATTCTTTCGATTTTTTTTTTCTCTTATAGTAGGTGATCAACCTTATTCTGTCTCTGTATCTTGTGCATTGCATCGATTATACTTTTACTTATCCCTTTCCTTTCTTAATCATTGTGTCTCCTAATTAAAATTTTTTATGTGACCATTTTTGATGTTATACTAAATCAACACCACATTTTTGAGAAAGGAAAAGTGGTGATCTCTTTTAAAAATTTTCAAACTTTTTGGCCCTTGAGCTGCCACAAAAAGCCTTACTTGTGATAGAGGGGTACAGTTTGCCAATTTAAAAAATTAAGGGTATTCTTATGACTTAAAATTTCTCCAGAAGTTATCAATATAATTTGCCCTAAAATTTAAGGTTAACTAATTTTCTATTCAAATTATATATTGGCCTTTGAAAGGAAAAAAAAAAAAAAACCATAGTTTCACCTTCTCAAAGCTCTTTCTAATATGTGAGCTTATAGATGATGTCTCCTAAAACCCTTTATTGATGATGAAAATCTAAAGATTTGCTTTTTTAGAGTTATCGAGAGGTAAAGCTATAATTTTTGGTGTTTGAGAAGTGTAATTGGTGCATTTCAAGGGTTATGATATAGTTGCTACCTTTGTTTTATATTCAATAAATTTATAATTTTTTTTTCTATTTATATAAGTTACAGTTACGAAAGAATCAAGTCAAGTTGCTATAGTTTTGAGCTCTACCTCTAAATGAAGCTCAAGCTTAAGCTTGATCAAGTCTAGAGTTTAGATTCATGCTTAGTTCAAAGTAGCATTAGACAAGCTTAAGATCGAATTGATTATGTAGAAACAGAATTCCTTTAAAAAAGATATTTTTATCTTATTAAAATGATAAAATTTTCACACTTAACTTGTATTGGCGAGTTATTTAAGCTAAACATTTTGCAGTTTTAGCTTGTTGGATTATTGTCTAGTTAAGCTTAAGTAGATATTGAGCTAAACCTAAGTAGCTTACGTGTAGATTTATCTCATTTATGCCCTTAATGTGAAGTAAATGGACATACAACCACAATAAAGAGATCAAGTATTATAGGTCAAAGATTGAGACTATCATAAGATCTAGAAAATTTTTCAATTTCCCCTTCTTAGTTTGCTAGAATCTAATCACCTTATTTAAAGTAGAGAATGAGCTTAGATAGCAATTAGCATTAGCTCTAAAGATAGTATTCTTCTTGTTCGTAACGGGATCTAATGTTATTGATAGTTGTGATCAAACTAAATTCATTTCTCCTGCTATGTAATACAATATGTGCTGATTGTATATGCTAGGCTAGTATCATATTTAGATGAGCCTAATAAGAACTTAGCTTATAACTTGTTTGCCACTTATCCATGGCTTAGCCTACGAGTTGAACATGGTATGCTAATGATTTGTATATGACATTATCCCTTGTAAAGTCTTGTATTTAAAGGATCTATAATAGATTTAGAGATATTGGCATCGAACGTGGCAGCTTTTAAAACTAGTTAGATGGAGTCAAAGGTGATAGTTTTCAATTGAGGTTATATTATTATATATATATGTATACCCATATATATATATGTATATATTCTCTATGTGCATGAGTACCCCTATGTTGATTGTAAGCTTAAACAAAGATAATCAAAATAACTATATGTTTATCTATTTTATTAAATACTTGTTCATTCATATTATATGGAATGTGCATGTGTGTTTAGTATTATGTACTGGGTTTGTGCTTTTTTCTTTAATATTTTCCTTTTAGCCATCGGTAGTTTCAATAAGATGGTTATAGATACTGTTATTATTATCATAATGTTGGGGTGTAGCCATGATACTTTTACTACTATGATGATGACTAGCAATATTAAAATCTTTAATAATTGTTAAATTGATGAATGGTAAATGATGTAATTGAGGAGATAGACTACGTTTATGAGTCTGATTTAATAGACTGTTGCTGGTAGATCAAAAGTTAGGACATGGCCAACATTTATCTATATTAATATTATGGCTGAAATGACTCATCTATAAATCATTAAGTTACATTTTGGTTACTTAATGTTATTGTAGTTGATGGATTTTTTTGGAGGGTTGTGATGCTCTATGTCTAAGATGTTTCAGGAATGTAGGTAAGGCAAAGTCAAGATCTAATACGAAGTCAAGCAGTGGAGATCATGAATAAAACCAATATTCTCAATCTGGATATTTTTATGTATTTCTTCGTGAATTTTCTTACAAATATATCATACTCTCTCGATAAGTTTGTTGTATACCTAATGACACACTTGGTTAAGGCATAGACTAGGGTAGTAATAGAATTAAAATTTCTTAAAAATAGAATAGAGAAACAATAGCTATTCCTTATAGTTATTTTAAGTTTTACAAAAAGATATGAAAACAATCATGCAAAAATTAAAGAATAGTTTTTCCCTTAATCCTATAAAGGGATTGCAAAATTCTTATTTTTCAATGATAGTGATTCCGTAAAATAGACATTCCACAAATCAAACTTAAAAATAGATCTATAGGTAAATAATAGTTATTATATGATACCTTTATAAATTCATTTAAATATGCCAAAAAGTGCATGCGTGAAAGGATCACACTTACAATGCAGCATGTGCTACTACTACTCCATTATGTTATGATGTATTGATGATATGTAGATTTACGAGATAGTTAATATAATCCAGTAATTAAAGGAATGACGTATACGTAATTTTGTTTAGTGCAACCTACTAGATATAACCCAGAACTAGGCATCATTTATCAAATTGGCCTACATCTGGCCCTAGGCCCAAGCCCAACTTCACCGCCTCGCCCAAACCCATCATATTTTGGTCGGTTGTTGCATTGTCGACATTAGAAGGAACATAATACCTGACCACAACGTTTACTCGAATCTCAGGAAGGGGGAAGCCTAAAGCAGAGCTCTGTTTTAGAGCTACTGTTACGTTTGATTAACAAGACAAACAATATAAAATTTTTGTTACTGTTAAATAAAGAAATGCAATTGTTTCTCAAGACTAATGGAATAACCGTTCCTAAATAATTTTCTTCTTACATATTTTTTATATTTTATCCACTTCAAGTGATGATTTAAGATAAAGACAATTACGATATTTTTTATATTTTTATTAATATTATTTTGAGTATAACAAGACAAGTAATAACTACTGTTTTCTTATTGCATTTTCTTAGCAATTGCAATTTTATTCCGTAACTGTTACATTAGGTTAACCAAACATACTACATAAGTACATATATGCTTAGCTATCTCTATACAAATATTCATTGATGAAAGCAAATCAAATCAAATTATGTAACTGTCATGCCATGCATCAAACTATACAAAATGTTTGTTTGTATCAAACCAAATCACATGCAAATTAAAACAAGAGCTTTCTAAATTGGGTGGACAGCTCTTGATAACACTTTCTGTGCCATCTATTTCGATTTTACCAGTTTATTTTAATTTAAATTTACACATCTAAACTACCCTGACGTTGAAAGTTTAAAGCTTACAACGCTTGATGTAATTTTCATTTTCTGTAGAGTATTTGCATTTTCTTAAAATAGTTGATGAAAATGAGCAGCAAAAATTCAATCTAAAACGCAAGTAGAGAAAGTTATGCCAAATAAGTCCACTGAGAAAGAATATAAAAACGAAAAGATACCCAAAAAAAGCAAAAGGAAATGTGGAAGAACCATTTCACAAACTATAGCAAACTGTCTTAAAGAGCTTACTTCGTACGTCCAAACCGTTCGAACCCTTAGGGTTCAAAATGAAGTTGTCAACTAGATTGCACCGTGCTTATACCTGCTCCCTCTATGTTCTTGTTAGGAAGTTATGCCATTTCAAACACAAATTTGTCTAATTGTCGGATAGTCATCAAGCCACACAATGCTTATCTGAGATGGTTAAAGACACATTTAATGTATTTAATACCTAATGAACATAATATTTACACATTATTATATTTATGATCTAATGATTAGAAGAGAATCAATAGATTCTTTTATTTAAAAGATACTCCCATAAAATATTTTCTATCAATCTTAAGTTAGTTTTTATTTTAATTTGTTAGATAGATCGAATGATTTTTTTTTTTTTTTTGTAAGCACTTATAAAATCATCTAAGATTTGGAAACAAATTTTACTGCAAACTAAACCCAACAGGACATCAATATACAGTGAATCTAACATGGACCTACGAACTAAATAAGATAAAACAAGGAAAATCTCTAAAAATCTCTAAGAAATTAAAAGGGCGCTGAAAGGACGTGCTTTATCCTTGACATGGGAAGACAATTTTTTCTCCTTTTGTTGTCCCCAAACTCTTCCCCATCCGGATCTGCGATTGTGAAGGATGCAGCCCTTTTCTTTTCCACGTCGTCCATGGGTTTCAGTCCCTGCACCATTATATATCCCTCTACAGACCTTTTACAACATGTTAATCTTAGAAAAACTATTTGCCTTTTTAAGAGGTGATCGAAATATTTGTTAACATTTTCTCTATTGTATTATATAGATATCGCATATGTATGCGATAGAACATGCAAGGAGACCGTTTTTATCTTCACTCAATGTGGATTTTAACAATATTACACTCCGAGAAAAGCATTCAATCCTCAAATATGTTAAAAATGTAATTTCAAATGCTATTTTACCAGTCGATCTCTCATAAAAAGATAATAACATTAGCAAACATTGAAACGAATTGCAGAGAAAACTACGAGAAGCTAAAAGAAAGAATTTAAAATAAGAATAATACAAAAAATATACTTTTGAGATTCAATTTCACCACCTTATCTTTTATAGAATGAGAAAATAATAAGAAAAAATTTATGATGCTAGAATATTACATAATAAATCGATATTAGCTATGAACTCATGGAGCATAGCTGAAAGGGTCTATTGATTACTGAATAACTTGGTTATTAACTAACTACTATTGAGCTAAAATATTAAATATGTATATATATATATATATATATTATATAGATATATTTTTATATACGTATGAATGTATATAAACATATTCTATTTGAATTCTTGATTTGTCAAGAATATTATCTTGGCTTTTATTTTTCCATTATTATTTTCCAGAAGGCAAGATTGTTGGGTCAGACCTTGGACGAGGAGAAAGAAATTAGATGAGAATATTATGTCTAAAGAAGTAGACAAGTAGAAAATAATTTCTGAATTTGCATCCCACTCCCAAGGAAGAAAAGAAATAAGTACATCTCCCTCTCTATATGTACATATATATTATGTATATATATCTCTATATATTTCAAGATATATAAGGTATTTTATTTTCATTTTATTTTATACTTGTGCTTATTCTGATTGCTGCAAGCAACTTTACATATTTAGGAAGATTACCTAAGGGGGCAGATTTATTTATGGGAAAAGAATACCTGATGTAAGCAATATGGTACATAAATAAACAAATTTATTTTGAAAAATTCTATGGTATTGTTGTTTAAAAATGACTATACGGTAGAATCATTATTGAGTTATAATAAATCATTTTGTTTACAGTAAATAAAACCCATTTACATTAAAAATGAAATTGTCCACAATTTCCTGAAAAATCTATTGACTATTAACAAGTTAATTTTATTTTCAATGGATCTGATTTACTCTAAATGATTACATCATACAAGCACTTTTGAGCCATAGAATCCCCATGCCGTTTCTCATTGTTTTAACACGCACTAATTATTTTGTAAAGAGTAATTTATATATGTAATTTCCCGTATTACTTCATCACTTCATTTTTTTTTTCCCAACTTCATCTATTACTTCAAAGAAGATAATATCTCAATTCTTAAAGGAGATTGTAAGCTCCGTAAATCATTTTAACTTCATATAATTGATCTTATTATTTTATAATATCGGATATTTTAGGTAAAATTATTCCGCAATAACATTTAAAACTTCATATTCTCCTTATTGTTGTGAATTTATCTCAAGTTCATAATTGTTCGTGAAAATTTCGCATTGTATAATGGTAGTCCGTGAATTGTCTCAAAGTTCGTAAAATTTTCAATAATATTGTAAAACGTCATTCGTAGTTATATATTGCATATTTACTAGAACGAACCACGAAAAAACGCAGCAAAGTTAGATTTAAATTACCGCGGTAAAGATTCTGAAGGCCTCTTCGAAACTCCTTGAATTTGCCACGTAAGAAGCCGCTTCCTACAAGTTCGTCATAATAATTTAAAGACAAGCTTGCTCATCAGCTAAAAATAGGCCAAGCCATGCTACCGAAACATGAGCGTCGAAGATGTGAAGAAAACTAAAAGATATAAGTTAATAATAAAAAGGCATGTAAAATAACCTAGCATGAAAAAACCAAGTGCATAAAATGAAATCCGAGGATGTTTGCTGCCCCAGAACGCTGTATTGATGGTGTCCTACCATTCTTAACTAAACATTTAAGCACATTATACAAACAAATTACAACAATTATTTATTATTATCACTACATAGATATCTGATATTGTGATTAGTCAGAATACTACTGTTTGATAGCGTTTTGGAGATAGAAAATACCGATCCATTATATATAGCAGGGCAAACAATAATTATCAGGGGATACTCCGTGGATTTACCCTTGCACAGTGGATTTGATCAACTCTAAGGGTCCTGGGCTCTCCTTCGATAGATGATTGCCTTTCCATCCCTAACATTAAGGTTTCTGCTTCCATATTTATTACGTTAAAAACAAAAAGAGTTCAGGATACGAATAAGATTGTAGTATACAGATGTAATATTGAATTCAAGTGCTAGTGCGGGCAAAAGGCGGCTTACGAGTATATATATACAACCATAGGTCATGCGGATCCCATATATGTAGCGTAACGTGGCTAGTATACAAGGCAGGTATTTTGATACGTGGCATGTCTTTCCGCTGTTTGATTGTACACGTGGCACTTTGGATGTCCTTGTCATATATTCCAGATGTTGGGGTTTACGCACTTCACCTAGCAATCTCATTATTTATATACATACATATATATATATATATAGAGAGAGAGAGAGAGAGAGAGAGCATAAAACGCACCACATTGTAATGTTTCGTGTGTCTCCTAAATAACTTGTCTACTCGAAAATCGTACAACATACTACCATAAGTTCAGCACGGGCTTTAGTCTAGAGAAAAAAAGCTGGTAGACAAGAGATCCATCTATTTTTTGTAGTACTCTTTGGTTCACTTTGTCAATCAAGAGTATTATCTTAATCTAGAGCCTCCGATTTCATACCCCATGAATTAACTCCCCTTTATTCTTTATTTATTTTCCCTCCTCCACACATTTGGCTTTAATTGTATAGTATCCCATAATTTGGCTTTAATAATCTATGATATAAATTACAATTGTACATATTTCTCATTTGCTATCAAGTCATTAGTATGATTAAAATACAAAATTTATTTATTTATTGACATGTATGTATATGGGAACATTGCTATTATTATCAAATATTACAATATTGAAAATAAATATGATGATAATAATACCTATACACGAAAATCATTATGAAATAACATAACAAAATTATTAAAATGCAGAAGTTGTGGCGTTGTTATTAATGTTGATATTTTTCATAGATTATAAAGATAGATAAGTAGCTCTATAACACATATTATAATATTTCATTATCGTACAATTTTCCTAGCAATCCTAACTTATTAAAACAGGTAATTGGAATAGTTAAGTTGATAAAAAAGGTCAAGAATTGAAAAGAGATGAAGAAGATGATTACTTCGGTGTGATGCTAATTTCAATATCAATACCATACAATAAAATACATGAAATATTGTTTAATGTATGGAAAATATTCACAGTTGGAAGAAAAGTATTGCAAATTATATTACCATCTCTAATGCTTTTCTATATCTACATATTAGCATTCAATCATCATCTTTGTCTTATATATATATATTATATTTTGCATTCTAATATGCTTCATATCCACCTTTTTTTTTTTCGGTACCTTAGAATTAGTCAAGTCTTTTTTAAGTAATACAGATGTTTAAGAAAGTGTCTAACAAGAAGTAGATCAAGGAGCAAATTAAATATATGGAAAATGGGGTGGATGACTGCTTGCATGCAATTGATATAATGGTGCTGACAAGAAAAAAGAGGTAGTATGATTGTTTATAATACACATTTAAGTACTTTTGATTATTTTCTGTACATTCAACCATAAGCTTTTATGTACAGTAGAGTACAGAAAGTCAATAAATATTTCTTTAAATAGTTATCTTCTTCATCTCTTTTCCATTTGCACCATTTTTTGAACGCCTTTACTAAATCACCTACTGTAATAGTTCATAATTTACAGAAAAATGATACAGCAAGTACTGATTGAAGAGTTGCCGATGTATATGGCAATAAGAGAGCTATAAAGAATTTGTCCAATTTATAAATGCATAAAAAATATTAACAAATGATAAATTTATTAATACATAATATAATTATTTATAACAAAAATATGAATACATGATGCTAATGTGTGTGGTGCAAAATGATGTGTATGCATGCATTTATAGGAAGGATGGTTATGTGTGTATATGTTTCTATATACATGTGTGTATTTATATTATTATGTACGTGTTTGGTTGTGTTTTGAGTGCTTATATGTGTTTTATTTTCTTATTTTTTGCTTTGATAGAAGTACATGTCTGTTTGTTGCATGTTAAAATGACCTGCTTTGTTTTATTCCTTCTAAGGTAAAGTATCAGTGGAACTGCGTACAAGACCTATCGGTTCTATGGGTCCCAGCGTGCAACCTGCCTAGGACTTCTAGATTAGGAAAGTTTAGACTTGAGTAGGGGTTTTCATAATTTGGTTTAGTTCAAGTTGAACCAAATTATAATTAAAATAGTTTGCTTCTCACCCTCAATGAGTGGAGACAATTTTTTTGTTTCAGAGTCGTGAATTGAGTTGCTTTAAATGCAATTCTTTTGTTTGGTTCAATTTGAACTATATTTAAAACACACTTTTCAAGTTAGATAATTGTCATTACCATCTTCAACCAAATATTGATGTTAAAATTGTAGAACATATGCAAGAATTTGAGCTAGATAAAATTATGGCATGGTGAAATTGCATTTTCAGTGATAGTAAAGATGTATGAGTTTACTTAAAAGATGAGAGATAACGATGAAGGAAAAAATGGACTATGGAAATTAAGAGTGAGATGATAAATGACAAGAGAGAAAAAAGTAAAGTAGACTTAAACTGAAATATTGATAGGATTTAAAATTAAAATGTATCACTTACTTTCAATTTTATGATGAAAAACTGTTAAGATTTGGGCTCAAGTTTGGGTTTATCCTAAAAACTCAATCGTAAACCATTTGGAATCTCATGAAAATCAATTATGAATTGAAAATTTGCAAAAAAAAAAAAAAAAAAAAGTATGGATTTTACAATTATACATTTAAGGACCTATATTTATAAGTTTTTCTCATTCTTGGGTCTCGTCAATCAAGCAATAATGGCATTTGACATGGCAATTTGAGATTTTGAAATTGCTACCATAAGTGACCAATTTAGATTGTCATGTCATTTTTTATCTCTCTATTTATATTTTACTCAAAATTTTTATTGGAAACTAAACCAACAAAAAAAAAAAAAAAGGTGGAAATTTAAATGAAAATAAACTCCAACCCCATGTTATTCTCTCATTTATATCTCTGTCCCTTTCTCTTTCATCTGTTTATCATTAAAATAAACCCTAACGCACAATGCATTCAAAATCTAACCTTAATATATTGAAAATAAAATGGAAAGAATTGAACGAGAAAATGTTGTTAATTGCTTTATAGCTAGTTACATTGAGTCAATATCAAAACATAAAATACGAAATTGAAGTGTGCATAATATCGATATTGGGAACAGACCAACATTTAAAATTATTATAACAAGGTTAAACTGCTATATGATAGCATAAACTTTATATATCTATACCCATTATCAAGAATATATATATATATATATATATATATATAATCAATTGCAACAAATATCTTGTGTCTTCACCCATAAACTAGAGATGAATCAAAAAAACATATCCATAATAGCATAAATCACTTCATATGCTTAGTATGTATGATCTATAACTACTTTCATAATGTTCGAGTCTCTGATTTCATATTATATATATTATTAACTAGCTCATCGCATCAGTCTTACTTGCAACATAATTTTCCAACTTTGAAAAATCTACATGACCAAGGACATCTTTGATAACACCTTCCCATATGAAAAATCTATATGACCAAGCATCGTATATGTACCAAGGACATCATAAAATTTTTTCTCTAGGTTATCCTTCGTTTGTGAAGTTTGGAGTGGACATCTTATTTTGCAAAAGCAACAAACTTTTGAGCGAATTTTTTGATCCCAAATGATCTTTAGGTGATACAATAGAGATGAACTCACATTTTCTTTTCCATTTTTCTCTTTCATTCCCCTTATAGAAGTATGATTTTTGTGAAATCAAGATCTATATAAAGGAGCATCCACTAAGTTTAATAGAGAGTGTTATGGAAGGGGTTTCGACTATTGACTATTAAGGGTTGAGTTTTCAGATTCATGATTGTAATTTCACCTATTGGGTTTATTTTTAATTTTGAGGCTAGGTTTGGAAGCATATAATGGTTAGGTTTATTTTTGGATTGGTATTAGACGGAGTAAACACTAAACAGAGAGAGAGACAGAAAAGATAGAAAAGTCAAGTTTTAAATTATAATTTCAGCTTTAATAAAGAAGTTTTTATTTTCCAGCCAAAATTATGATGAAAAAATTTTAGAGAGATAAAAATGGTATGGCAATCTAAGTTGGCAATCCATGTCAACTATTTTAATATTTCAAACTTGCATGTCGAATTCCATTAATGCATAATTAAAGAAACCCTCATTGAGAGTATCTTGTAAATGTAGGCCCTTAAAAGCATGATTGTAAAATCTAAGTCCTCTTTTACAAAAAGGGTACAAACACAAGCCCTTATGCTGCATTTATCCCAATATAGGAATATGGCATTTATTGCTTAGCTCAAATTGGTTCAATTTTGAGTTTGTTTTGGCTTGATTTTATGAATGGACCCCCACCCATGTAAAGAAGCGACCATCTGGATCGATTCCAAGCTTATTTATAGATTGGGAATCAACTTTTACACAAGTCTATATAGTACTACACACAACATCCAATGATATAATAGGGAATTAGCACCGTATAAATTGGAAAAAGAAAAAAAAAAAAAGTTTAGTAAAAGTAAGATGCCATATGAATGGCTTTAGGAAAAATCTAATAAATATTTGATATTTCAACCACAAATGTTAGAACAATTATGATAAATGGTTAAAAATATTGCTATATATTAATATTTTTGACACTTTTACATACCGTACTATATAATTCATGTAGTATGTCTCCCTGAACAAAGCCGCTCTCAAAAAGATTGGATGTACTATCATATTATGGCATTTTATTAAAGAATCTTTTCGATTTTTCACAATAATTCTATAAATATGCAATCTTCTTAAATTAGAAAAGAAACATGGAAGTTTCATAACTGTGCCTGTCCAAACAGAAACATGAGTTATTTGAATTTTTATTCATTACATGAGGTCTCCGTGGACTCGATGCTTGGAAAAGTTAATTAGATGAAAAATTCCAAACCTATAAAATCCCAAAATGCATCGGACATTGTATAAAGCTTAATATTTACGTACTCATTTTAGAATGACTCGTCCAAATTTTCTCTTCGTAATGAGGAGCAAGGGTGTACACCCGTATAAACTCGATTATTGTTTGTGCTTTTCAGAACTCGCTTATACTACATTTTAATGGAGCCATATATGATGCTTTAATGCATCTAGGCTCTACGGAAGCAAAAAGGGCATATATAGATTTGGGGGATTATATAGTGCAGTTATTTAGAAGTGATTATATACTATAGTTACCGATTTATAAGACTCATTAGCAGTAAAATTTCTTGAATTATTTGAATTACTGTAAAAATAAGGTTTATTAATGGTAAAAGAATTTTTGTAAAAGTTGTCGGCACCACGCAACTATCCGTAGTTTTCCCTTTTCACCAACAGCCTAATGGATAAGTAATTCAAGTAAAGAATTGATTTTATTGGCTCAAATTATAAGGTAAACACCTGAGGTATCTTAAAATTGTCCTATTTATCATTTATGCATTTAAGACACTGATATTACCTATTCCTTCTTCCGGTCTTGTTTTCATTTAATCATTCATTCAGATGACAATCTTGATTCGCTTCTTTAAAGCCACATATAGTGCATCACTTACATAGTACGCACGTGACTACTCTAATCAGAACTCTTTCATTTATAGCAACTATTTGCAGTTTCCCTTTTTCTACCATAAAGCACTCTTATATTATGGTAGATAAGGCTCATTAACAAGTAAAAAGGTGATGCTATTATATAGTTACTTTTGAGTTACTACACTTTAAAATTTATCGATATAAGGATTCACTTTTAAAACTTTCTGTAGATATATATATATATATATATATATATATCTATGTGTGTGTGTGAATTCTTAAACATAATCAACTTTGTACTATTCCTTTTTGGCCATTTGACTTAAAAATCCTTAACTAGTGTTAACTTAGTATTTTCTATATTGATCTTATGTATAAACCAATATTAATTTGTTTCCCATAATCCATATGGAATTTGATTCTCATGGAGTTTTACATGCTTTATGTTAGAGGGATATGTATTACATACCGAAGATTCTTAATAAGTAGTATTTGATAGAGGGGATTCGAGAAGAGGAATTGGAAATCTCAATTACCCATACATAGTAATGGGTAATGTGAAGCAAGAACAATTTTGATAATGACAAGAGTCTAGCCTCTAGAAAAATTCTATATAAAGCTCTCTATGACAACAAGTTTCTTTAAGATAGAAACTTGTTAGTATGTCATGAGTTCCCATAAGACTTGGGTTTTGGGGAATAGGCATGTGCTTATGCATGCAACTGAGAACTTTGATGGTAGAGCATTCTGTGGTATCGTATGGACATAGTTAGGAACATCCTATAATACAACCGATTCGTTAAACTTGGTTATGTTGTTACTAACTCCTTTTTATTGCCTTTTTTCCTTTCATGGATTCACTTCAATCGAGAACTTTATTCAAGTCTAAGTATAGGCTAAACCCTTATCATATATAATTGTTATGATACCAAATTTGTACAATTTTTAGATTTCCCAACATCATACTTGGTTACAAACTCTAAATCACTTCAACTTTGATAGTAACTAGTTAGGACTAAAGACTTGAATTTAGATTATGGATCATATAACATATGCAAAACAAGAGAAATAATAAGTGAAGGTGAGAGTGACACATGGATTTGATGAGTGAAAACCATAACACTAGTTTGGTATGAGATAAGAAATAGAGAAATGAATATGGTTGGAAAGAATATGAGAGGAACGATTATGATGGCATTTGCTTCCTTTTATTGTGTGTGAATAATGGGAGGGAAAAAATAGAAAGAATTTTAATCATTTCTAAAGACAAAATGGAGTATAGCATAACATTCTTAATACACCGATAAAAAACAATAAGTGATGGGATAAAGAATGAGTAAAATTGGAATTCAAATAAACTTTTTAACTTTTCCTCCATTTTTCTTCAGTTTAGAGGGGAACAAAATTTAGTGAAGCCTATGGAAAATATTGCTCCTAAATCCATTCATTCAATTTTCCTTATTCCGAATGAGAGAGTGCTTGAAATCCTACTTTTCTTTCACTTTTCTTCCCCTCCTAATTCTTTCCTTTACTTGAAACATAAGTTAAAAGCACATAAGTGAAAAACTAGAAGTTATCTATAAACCTAGATAATGAATTGTATAATTTATACATGTGCAATTGTTGCTAATTGTGGTAAGATGTAAAAGAAAGATTTTCTTTCGACTTAGCTTTTCTAATTTGAAGTGGAATCTAACTAGAATGAAATAGAAATCAAAATTTCCATGAAACTTCAAGCCTCAACCAAGTAATTGGAAATCCCGAGAAGAAAAAGAAAAAGGAATTTGAATGTTCAATTTGGTTTTGTTTAGCTTGATTTGATTTTTTAGTCTACTCTTCAAAGTATATACAACTATAAGTAGAAAAAAATTTAACAGTATTAATACACTACATGGCTTAATTATTGGTGTGTGAATACCAATGACAGTTCATAGTTTTCAAAAAAGTACCATTTATATTTTTAGTATTGAAATCTTGTTTCTATTGATAGCATGTTTAGTTTATGAAATGGAGTAAGCTTGGAATAGTATAGCAAATCTTTTGGAATGGAATAGATAAGTAATAACTATTTGTTATGGCAATTTTGAGATATCATGAATAGATGCGAAGGTATGCTATAAAAAAAATAAAAATTAAAGAATGACTATTTCCTTGATTCTATGAAGGAATTGTATTTTGTTATTTTTCAACAATAACAATACAATCAAACATAAAAATAAGTTGGTAGGGGAAGAATAACTATTTTATTCCACTTTTATAAAATCAACTAAACGTGTCATAAAGTCTTCCTCTCATAACTAACCAGTAATTATAATTGACTTTTTGTTTTTTTTAGGGTGTAAATTTTGAATTACATGGTTAGATTATTTATGTATGTACTAAAATAGTAGCACTTAATCCGAGTTAAACTTAAACTCGAAGTTCAAATCCGAGTTAAGTAACCATAATTTAGGTTTCGGTGTACTTAGTGATTGATGTAATTAACCTAACACAGTATAAGACTTTTATGTTGGATTTATATGGTGAGAGTGTTAGCATAACCAACCCGTAAATTCTTCTAACTGGAATATCAAACGTGTGCCTTGTCATAAAAATAATATTGAATAAAAGAGAGCGCGAGTGACTATCGATTTTGAAAAGTAGCGATTGTTACATGGAGTTTAAATCCTTCGCAAGCCAGCAATTTATTCAATATAGGCGATATGAGAGAGACGACCACCACAATTGGTGGCAATTTGCGACTCTTGGGATCGAGTTTGAGCTATTCGGTAAAGTAATAATTCTCGTATCTAACCCTACAATCTATAAGCTGAATCTGAGCTCCGACACTCATTGGACAATAGTACCGCATTTTCTCTAGTGCAGTACTGATGCATCTCGTACACTCTTCAGGGTTGACGGTTCCATTGCCATTACATGCAGCATGCCCAAAGCCCTCAGCCCCAACTACTGGCGATGAGCTATAGAAATTGCTACCTTGGTTTGCCGTCGGTTCTTCTAGCTTCGGAAGAACCCAACTTAGCCGAAGTTCGAACCGATCGCTAGGTTCATATCTTAGGTTATTGCAAATATGGTATACTACTCCAGTGTTTTGGCCACTTACAATACTCACAACTAGGAGCGGACGAGTTAATGATATGATTGATATTGCAATGACAAATGGATATTGTGAAACAGCCATTGAATTTCCTCTTATATTCTCTTTGCTTTGTTTTCCTCCTATTCTCTCCTTAACCTTCTACGGGATTTATAGGACACATGTGGTTGTCCTTATAAATTCCTTTTAATTCACTGAATTATCTTTTCATCTTATATGCTTATTTTGCAGTGGCGAATCATCCTCGGACAAATCTGTCGATACTATTAGCTGAGAAATAGACATTGTGTTTTGAGCAAATGGCTTCTTTTGTGTACTGTTCGGCTGCTCTCCTTGTTATGGATGGATTCATTTGTGGCATCGAAGACGCTTACGGCAGCCACATTTTGGAGTTCGCTTTCTTTATGTTTTTCCCTCCAAAACATTGTGCATTTGATTCATCTATATATTTTTGTTGGAAGGAAAATTCATTATAAGGGTTATGAGTGTACTTTATTTTTATGCATTTTGTTTCAAGCTAATACCTAAAAAAAAAAATCTGCAATGCCATTTAATTTATATTATCAAAGCTCTATAAGCATTCTTTGGTGTCTTACATATATTTAAAAAATAAAATATTAATTAGGTTACTAAAATACACTCTAACTTCTCTCACTAATTTACAACTATCACATGTATCGAATCTATACAGGACAATAAACCATGTCTGTAACCCAACTTCATATTCCTAGCTTTTATCCATCCACTTTTTGGAAATAACTGCTTATAACAAAAAACTACACCTTCTTTATTAAATGAATATGATGGCGCTTCACTCTTCATAGGAATCGTTGCAAGATTAATATATCTTTTGTGTTTCAATTATATTAATAACCACCATCTGGTCGGTCAATTGCTATTTTATATTCAAGCTCAGGATGGTTGTTCAATGTAGTAGCCCCTATTAGGGGTATAAATGAACCAATTTGGTTTGAACACTACTCAAATTTGGTTTAGCTTACGTAAATTCGATTTAATGACAGTTGAATCGAACTCGAACTCGAACTCGAATTCGAACTCGAGTAACGAATTGAGTCAAACTTGAGTTTTAAAATACTAAGTTCATCAAGCTTACAAACCTAATTGAATTTAGTATAATTTTTAATTGATTTTTTATTTTTTCAAAAATAAGTGAATTTAAGATTATTTAAGAAAAAATTCTAAAAATTTTGAACTTAAATGAGCTAATCAAGCTAAGCTCAAGGTTGTTAAATATATGTTCGAGTTAAGCTCAAACATAAAATTTATATTTTAGCTGAACTCGGTCCAAGCTCAAGTTTCGAGTTTTTAAGTTGAGTTCAAGCTTAATACTATATTAATTCAATTTGACTCAATTATGCTCTTGGCAACTACTCTCAAACCACATTTTACTACAAACTAATACATAAGAATAATATAGACAAAATACTCAATAGTGTATATACATATATACACACATATATGTATGTATATATATATATATATATAGGTCCATAGATGCTCTGATATAATACAAAATA
Organism: Lumnitzera littorea; assembly: GCA_024138015.1. NCBI lineage: Eukaryota > Viridiplantae > Streptophyta > Magnoliopsida > Myrtales > Combretaceae > Lumnitzera > Lumnitzera littorea. Next base: position 93,914,221 of record JAMXBB010000009.1, on the reverse strand, counting down.
GAAAATAATTTAGACACAAAAGAAAACTCTATATAGGAAATTTGTATATGCAAAGATGAGATGGTGATTGAACATGGACTTGTAGTGGTGGATTATGAATTCGCGATTGTTAAGCCGTATGAACCATGGACCTTATACATTTGACATACCCCTTTGGCTATTCAAGCAAGGCTTTGGTGGGTCGACTGCACTTAGACCAGATTGCACTCCAATACACTTGGCCATTATTTTAGTTAATTGATCTATGATCCCAAATTTCATGTAAATTCAAGACAGATAGTCAATAGATGATGTAAGTGTCAAATTATTTGCATACATCCATCTTACATTAAAAGTTTCTTAAAATTTATTTTATACTAAGACCTACGATTCATGTATCTAAGTATTGAAGTTCCAATAACCAGCAAATTAGCTTTTATTTTGGTGTTTTTTTTTTTCCCTATTTTGTCCAAATTGCCTTTTAGTAATGTTAATGATTAATATCATTTTGCATTCATAATTTTAAAATAGAGTTGGTTCAGTAGGGTTATAAATGCTAATTACCTTAATTCACCCTTTAATAAAAAAATTGCTACTTTGTTATAATATATCATCTACATTTATGATCATTGTTATTAAGTTCATGGTTTCATCATCATCATCATCATTATTAGTTACAATCATAATTACATTTATTTGCAATAAATTTAGTATTTTATCGTGAATAACACTATTTTAGTGTACATTCAAGAGCTTCACTTGTTCTAAGGGAAAATATCACATTAAATATATGATATTTGCCTATTTTCTTACAATTAACCACTTAAAGTTTAAATGTGTAAATTTACAACTAACAAACTTTTCGAGGTCATTTGTAATTCTTGGATTAGGTAATTATTTGTAAAATGAGTAAAATGCTGGTAAAAAATTGACTCTTTTAAACTTTAAGAAATTATTTATAAAAATAAGTAAAATTTGGATACCAAATGCGACTTTAACCCTTTATTAGTAAAAATCCATCATCATGTCATAATTAACTATAATTGAATGACATAAGAGAATGCACTCTTTTAACATATAAAGGCATTAAGTAGTTTCTCCTTTTCTCATCATATTGTTTTTGGTTTCTACAGTTCTCTCTCATATATTATTACCTTCGAATCACCAGTGACAATATTTTGAGATACTATATGTCTCACCAATAAGCATATGCCTTGTAACTCCTTCAACCATATATTTCCATTGAAAGGAAAATGATTAATTTGCTATTTTTTTCTTTAATATATTATTTTTGTCTACAAGAGGCCAAAACTCATTAAAATTTCTTATTCTTTTTATTTTAAAAAATAATAATGGTAAGTTGGTTTGAGTGTTAATCCTCCATGCTAAGAATGGCATTGATTGTCACCAACACGTGCTAGTAAAATCTACCTTTATGAACAAAATATCATGTGAATGGATTAGTTGGTATGTCTAAGAGCTAAGTGATAACTAATTCTTACCATGGTTGGTCTCTTTGATATATCAAAGAAAAGGATAAAGGAAATGTGATAGGAATTTGACTACTAGGCCTTTAACTAGTAGCCGAGCCCGAAGGCTAGAGCGCCTGATGAGGCAAATCATCCTACTCCAATCAACTTCTACCAAAGTCGAGTTTCTCCTTACTACCGATCAACTCTTTATGTTAATCCGTTTGATTGCCTACTTCTCGGAAGTTGTGTGCCAATTTGAAGAATGCCTAAATTGCAACCAAACCTTACGTGCCTGCTTAGTCATATCCAAGCTTACCACTTGCTTAACATCATTCTTATCGAGACGTCGAGAGAGCTGCCCTACATTAATTCTCAACTATTCCTGTTCAAACGAGCTCATGCTTGCTCGACCATCCAACCAACCCATACTGCTTTGTCTACATTGTCCAACACTACCACCAATATATTGTTGCTACGTGTCCAGAACCACTTGTAGAATATGTTATTCTAATAATTTCTTTTTCGTAAATATTCATTTTTATACTTTATATGCTTTGTATATTATTTCTACAGGACAATTCCTTTTTTGTCTTTTTACTCTTTAAGCAAGTTTTCTTAAATTCTCGAGTATAAATATCCCTTATACATTTAGCTACTAGATATTCTTTCTCTCGTAAACACTATTTATTTACTCTCATTTCACTCTAATCCTAACCTTTAAGTAAAGCTAAGTAGCTAGTAACTTCATTGGATCATCTCGTATGTCATATTGAGTTGTGTGGTAAGTCCTTGGAAGTTCTACTAGTACATTATATCATTTGGAGCTGTTCGTGGGTTTGCTTACTTTTTCATTGCTTTACGCATTTTCCCATTACCTTTTTCAAGCTTTTGGCAAGTTTAGACCCATCCTTGCAACTAACCCTGTTTGTTCTTAGTCACAATTCGTATCAAAATAGGTTTAAGCAAGTTATTATTCAAATATTACTTAGCGGAGAGCCTAACATGACTTAATTCTTGCTTGATGTGGCTCATAAACCAAGAGACCAAGATCCACTCACCACTAATCCATAACTACTAATGGAATTATATAAGAGTGTAAGAGGGAAGGTAACTTGGAGAAGGTGTTCTTGCAAGAAATAAGGGAATATTCATTAATAATAAAAAGATGATTGTGTAGCTTATATCAGCATGGAACCTTTATAGTGGGCTCTTAAGGTAACTAAAAAGGAAGGGAAATTACATAAGGGAAAAATATGTCTATCTACCTTAAACATTTTAAAAGGGGGTAACAATGGAAAAATACAAATAGGGATAATAATACAATTGTAGAAAAGAAGTAATACGTGTTACAACAAGGTTGAAACAATACTCTAATGCAGATTTTGTGTAAAGGGAAGGGCACTCAAATGCAACTAAGCTCTAGTAGGTTGGCATCTAGTAGATTAAGTTTGCAGGAGTTAAGGCACTCTAGTTGCAAGTTAAGAAATAGGTTTATAGTAAGAGTTAAGCTATCTTCATGCTTTGTTGAGCTGGGTGAGAGTTAAATGGCTTGGAAGGTAGAGGTTTAGAAGCTTAGATGATCTTGAAGAGTTTGGGTCATGGTAGGAAGGAGCATAATGGGAATTTAATTAAGAGTTGAGACTGTCCTTAGTAGACTGCTAAAGTAGTATATGCTTGGCTTGTCCTTACAAGCCTTGGTGTTTGCTCCTTACCATTAGCTTAAAGGTTGGTATGGTATCAAGAGAGGTTAGTGTAGTTCCATCATCTTTCTTGGGTTGTTGGAAATTCTCCCTCAAATCTTGTTTAGACTCTTCTTTGGGAATATAAGACGTTAAGTCGATGACACTCCATACTCATCTGGTAGTTTAAGCTCATAAGCATTTTCATTAATCTTTCATAATATCTTGAAAGGTTCATCAACCTACAATGATAGTTTGCTGATCCTTCTGTTGGGGAGCCGATCCTTGCTTACATAGATCTATACTAAGTCTCTAAGGTTGAAAACCTCGACCTTTTGACATTGGTTATTGAGCTCCTTCTATTTAGCTATAATCTTTGCTAACTATTTGGCAACCTTTTTATGCAGTCTTTAGAACTCTTCAGCTCTCTTCACACCTTGTAGGTTCTCTCCTTCGAATATGGACTTAGTGATCATATCTAGGGGTAAGCTCGAATTACTACCATAAATGACCTCAAAGGGTGATTGCCTGTCGAGTTGCGAGCAGTATAGTTGTAGGAAAACTCAATAATTAGCAAGCACAAGTCTCAATCCTTCATATTTTTGCCTATAGTAGATAGGAGTAAAGTTTCTAATGTTCGATTGACCACTTCGATTTGGCCATTTGTTTAGGGATGACAGGAGGTGCTAAATTTTAGCTTAGTTCTAAGCTTTTGACACAATGTCTTCCAAAGGAAGCTCCTAAATTTGGTGTCACAATATGATATTATGCTCTTAGGATCTCTATGTAGTCATACAATTTCCTGTAACAAGATGTTAGCAATAGAAAGAGCATTATCAAACTTATGACAAGGGATGAAATGGCTCATTTTGCTAAATTGATCTAACACCACCATAATAGCATCATTTTAGTTAGTCTGTCTTCTATAGGCTTAGCATGGAATCTATGCTTAGGTTGGTTTAAGGTTGTTTAGGAATGAGTAATGGCATATATTCTTTGTGAGGCTCTTACCTCCCCTTAGCTTGTTTATACACCTTACACTTTTCTAAAACCTTATGAATATCTTTCATTATTCTTGGCTAATAGAAATGTTCCTTTGATGATTCATGTATCCTTTCCTTACGAAAATGTCCAACTAAACCTTTAGCTTGAGCTTCTCGTACAAACAATTATCTTGTTGAGCTATAAGGCATACATAATTGGCCTTATTTGAATAAAAAGCCTTTACTTAAGTAGAACTGAACTGCAGCAACTCCTAATCTACACTTAGTCATAATGGGCTCAAAGAATGTGTTAGCATTATACTATTCTAGAAGAGTACCAAATCCTAATATCCGTGCTTATAAGGTTGTGATAAGTACATATAATGAGACAAAAGCATTGGCTGCTCCATTAGAACATCCTTTATTGTACTTAATCACATAGGAAAAGGTTTTGAGGAACTCAACTCACTTGGCATGTTGTTGGGATAGCTTTTGCTGACCTCGGAGATGCTTCAAGGATTTATGGTTAGTATAGATGATGAATTCTCAAAGTAGGAGATAATGTTGCAAAACTTGAAGTGTAAACCCCGCAAATTTAGCCTTCGAAGTATAGAATCAAACCCCTAAACTGTAGATGATTTCCTGAAGTCAATAGAACCAGTAAGATTTAAAATCGATTAAAATTTTAATTCAAAACCTAAAGTAAATATGAAAAACCGTAAATTATATATTGAATCTCTAATCGCATACGAAAACCTTAAAACGATTGACCTCAAACCTCATTCGAACCTTAAGATAACAACTAAAAATTCAATCGCATATAAAATTTTTAAACCCTAAATGTATATAAATACTAGAGATTTCACTCGAAAGTGATAAAATCCTAAAACTATAACTGTAAAGATATGAAAGTACTAATTCACTATAATTTACCCTAAAACCCTAGTTGATAATATATTCTTAGTATCTTGTCAAATCATTGGTAAAAGATCAAAGATAATTTTTAATCATTCATAAATACATATAATACTAAAGTAATCTACTAGAGACTAAGATATTGCATTATAGATTACATCCATCTTCTAAATATATAACTAGGTTAGTATTATATAGAGTTAAGAGTTTAGTTTATGCTTATATTACATGTAATAAGTATTAGTACCCTAAATGATATATTTCATAATAGTTACACTAAGTACCATACTAAATAATGTATATAGAATATAAGTACTTAGAGAAAGATTTTATTAACCATTCTTACTAATCATTTCAATAAACTCTACATTTCCCTTCAATTCCTTAATTTTTCTCGTAAATTTTCCTTAATTACCTCATTATGCATACACAAATTATATTTAATTTCAAAGAGTTAACTAAGTCAACATTTGACCAAATCAAATGTTGACTAAAGTCAAAAGGTCGACCAAGTAAACACGTGTCTCATCTAGAGTTTTCTTCTCTTTTCTTTTGATTTTTTTTTCCCTTTCTTTTTCCCCTTTTGATGTTGCTTCATCCTCCTTTTAGACCCCTCTTCTATCTTCTTGTAAACACATCAAAAACACAACAAAATCCCCTTTTTCCCCTCTTATCAAAACCGTCACCCCCTTTCCCTTGCATTCCTTTCCAAATTTCAAAACTTACTTTTATATTTCAAGGACAAAAGGTATGTTTTATGTGATTCTTTCATCTTATGTAATAGCAAGTTATATATGTTAGGTTAGCTTGAAGTTTACATGTAATATGTATAGGTATGTTGACTTATATATATGTACTTAAGTGTAGGAATACTTAGGTATAAGGATAGAATACATGAGTACATATACAATGATGATACATGTAAGAATTTTATGTGTGTATTTTGGTAGAAAACACAATATAAGTGTAGTTATGCATATGGATAAGTGTAGGAATATATGTACACATATAGTATATATATTCGTATGGACTAACTAGGTATGTACTATTTGAAAACATACTATTTGAAAACATACTATAGATGCACATATACATAAGTAAGAATAAGAAAAAGCAATTGTACAAAAACTTTGTAAGCCATGTCAATGAATAACCTTTATGTACATAACCAAAAAGGAAGAGTATACTAACTATACATACACATACCTTACTAAATAAGCTCTTAAAGTGCAAAAATATGAAATTTGTGAAGCTTTCTTAAGAGGGTACTCTAGGCATACGAAAATACATATGTCACCGTATGTGTATACGGATATATATATTAGTATACATATGAGTACACAAGTATAAATACTAGTATGTTAGAAGTATAAGTATAGATATATATATATATATATATATATAATGTATGTGTAAAGTATATGAATACATAAGGATAAATATATATTGGTAATAGATGATGATGTAAGTAATGATATAATTAAATGATGACATAAGTGATGAAATAAACCTCTAAAATAATAAACCATAAGATCATTTAAGTGTAAGAATCAATGGCTAATAAAATCATTAACTATTAAAATGGAACATAAAACTAGCCAATAAGAATAATTAAGCTTCAATAGTTTGAATTTTAATAAATTTAGTCTATATCGCAAAACACGGGTTTTAATGTTCAAAATGGACATCACCATGTGAATGTACATCTGAAAATGATGAAAAGCGATTATAAATTCGTAAATATCATAAATAGAATGAAAAAGTTACATATGATTAGCAATTAGGTTTAATCGAATAAAAACTTATAGTAGTCTAAATAGAATTAAGTAGATAGAAATCTAGAACCGTTAGTTAATTTAATTACTTATTATCCATGTTGTCTCGTAATGATTAGGTGATCTCGACAAGGGCGAGGATCTTCCGATCGATTATTACAACTAGAGCAAGTCGTCATAGTCAAGTGAGTACTACCAATGATGCTATACTTGTTTTGTGTTTGTAGTTAGTCCACTTAAATTAAATAGTAATAACTTGATGCATAGGGATTCAGGATATGCATGTGCTTGATACTAATTGCATACTGTGAAAAATATTGTTTAATACAATAATTAAGGATTTGATTATATGATTGATTATTACATGATTTAGATGGTTTGATATTGATTGATTACTACATAATTTGACTTAATTATATTTGGTTTATCTTAAATTAAAACAGTCATGCATTATCCATACATTGTATTACTTATTCTAGCCATCACTTCACGCGAAGATAAAGAGAGGCCTTACGAGGGTTGTTTATATATATTAAAGTGTTTTTGTATGGTGCACTCTTACAATATGACCTTACTTGAACTACGGGCATATTAGGTGATGGAGAAGCTAACCGTATGGTTGAGAGTCAAGTTTAGAGATCTCCGCTGTAGGGTGTGAGTGTGGACTACGGGGCCGCTTCACCACTAGGCCTGGGATTTGGTGTACTACTGGATTTTCAGAAGTGAAAATGTATTTTGTGAAATACAGAATTTAAAGTTATGCTTAAAAACCCAAGTGCTAGAGTTCGGTCATGATTGGTGCCAATGTATCTCCAACCCTTATCTTAAAGAGCGTTAAAATCCAATATTATATGCAACACCAATCACTTACATATATTGTTTGGCATACTGTATATGCATGCATTCATATGGTCGTAATAATTTGTTTGATAACTTGTTTGCCATTATAGTATGAGGGATAACTCACTAAGCTCTTGTAACTTACTCCCCAATAGTTTTTTTTTTTTTTTTTTTGTAGGTGTTAGATATTTGGGCATGGGTTAAGAGCTGAGCATTGAGTGCATGTATTGATATGTTTTAGAGGTTAGAATTAGAGAAAGATTGTATTGCTCGTTTGAAACTTTAAATGTTACTACTACTTATATATTTAGATTTAGTAACTTCAATAAGTTTGAATTTTAAGTTTATATTATTTGATCTTATCATTTAGTAGGGGATACCGATTCTCTACGGTTGTGAGGAACTATGGAATATTAGATATCCATAGTTATTTATATCCTATAATATGTTAATTAATTAACAATTCAACATTCTTAGTAATTAATCATTTAGAGTTTTGCAATCTTTGACTTGCAAGGCGGTTTTTATATCATGGGTGCATACATGTTGTGGAAATTTTTGGTAATCCTACTAGACCCATTTTAGGATCCTGACATGAAGGGCTTGGATAGGGGCATAGAATTCAATGTCGCAGGCAAAATAATTTAGTATACCTCTGCTAAGCTTTTCAATGAAATAGGTAACAATCTTGCATTAGTATAGCTCCAATGCTAGTTCCTGATACATTACATTTTAGTTCAAACTTCTTGATAAAGTCAAGCAATACTAGTATAGGGGTTGAGGTTAATCTAGCTTTAATCTCATCAAAACTTTTTCTAAGCCTTGTCTGTCTACTTAAACTCAACATTTTGCTTCGATAGCTTGGTCAAGGGTTGTAGATACCCTATTTTTACCTCTCCCCTTGTTTTCTTTTAAATTTTTATAGAATAAGAAAAATGGTCTTAAATTAGGAAAAAATAAAAAAAAAATAGAAAACTAAAGAAAATAAGAAATTTAGGAAAAATACAAAAAATAGAAAAATAGGAAAAAACACAAAATAATTAGAAATTTAGAAAAAATACGAAAAATGGAAAAATTTAGAAAAATATATAGAAAATTGAAAAGTCACAAAAAATAGAAAAATTGAAAAAATGGATTTAAGAATTTAGAAGATAATAAATTTTTAGTTTAATAGAATAGAATTTTTTTAATTTAAATAAAAAGTAGAGAGGGGGTTGCTTTTGCTTGGGTTTGGATTTGAATCTAACCTAAGCTGACCTTATCCATATGTGTAATTTAATTGCATATATTGACAAGATACAGGCCAACGGCTTAATGGATAAATACATGGACATTGCATTTGGGTTTGGTTTGAGATCAAGGATTTGAAACTCACTAACGGCATAAAAATGCCTTTTATCTTTTTCCTTTTCTGTACTCTACATGCTACCACATGTCAAGGCATCACTGGGCAACGTGTCTAATTGTGATACGCGACACTTTGTGAATGGCCTTAACAACACATTTTCTTTCCCCCCTTTCCTTTTCTTTCCCTCACTTTCTTATTTAAAAAAAAAAAAAAGAAAACATACACACACCGGGGGGTGGTCCATTTTTCAAAAGATACACATAACGCACAGAGCTCGCTCTCTCTTTCTCTTGCTTACAGGGATCTCTCTCTTTGAACTGATCCCTCTTACATGAACCCACGTAACTTACTCTCACACATCCACTATGCTAACCGAAACTACCTACATATACAACTTAACAGTAGCTAAAACTGACCCACCAACCACACTCTCCATTACTACCCCCCCTTCTCTCACTTACTATCAAAACAATACACACAACCATTGACTCATATACACTCTTGGCTCTCTCTCTCTAGACAAATGCCTCACACACGACACATAACACGATAAACCTTCATCTTCATCCTTCCCTACGTTATAGCATAACCTAAACATACCACTAAACATAGTAGCCACTCAATTTTCTCCCTCTCTCCACCAAACCCTTTGACTACTGTCCTCTACAGCTATGCACGTACCACACACACACTACTATCTATCTTTCTCTCACTCATACAACATACGATTGCGGTAAACAACTACTGATGCACACACATCAACATCCCCATATTAACAACTAATACATAAGCACCATTAGACCTATAGATCTCTCTTTACCATATGCTGTAGCCACATCTTTGCTGAATACGTGCTTTACCGTACAACTATGGCATGCCTAAACTCACAAACAAGCCCAACTACCTAATTCGTGAACCAGCACACTAAGGTGGTTTTCACCCCCAAACTACCACCACGGCTAAGCTTGTAGTGGTTCAAAACCCCTTTCCATAGCCCCCTTTTGATACGAATAGCCACTTAACCCATTACTCGATAACTATTACAGCTGCCAAAACACCGACTACCTCTTAAATGGCCACTGTTGGCTATGGCCCAGCTCCTATCCCCTCCAATCCTAATCCAAAACACATGAAACTTCGCTTTCCCCGATGAATTAGTGTCCAAAGTCACTTTTAACACGTCAAAGCCACCTTTTATTCCTTCTTTGAATGACTCGACTTGAAAGTCTAGATCCGAACCTGATCCAAACCCGAGTCCAACTTGACTACCCGCACCTAGATTCGATCCACACTTAAGAGCTCGGCCCAAGCTTATCCCTTATTTTAGTTTTCAATTTATGTTTGTTTATTTTTTATTTATTTATTTACTTATTATTGTAATTTGTATTGAAAAATATAAAAAAAAAAAAGAGAAAAAAAAAAAGAGGGGAAAAAGAAAAAAAAAAGAGAAGAGGAGAAAAACAAGAAAAAAGAAAAAGAATAGTTTATTTTTTTATTTATTTAAAGCATAATAGATAAAATAAAATAATAAATAATTCATAAATTAGATAATAAAATAGCAATAATAAAAATAAAAATAAATAAATAGGTTAGTGAATGAAAATCATTTTGACACTTAAAAAAAAACGGTTTTTCCAAAAATGAAAAATAACCAATCATCTTTCCAAATTAGGACCTTTTTTAGGACTTTCTATAAAAAAAAAAAATTTAATTAGGATCCTTTAGGAAAATTTCCTTAAATAGACTCAAAACAGGTAAAAAACGTAAACCCGACTTTTTTTCAAAATTAAAATCAATTGATACGGTAAAGTTTTCATGAATGAACTATGGAAGTTTGGTCTCGAACAGCGGATATGTAGGTACCCATACGCACAGAGCAACTTAAAACATGAATTTTTTCCTTTTTCTATGTTTTTATAAATAATTGATCACTTTATCCTTTTCCGAATCAAATTAAGTTGCATATAGATAGACTTCATAATAAAGGTATATTAAAAGGAAAATTTTAAATTTGAAAAAATTAAAAGTGGTATCCGTTTAGGGTTTAAAAAATTACCTCCTAGATCCAGATCATTAGTCTTCAAAAACCATTTTATAAAATTGGTTTTCTCGTTAGACTAGTAGCTAAGTTATAACCAATCCACCCAATTGGTTATAACTTAACTGTTTTTCCCAACTTCAGTCGGGTGGTGACTCCAAAATGTTTTCAAAATATAAAAAAACCAGTTTTCATTAAACCATAGTTGATGATTAATATTAAATGGGTAGGGTTTAATATTGAAAGGTTTCAAGAAAACATAATTTATAAGAAAAATTGGGAGGAAAAAATCAGGCTCGACAGTTTAGTGACTTCAGTGGAGATGTCAAGAGGGCTAATCACTTAAATACTTTTCGAAATTAAAATTCCTTTTCAAAATACCAATGTCATTTATTTATTTGTTTATTCATTTATTTATTTATTATTAACTTCATATGTATACTTTGTTTTAATTATTTATTTTGCATACTACATACGTTGGGACATGAGGGGTTCATTTATTGTATCAAAGATGCAGGGTAAATGCAGTTAAACCTAAGCCATCTTAGGACCCTAAGAGGAGGGCCATTGTGTAAGCTACTGGCATAATGGTGTATCCACCGTTCGAGGTTGACTAAGCTACCCCACTTAAGCTCATTGTGACCAATGAAAGTGTTTTCTAAAAACAAGTGAAGTCACAAAGCTTAAGGGCCTTCTAAAACCTACCCTAATTGTATATACTCTCATTTGAGCTTGAGTTAATATACTATCCTTAAGAAATTGCAATCCTACTAATAATTTAAGAGTTTTAATGCAATCAATTTTTGAAAATTACAATAGGGTTGCAATTTAAGGAGTAATGTATTAACCCAAATGATCCTAACATCTACATATTTCCACATGCTTTCTTTTGTTGCATTGATAACTGATTCTTGTCCATAAAATGTAAATACCTAGGAAGGCAAACAACTAAGCAAACAATCAGGGGAATGATAGGACATAGGACATCTTTAGGATTCGTGAACAGATGCTAAAAGATGAGATTGCTTACTTGAAGGAAAAGGTTGAATGTTCTAAAGCTCACAACCGAGCCTTAAGGTCCCTTCTGGCATAGGTCAATAGGGATACTTATGAAATGATAGAAGACCTTAAGGATTGTATACGAGACTTGATGTAGGTTTTTTTTTTTTTTTTCACATCTAAAGATCCTATAATAAATATCAAGTTTTAGAATAAATGCTAAGTTCTCTACCTTTCTTTTTTGTATTTTGATTTTTCAACATAATAGAAATCCTCTTTAGTTCATTGTTCTTCTTTCTTTAGCATTCACTTCTTTGTAAATTGTCTTTCAATAAGCATTTAACTAACCATTGTTTCCTCCCATTTAGGGAAATGTAAAATCTCATAAACTTGTAATTAGAACCATAAAAAAATTGCCATCCTTATTTGTAAATTATTTTCTCATTTTTTGTAAAATAAAATTTAATTTTTCTCTCTCTCTAAAATAAAAAGAGAAAAAAGAAACAAAAATTGAAAAAATAAAAAGAAAAACTGTTGATGGCTATAAATCCTTATGGGCTTAAGGAGCCAACATAATCATAGGCTTTCGGCCTACTCAAGCAGCTCACTTAAAACACTTGGCTTCCAACCCACACAAGGCCCTTCAACCCATTAAGGAAGCCAACACGAACCCCTTGGCCCATTCAAGCAACCTACCCAAACAAAAACCACGGCCTATCAAGGCAATTGACCTAAACACAATCTTTAGGCCATAAAGGTAGCCCAACCAAAACCCTTGTTCTACTTAAAAGGCCAAGCCCAATCATAAACTAAGCCAAAACACAAAGTCAAATACTAGGGCATGATTTGAGAAATTGGGGGACAAAACCAATCTTCACCTTAGGCAAATAAAAAATAGACTCCTTAGGAAATCGATAACTTACTTTTAAAAAGTTTAGGATGAGAAGAGGCAAAACTATATCCTAAACATTAACCTATAAAACACTTTGAGAGTTGAGTAACGTAAAGGTGAGGATACTTTGGACTCATTCCTTAAAGGAGGTCTACTTTAAATGTGATACATAGATTAAAATGAAGTTAAGCATTCGTTTTCAAATCCTAAACACAGTTATCTCTTGTTAACCCCATTAGACCTATTTAAAGAATTTTCAAATTTAAACCCTGTCAAAAACCGCCCTATAATGGGACAATTTGAAGGTTAGGGTCATTGATTAGGAGATAAGGGTAAAATTGGTTTATGCTTGCTTAAGTAACATTAATTTAAAAATGATTTTTTCTTTTGATAAATTATTTTATTTGAAATGAAGAAGAGCCAATTCCTTTTCAAACATCTCAAGCTTATACACACCTCACCTAAGCCCATATACTAGAAATCTATGGATTTAGGGTCTTGAATCGCTTAAAAGGCGAAAACTTACTAATGAAGACAATCATCCTTAGGGCTAAAAGAAAAAAGAGTAGCAAGAGATAGTGGGGTAAAGTAATAATAATAATAAAAGAGGGAAAGAAGAAAAGAGGTCAAAAAATTGGGCCTAAGAGTAAGGAGAAAGCCCCAAGAGATTTATCACATCCTAGTAGGGGCAGCCAAGTCGAATTAAAAGGCCAGAAGTCAAATCCCAAATAGCCCTAAAAACACATGTCTCTGAATCACATTCTAAACCCCAGAAACCCAAAATCTCTATATCTACTATGAAGCTTCTCTTACCAATGTTGAATCACACAAGGCCTTCTCACCCATAATACTACCCTTACGTAGTAAAAGCTCTTTTGATCATTAAAAGATAATTCATCTTTAATAAAATTTTTTTTTAAAACTAGGGGAAGCATACTTCTAATTTTTCCTGAAGGCTCTTGACTTATACACCTAGGATAAATAAAAGTATTTCTTTCAAAATAAGCCTTCTCACTAATCCTTTTTGAAACCTTTAGACCAAAAGACTAACTTCATAATGTTGAACTAAAAAAAATCTGACGAATTGATCAAAGCGCATCACTTGCAAAACAAGCTATAATTTTAGGATTATAATCAAGAGTGAAATCTAAACTAAGAGTTAACAACGAAGTCCTCTTTAACTAAATTAATCATGAATTATCTTTTTCCTTAGGAAAGGAATCTTTAAAATCACAAAGCCTCATGAGAAAGCTTTAGGGTCAGGGGCATTGAAAAACCCTACATGGTTACCAAAGAAATGGGTGGTTATAAACTTGTTCCTTAAATAAGAATTTATAATTGTTGGCAAGCTTTTGAATAAGAAAAAAGGACAAAGGAAAAAAAAAAAGAAGAAGAGAGAGAAAGTAAAGGCTTGTCACAAGATTTTTTTCTAATCCATGTCGATTTGAGTAACCAAGCTTTTAATTCATCCGTTTCCTTTTCAAGGTGGTTACATTTTTTAAATTAACCTTAGTAGTCTAGATCATTCTTCCTTAACTGCAGTTTTTAATATCCTTTAACTCTTTTTTAAATCAAGGGGCCTATCCTTAATGCCTTTTTCACAAATGGTTTTTCAATAATTTCCCTATAAATATTTTTCTAAGTTAAGAAGTTTTTCAAACTAATTGCTTTCCTTGCTTTTCTTGTTTTACTTCTTTAATCCTTCATCAACTTCTCTTAGGGTTCAAGTCAAGTCTTAAAGTGCTGTCCCCTCTTTTATTTCATTTTTAGGGATTCAGCCAGCCTTTAGGGCACTGTCTCATCTTTCATTTTTAGGGATTTAGCCAACCTTTAGGGTACTATCCCGTCTTTCATTTTTAGGGTTCAAGCCAACTCTTAGAGAGCTGTCCTTTCTTTTATTCATTTTTAAGGATTCAGCCGACCTTTAAGGCACTATCCCATCTTTCATTTTTAGGGATTTAGCCAACCTTTAGGGCATTGTCCCATCTTTCATTTTTAGGGTTCTAACTAGCTCTTAGAGAGCTTACCCTTCCTTAATTCTTTTTACGGTTCTAGCCACCCTTTATGGAGCTATCTCGACTGTCTAAGGTTTTAGCCAACTTTCAAAGCGCTAACCCTTTTTTTGTCATTTTCCTTTAGGATTTTTAGCGAGCTCATAAGATGCTTCTCTTTATTGAATCTCTCAAGCAAGCCCATAGGGTGCTTTCTCTTTACCAAATCCTCTTAAGTAAGCCTATAGGGTGCTTCCCTTCATCAAGTTTTCTTTAGCAAGCCTATAGGGCGCTTCTCTTTTCTAAGTACTCTTAATGAGCCCGTTGGGTGCTTTCTTTTACCAATTTCTCTCAAGTGAGCCCATAAGGTGCTTCTCTTCATCGAATCCTCTTAGTGAGCTCAAAGAGCGCTTCCTTTCCTCATCAATTCCTTTTAACAAGCCTGTTGGGCGCTGTCTTTTACCAATCTCTCTCAAGCGAGCCCATAGGATGCTTTCTTTTACCAATTCCTCTTAAGCAAGCCCAAAAGGGCACTTTTTCTCATCATTAATTTCATTTGGGGTTGCTAATCCTCAAGAGATGCTCCTGCCTTGATTAGTTAGCTTAAAAGAGCACTACCAGGTTTTAATTTAGGGGTTTTAACCAGCTCTAGGAACACTTTACCCATTTCACCTAGGATAGTTAGCTCAATAGAGTACTACTAGGTTTATCTCAAATCGATTCCAAAAGCTAGGGTCACTAGTGCCTAAGAGACACTCCCACCTAGGTTAGTCGACCCAAAGGAGCACTACTAGGTTTTAATTTAGGAGTTCTAGCTAACTCTGGGAGCGCTTTACCCATTTCACCTAGGATAATCAACTCAAAGGAGTACTATCAGGTTTATCTCAAATTGATTCCAACAGTTAGGATTGCTAATACCTTAAAGATGCTCCAGCCTTAGGTAGTTAATTCATTGGGGCACGACCATGTTTTCTCATATCTTTTAGGTTCTTAGCCAGCTCAAGGAGTTCTTTGCCCACCTTGGTTAGTCAACTTATTGTAGTACAACTAAGTTTTTAACCTAATCAACTCAAGAAGCACTTTGTTTGCCTTAGTTAGTCAACTCATTAGGAGCACGACCAAGTTTTCTCATCTCTTTAAGGTCTTAGCCAGCTTAAGGAGTACTTTGCCCGCCTTGGTTAGTCAGCTCATTGGGGCACAACCAAGTTTTCTCATCTCTTTAGGGTCTTAACTAATTCAAGAAGCGCTTCACCCACCATAGTTAGTTAGTTCATTGGGCATGATTAAGTTTTCAACATATCTTTTAAGGTCTTAGTCAGCTCAAGGAGCGCTTCGCCCACCTTAGTTAGTCAACTCATTAAGATACGACTAAGTTTTCAACTTATCTTTTAGGGTCTTAACCAGCTTAAGGAGTGCTTTACTTGGCTTGGTTAATTACCTCATTAGGGGCACGACCGAGTTTTCTCATCTCTTTAGGGTCTTAGCCAACTTATGGAGCACTTCAACCACCTTGGTTAGTAAGCTCATTAGGGCACAACTAAGTTTTCTCAATCTTTTATGGTCTTAACCAACTCAAAGAGCGCTTGGCCTACCTTAGTTAGTCAGCTTATAGGGGTACGACTAAGTTTCCTCAATCTTTTAGATTCTTAACCAGCTTAAGAAGCACTTCGCCCACCTTGGTTATTTAGCTTATTAGGGCATTACTAAGTTTTCTTAATCTTTTAAGGTCTTAGATAGCTCAAGGAGCACTTTACTTACCTTGGTTAGTTGACTCATTAGGGGCACAACCAAGTTTTCTCATCTCTTTAGGGTTTTAGCTAATCTAAGGAGCGCTTTATCCATCTTAGTTAGTTAGCTCATTGGGGCATAACCAAGTTTTCAACCTATCTTTTAGGGTCTTAGCTAACTCAAGGAGCGCCTACTCATTCACCTTGGTTCGTTCACTCTTAAGGGCATGAATAGACTTCATTTCCTCCAATAATATTTCAGCCAACTCTTAGAACACCACGTCTCTCACCACCAAATTACCAATGGACCAGGCCTTTGATAGCTAGCTAGTTATAGTACTTCTTAAGACAATTTCCACCTTTGGGGAAAAAATAATGCCTCTTTTGTTTTTGTGGCAAAATTTTGCTTAAAATTTACTACAAAAAGAGCAGCTATAAACACACCATTTTTGCCTCTTCGCTTTTTTTTTTTTTTTTAGAATAAGATAAAGGATCTTAAATTAGGACAAAATAAAAAATTAAAGAAAACTAAAAAAAAAAAAGAAATTTAGGAAAAATGCAAATAGAAAAATAGGAAAAAGCACAAAAAATTGAGAAATTTAGAAAAATACAAAAAATAGAAAAATTTATAAAAATATATAGAAAATTGAAAAGTCACAAAAAAAATAGAAAAAATGGAGGATTTAAGGAATTTAAAAGATAATAAATTTTTAGTTTAATAAAATAGATTTTTTTTAATTTAAATAAAAAGTAGAGAGGTGGTTGTTTGGGCCTGTGCTTGGATTTAAAACTAGCTCAAGCTAACCTTATGTATATGTACAATTTAATTACACATATTGACAAGGCACAGGCCAATGGCCCAGCGGATAAGCATATGGACATTGCATTTGGGTTTGGTTTGGGATCAAGGGTTTAAAACTCACTAGAGGCATAAAAATGCCTTTTATCTTTTTCCTTTTCCACACTCCACATGCTGCTACATGTTAATGCATTACTGAGCCATGTGTTTAATTATAATACGTGGCACTTAGTGATTGGCCTTAACAATACATTTTCTTTCCCTCTTTCCTTTTCTTTCCCTCACTTTCTCTCTTTTTTTTTTTTTAAAAAAAAAGAAACACATACACATGGAAAGGGTAAGGGGTGGTCCTATTTTTCAAAAGATACACACAATGCACATGAGCTCATGCACACACACTCTCTCTCACTCACAGGGATCTTTCTCTCCAAACTGATCCCTCTTACATGAACCCATGTAACCTTCTCTCATACATCCACCAAAACAATTGAAACTACCCACGCATACAACCCAACAGCAGCCAAAACTAACCCACCAACCATGCTCTCCATTACCAACCCTCTCCCTTACTCACTATCAAAACAACCCACATAACCATTGACTCACACACACTTTCGGCTCTCTCTCTCCAAACACATCCTTTAGACATGGCACATAGCACAGTAAACCTTCATCCTCATCCCTCCTTATCCTGCAACACAACTTAAACACACCACTACACATACGCAGCTATGCACAAACCACATATTCACCACTATTTATCTTTCTCTCACTCAAATAGCATACAGCTGAGGCAAACAACCACTGATGTGCATACATTGACATCCCCACATTGACAACTAACATATATACACCATTAGACCCATGGACCTCTCTCCACTACTTGTCGCAGCCACATCCTCGCCGAGTATACACCTTTCCGTACAACTGTTGCATGTTTAAACTTGTAAACACACCCCAGTACCCAGTTCGTAAACCACCATGCTAGGGTGGTTTTCACCCCAACCTACTACTATGGATGAGCTTATGGTAGTCTAAAACCCCTATCCATAGCCCCCTTTCAACCACCGTAGCTGCTGAAACACTGACCACCTCCTAAACGGCCACTGTTGGCTGCAGTACAGCTCTTACCCCACCCCTCTAAAACATATGAAACTCCACTTTCCCCAACGAATTAGTATCCAAAGCTGCCTTTAGCACGTTTGAGCCACCTTTTGTTCCTTCTTCGCATGACTCGACTTAGAAGTCCGAATCTGAACCTAGTCCAAACTCTAGTCTAACTTGACCACCCACACCCAGATCCAATCTACGCCCAAGATCTCGGTCCAAGTTTATCCCCTGTTTTAGTTTTTAGTTTATGTTTGTTTGTTTGTTTTTATTTATTTACTTATTATTGTAATTTTTATTGAAAAATATATAAAAAAAGAGAGGGTAAAAAGCAAATAAAAACAAAAAGAGAATAGGAGAAAAACGAGAAAAAAGAAAAAGAATAGTTTTTTTTTATTTATTTAAAGCATAATAGATAAAATAAAATAATAAATAATACATAAATAAGATAATAAAATAACAATAATAAAAATAAAAATAAATAAATAGGTTAGTGAATGAAAATCATTTTGACACTTAGAAAAATTGGTCTTTCCAAAAATGAAAAATAACCATTCCTCTTTCCAAATTAGGATCTTTTTTAGGACTTTCCATAAAATAAAATAAAAAAATCCGATTAGGATCTTTTAGGAAAATTTCCTGAAATAAACTCAAAGCGAGTAAAGAACATAATTTCAACCTTTTTTCAAAATTAAAATCAATTGATGCACTAAATTTTTCATGAATGAACTATGGAAGTTTAATCTGGATTAGCAAGTATGTAGACACCCATACACATGAGGTGACTTAAAACATGAATTTTTTTCCTTTTTCTATGTTTTTATAATTAATCAATCACTTTATCCTTTTCCAAATCAAATTAAGTTGCATGTAGCTAGATTTCATATTAAAGGTATATTAAAAGGCAAATTTTAAATTTGAAAAGATTAAAAGTAGTACTCGTTTAGAGTTAAAAAAATTAGCCCCTAGATCTAGATCATTTATCTTCAAAAATCGTTTTATAAAATTGGTTTTCTCATTAGACTAATAGCTTAGTTATAACCAATTCACCCAATTGGTTATAACTTAACTCTTTTTCCTAGCTTTGGTCGGTTGGCAACTCTAAAGTGTTTTCAAGATATAAAAAACTAGTTTTTTTTAAACCCTAATCGAGAGTCAGTATTAAATGAGTAGGGTTTAATATTGATCGGTTTAAAAAAAAAACTTAATTTATAAAAAAACTGGGAAGAAAAAACTAAGCTCGATAGGGGTGCTATAGTAAAGTTGAAATTCCGAATGAATCTCTAGTAAAAGAAAGCTAAGCCATGAAAACTTCTTACATCTGTAACACAAGTGGGTGTATGCTAATTAAGTATAGCAAGCACCTTTTCTTTGTTAACACATATACCCCCATACGAATCTGGTGGTATCTACTCTTTCAATCTAACTTTGAAAATTTGAGCACCATGAAGCTCGTCAATCGTGTCATCCAATAAGGTATAGGGTACTTATATTTGATAGTGCTTTTGTTAATGACTTTACTATCTATACACATATACCAAGATCTGTCCTTAAGAACTAATAAAATAGGTTTGACATAGGGGCTTGTACTCACTCGCAAGACCCTCAATTAATGAGCTTATCAACCTACTTCTTAAGCTTAGTAGCCTGTTCTAGATTGAGTTTATAGGCATGTCGATTAGGTAAGGTAGCTCCTAGTTGGAGATTTATATAGTGCTCGATGCCTTATATAGGAGGTATCCCTTTGGTTACTCATTGAAAAACAATAATTGGTAAGATTTCCACCTTATCCAACTTTAATAATCTCCTTACCAACAAAAACACATCATCTTCCATCTTAGTGATCTTAGAGAATTCAACTCGTATAAGCATAAGGACTTATTTTAAACAACTTGGGATATCTGTACCTAAGCTTCTTGAACTTTCTTAGGGCTCATAGGTTTTAGAACGACCATCTTCCTATCCTTCCAAAAGGAGTAAGTGTTCTTATATTTGTTGTAGATTACCCTCAAGTTGAAGAGCCATGATTGACCTAGAAGCACATGTGAAGCATACATCGTAAGAACATCACATATCACTTAGTCCTTATATCAGTCACATGCTTAATCAATACAAAGACTAAAATAGGATTGAAGGCACTCTAGCAGATCAAGTTAGCAAGAGTTAAGGCACTTTGGTTATGAGTTGGAAACAGGTCTAGAATAGGAGTCGAGTTGTCTTCATGCTTTGCCAAGATAAGTGAAAGAGTAGAATAGCTTAGAGGTAATGGTTCAGAAGCTTGGATGATCATGAAAAGTTTGGGTAGTACTGGAAAAGAGAATAATGGGAGTCTTGTTGGGAGCTGTGACTCATCCTTGGTGAGCTGCTAAAGTAGTATACACTTGGTTTACCCTTGCAAGCCTTTGAGTTTGCCTCTTGTCATTAGCCTAAAGGTCAACATGGTATGAAGAGAGATCAATGCAGTTTCATCATTATTGGTTGACAAAATCCAAGAAAAATCTAACACAAGAAAACCTAAATTGTAGTTTACAAAAAGTACCTGCTATCACTATTACATGTTTAAATATCATTTGTAGTCACCTACCACTTAGCTAACGCATAACATATTAGTATCAATGAATCGTTTCTCCAATTTTGTTTACTATCATCCTTATAATCTCTATAACTTCTTTATCTTTAGCGCTAAGTTTTTTTATTGCTTTCATCCTTTAATTGCTTTGTTCTTTACCTCTCATGTCATTGTCCATGCACTTAAATTTTCTTAATAAGAATTTGCTTGAGCATTTAATTTATGCTAATTATAGCTACACTCAATAATGCATATATGTTACTAATACAGTGTTAATAGAAGCTTAAGTCCATGTATTGAATCTAGACATAAGTGTTAAAGTATTTAATAGAATAGCTTAAGGATAGTGTTGTAATTCAAGATTTATATTATATAATGAACTTGTGTATGTTAGGTGTGATTAACCATAACACACTTTTATATCACTCTTATTGTGGTATTAGAGCAAGGTTGACTCATGAACTCATTACCATCACTAAACGACCACCACAACAGTACCCACTGCTAAAACTTACCACTACCATTGAACAAAACCTTGGCAACCACCCAAATCACCTTAACCAAACTCTAAATGTCACTTTATAACTCAAGAACTAACACCATACAAGGTCACCACCTATCTTCACTTGCCATTCATCACCTATCTCATGAAATCTAGTCAAATCACCAATCTTTACTTATACAAGACCAACGTAGCATCCATCACCGGCTACAAACAAAACCTTAAAACCCTACATTTCCAACAGCTACACATCACCAACTATAAACCCTAAAACCTTAAACTAAACCTTTCATCATTAGCTATAAACAAAATCCTCAATCAAACCCTAAAACTCTACCAATCAAAGCCTTAGCATACCATTCTCTTTCGTTCTTTTGACTTGATTTAACTATCTAATTAACCTAAGCAAACGTTAACCTTTTGCTTGGATTTGTTGCATATAAATTCTTGCTTTAGAAATTGGATGTATCTTCTCTTGTTCACCATTTCCGTTAAGCTTCTATTTTTTTAGGAATTGTTCATGTCAATGTTAGTAATGAGGTTATAAGATGTGAGTTATTTTATAACTATTTGTATATACCCCATTTTCATCACCATTTATTTTTACTTTTATTTTGGTCGGGTTTACAAAAGATAAAAGATTTAAAAAAAA
Source organism: Lumnitzera littorea (assembly GCA_024138015.1). NCBI lineage: Eukaryota > Viridiplantae > Streptophyta > Magnoliopsida > Myrtales > Combretaceae > Lumnitzera > Lumnitzera littorea. Next base: position 93,891,954 of record JAMXBB010000009.1, on the reverse strand, counting down.
TTAAAAATTAAAAAATACAATGTATCAAAAGTGTTCGAGTTAAGTTAATGGATTGTCTAGGGTTGGAAGAGGCAATTTTATTTTTAAAGATATATATGTGATTTGATAAATCCTATGCTTATTTATTTTAGACCTTAGACTAAAGTTAAGGAAAACCTATTTTCTTTACTTTTTAAGAAAAAAAAAAAAACTTTGAAGTTATCACTCGATGAAATTGGAAAGGGTGATTAAATTAAAACTAATTAGGCAGATCTGTTTTAATTTAGCTACTAGTCAGTATTTTGAAAACATTTTGAAAAAAATTTCAAGAAATTCGATTCAAAAGTTTGAGAATACCCTATTAAACCCTTAACGAGTGCCACTTTAACCTTCTAAATTTAAATTTAATTTCCAAATTACCCTTTCTAAAAATTCTATTTATAAGTAAATAAATAGAAATTGTGTCTAGTTACAAAAATGAAGAAATTGAAAAATTACTTGCAAACAGTGAAAAATAATTTTTTCTATATTTTTAAGTCGCCCTATTGTTTTCTACGAGTATTTACATACTCGCTATTAGGAATTAGACTTCTATAGGTAGTTCTCTAAAACTTTAGTGAGCGATTGATTTTAATTTTAAAAAATGGTTAGGTTTAAGATTTTTAACCTTTTTAATTTTTGTTTCAAGAAAAATTTTAAAAAGGGTGCTAATTTTGGAGTTTTGATTGGAAAAAGCCCTATTTTTTGAAGAAGGTTCGTTTATTCTTATTTATTTAGAAAAGGGATCTTTTTAAGTGATAAAATATTTTTTTATTAATATTATATTTTAAATTTTATCAAAACACATTCTTCTGTAGTTCATTCTTAAAAACTTTAGTGGGTAACTAATTTTAATTTAAGAAAATGGTCAAGTTTAAGTTTTTTAACCTTTTTAATTTTTATTTCAAGAAAAATTCTAGAAAGGGTCCTAATTTAGGAGTTTTAGTTGGAAAAGGCTATATTTTTGGAAAAAGGTTCATTTATTCTTATTTATTTGGAAGAAGGATCTTTCTAACTAATAAAATATTTTTTTTATTAATATTATTTTTTAAGTTTTATCAAAACACATTCTTTCTATTTAAATTTTTTTTTTGATGAAATACTTCTATTTTTATGTCTAAAACAAAAGCTTAAAAAAACAAAAAAAAAATTAGCAAAATTGAAGGTTGAAGAAAAGCATTAAATAAAAGCCTTTTTCTATTTTCTATCATTATTTTTGTTTATTTATTATTATTTTTATTTATTTATTCATAATAGAAAGGGAAAAAATCAATAACAAACCAAAAGAAATGATAAATAATAATAATAAAGAAGACTAACGATTGGACCTAAAAGTTTCACATAGGTCAAATATAGGAGTAGGTAGATTGAGTAATCGAATCGAATTTGGGTCTCTGACCCGGTCACATGCTGTACATGTGATTGTATAGAGAAGAAGATGGCCATCAACAAGTGAGGTTAATTTAAGCTGTTCTAGGTCATATTTTGACTAGGGAAAAACATTTTTGTGTAAATTTTATTGGACAATAATGGGGTAGGTGAAGTGCCGCGACCAAAGGATGGTGTTTGGGTGGTGGTTTATTTTAGCTATTGGCGATGTGGTGGTTTACGCATATTGTGGTGGTTGGGAGTGAGATGGTGGTTAAGGTAAGGGTTTTAGAGGATGAAGAATCCTGTAGTGTGCTTGGTTTTTCTTGATTAAGCCTAAGATTGGAGGGAGTCTAGAGAGAGGGGGGCTGACAGGTTTAGTTATTGTAGAAAGAGAAAGAGGCAATTTAAGCTTAAAGGAAGTGCTTCAAGTTGTGATTCATGCTGAGAAAGGGTCTAGGAAGTCTTATTTATGCTTACTAAGCTTGGAAAGAATCATCAATGGTCAAATTGGCCATAAATTCAAATTTAGATTTTGTGTTCTTTCTTAATTTCAAGGCTAACTTTGATTCATTAAATGGTTGAATTTTGGAAGTGAAACTGGGTGGAATCAACGCTAGGTCGTGTTTACACACGATTGCACCATTAATCTTAGTGGAATCATGTAGAAAAAACATAAAGGATGGGCTTAAACATGTGACCTTGAATAGAAACCACTAAAAGGCTTAGGTAAAACATGGGAAAGCCTAGAAAGGTAAGGAAGATGCATCACATGCAAAGCACGTGACGATGTGCTAAGTGCATGTGTTTTCTATATATGCACAATGGAAAAAAGAGAAGCAAGCCTAGCGCTTGCTTGTTTCTTTTAGTAAGGGCTAGGCTTCTTGAGCCCAGCAATGCGCTTGGGGACCTTTTTTTCTTATTTTTTTGTATTATTTCCAATAATACTCAGTTCGAACAAAAATGTATTTTTATTTGATTAGAAAATTTATTTTTCAATTAGCCCCAATTTAATAGTTTTGTGAACCCCACTTCGTTGATTATGTGGTTAATTTAAAAATAGTAAATCAACTAATTTATATCCAATTGAGCCACTATTTTAAAACCACAATTAATTTAAATTAGCTTCAACTTATGATAAAAATAATTAACCTCAATGATGGTCCAAATATTAAATGCTTAGAATTGCTAAATCACGTATGTGTGCACTTTGACTCAATCCAACCCTAAATAATGAGATGACCCGACCCATTGACTCTATAAAAAATAACTTAAAACTTTTATTATTCTAAGAGTCCTAAATTTCTTCTTTCTTTTTATATTTTTTGTATTTTTTTCTAATCTTTTTGTAATTTTCTTGATTTTCTATTTTTGTATATATTTTTAAATTTTTTGTATTTCTTTGAAATTTTCAATTTTTTTTATCTTTCAATTAGGACCATTTTCCCCCTTCTAAAAGAAACTCTAAAATTATAGAAAAGAGATGAGGAAAGCTATCTAGGGCGATGAATTAGGTGTTTATAACTGCTCTTCTTTATGGTGAATTTTAAGTAATACTTTACCATAAAAACAAAGGAGAAACCATTTTTGCCTTAGGGATAAGCTTGCACTAAGAAGCGCTATAACCAACTTGCTATCCTGAGCTTAGTCTACTAGGGATTTGGTGAAAGGTGAATGATGTTTTCAAAGAGAAAAAAGGCGTTCTAAGAGTTGGTTAAGACATAAGAATAGGTTTTTCACAAAGGTACAACACCCTAGGAGCTAGCTATGATCCTATAATGATATTGAATAAAGGATAGCATCCCATGAGCTGCCAAGAACCCTAGAATGGCATTAAATGGAGGGTAGCACCTTAAGAGCTAATAGAACTCTAAAATGATATTGAAATGGAAGGTAGTATCTTAAGAGCTGGCAAAAACCTTAAAATAATACTAAATGGAAGGTAGCACTGCATGAGCTAACAAGAACCCTAGAATGGTATTGAATGGAGGTAGTGCCCTAAAAGCTAGTAGGACCTCTAAAATGATATTGAATAGAGGGTAGCGCCCTGTGAGTTGGCAAGAATCCTAAAATTGTAGAGCTGTATAAACTTGTTTGGACTAGCAACCTTAGTGGTATTTTTCTAAGCTGACTAACCTTAACGGAACCTTCTTTATGAGACTAACAAACTTAAACAAGAAATTGATTTGAATCCTGGTCATACTTTTTTAAGCTGACCAACCTAGGCAAAAGTATCTCTAAGGAACTAGCAACCCTAATGGGAAGTTGATTTAGAACCTATTTGTGCTCCTTTAAACTTACTAAACTAGGCGGAAGCATCTCTGAAAGACTAGCAATCCTGAATGAGAATTGATTTGAAACTTAGAAGTGCTCTTTTAAGTTGACTAACCTGAGTGGAAACATCATTAGGGGATTGGAAATCTTAAACAAGAAATTATTTTGAAACCTAGTCTTGCTTTTCTAAGCTGACTAGCTTAGTTAGGATTAATGGGAAGTTGATTTAGAACCTATTTGTGTTCCTTAAGCTAACTAGCTGAGGCAAGAGTGTCTCTAAGTGACTAGTAACCTAGAATAAGAAATTGATTTGAAAACTAAGAGTACCCTTCTAAGCTCACTAACCTAGGTAAGAGCATTTCTAGGTGACTAGCAATCCTAAATAAGAAATTTATTTGAAACCAAGTAAAGCCCTTCTGAGTTGACTAACCTAAGTAGGAAAAGCACTCCTTGAGTTTGTTAAATCTTGAGAATGGTTAGAAACCATGAAACACTTATTGGGTTAGCTAAGATCTTAAAAGAGATTAGTGAAGGGAGAGTGATATGGATTGGTTAAGACCCCAAGAGAGATTGATGGAAGGGAAGTGCCCTATGAGCTGGCTAAGACCTTAATAAAGATTAATGACTCAGGATAGCGCTCTATGGGCTGACTAGAATCTTAAAGGAGATATGAGTTGGCATAGTGCTTTATGAGCTTGCTAGACTACTAAAGGAGATGTAAGGTGAGATAATGCTCTATAAGCTGGCTAGAACTCTAAAGGAAATATGAATCGGGATAGTGCTTTATGAGCTAACTAGAACCCCAAAGGAAATATAAGTCAAGACAGTACTTTATGAGCTAGCTAAAATTCTAAAGGAAATATGAGTCAGGACAGCATTATATGAGTTAGCTAGAACCTTAAAGGAGATATGAGTCGGGACAACGCTCTTTAAGCTAGCTAATACCCTAAAGGAGATATAAGTCAGGGCAACAATCTATGAGCTAGCTAGAACCCCTAGGGAGATGTGAGTTAGGACAATGATCTATGAGCAGGGTAGAATGCCCAAGGAAATATGGGTTAAGTTAGCACTCTATGAGTTTGTTGGAACCCTAAAGGAAATGTAAGTCAGGACAACACTTTGTAAGCTAACTAGATATCTGAAGGACATGAATAAAGGGAAAAACCCTAGGAGAAATTAAAGAAAGGGAGTGCCCTTTGGGTTGGCTTAAGACCTTGAAGGAGAATTAATGAAAGGAAAGTGCCCTACGGGCTAGTTAAAACCCTAAATGGCAATTAGAGAAGCAAAAAGGGGGGAATGCAACCAATTTGAAAAACCTCTTGACTTGAAAATTTTATCAAATAAGGAATTTGTTCATTGAAAATTGTTTTTGATGAAAAATGCATCTAGGATAAGGTCCTTTTATCTAAAAAAGTTATTGGACATCAATCATGAGGAAAGTTACATCAAAGAGAATGACTCAGACCAATAGGCTTAACTTAAAAGGTATGACTACATTAGAATATAGCAAACAACTTGATTGGAAAGCTTTGACATGGATTTGAAAATGGGAGAAAAACTTGTAATAGGCCTTTACTTTCCTTCTCTTTTTTTCTTATTTTGTCTTCTTCTTTTTTTCTTTTTTAGAAGTTTACTAACAGTTACAAATTGTTATTAAGAAGCATGAACCTTATATTAAACCATTCTTTTCCTTGACAATCATATGGGGCATTTTATATTCTTCTCAATCTCAAAAAAATCCCTATCAATACCACCAAGCCTAATCTAAAGACATATTAGCCTTCCTGGTAGGGCCTTGTGACTTTAAGTATCTCTTTCATATGGAAACAAAAACTCAAGTTTTTAGTCAAAGAGGACTTCCTCATATACTCTTGGTTTGATTTTCGCTCTTGACTACCATTCCAAAAATTATGATCCCATTTACAAGTGATATGCCTTGATTAATCTATTAGATCCTTTTCAGTTCAATATTGTGAATCAAGCTTTTGATCAGATGATTTCAAGGAAGATTAATAAGAAGGTTTATTTTGAAACAATTAATTTTTATCTAACCTGAGTATACAAGTCAAAAACCCTTATGAAAGATTAAGATTTTGCTTGCCCCAATTTTAAATACAATTTTTACTTAAGATAAATTCTTCCTTTTGATCAAAAGAACTTTTATTAAGTATAGGTAGTGTTATAGGTAAGGGGGGTGGTGAGGGGAAGGCGTGGAGCGGCTCATGTTTGTGATTTAGGTTAGGTAAGGATGTTTTGTGTTTGTGATTTTAAGTGTGATTATGTTTGGAGGCTTTGTGTTTAGGGAGAGGTTTGAGCTTCAATTCTGAGCCTTTTTAAAGAGTTGGGGGGAATTAGGTTCAAGGTTGCTGCCTTTGTTGGGATGTGACATATTTTTTGGGATTTTTATTTAGCATTTGGGGCCCAATTTTCAAGCTTCTCTTTATCTCTTTTTTTTTTCTGTTTTTTCTTTTTATTTGTTCTTTCCCTCCCCCCTTACCTATAAAGCTACCTATACTTAAGAAAAGTTCTTTTGATCAAAAGGA